>CM051261.1:20182354-20432354 GCA_027921565.1 Artemia sinica
TGTTTTTCGCTTAATAAAAACACTGTATATGATCCAATAAGCCATAGCAAGGCCAATGCCCACCAATCATTAAAAATGTATACTTTTAATTACTTTTACTTCTAGACTTTCAAGATTTTCAAACTTGACTTTTAGCCTTTCAAGATTTTCAAACGCCTTAAAGATGGAATTTTATGACCAGGGCACTAAAAAACTGTTTTTGTTAAATAAGAAAGTCACAAAGTCATGCAACACTGGGGCACATATTGTATGGTATGATAAACTCTAGGGATATTGTTTTTCGCTTAATAAAAGCACTGTATATGGCCCAATAAGCCAAAAAAAGACCAAAGGCCACCTTTCATTAAAATATATATTTTTTTTACTTTTAAACGTGAATTCTAGACTTTCAAACATTGTAAGATGTATATATTATGAATCAGAGAAAAAAAGGCTTTCAAGTGAGCTACTAGTCAAGCAGATACGGTTTAGTCCCTAAAAAGGTATATGACCCCTGAAAATCGCCTCTGCTCTGAGCTAATTGAGTTTGTGCTCCGAATTTTGGCGAGTGACAGCTCATTTGTTATGCTTCCTTTGTCTGATGATAGCACTTCACGTTTTGAGATGAATAGGAGCCTTGTTGAAATTCTTTCGCCTTAAAGATGGAATTTTATGATCAGGGCACTAAAAAAATTGATTTTGTTAAATAAAAAAGTCACTAAGTCATGTAACAATAGGGCACATATTGCATTGTATGTTAAATCCTAAGGATATTGTTTTCACTTAATAAAAACACTGTATATGGCCCAATAGGCCAAAGCAAGGCCAAAGTCAATCTTTCATTAAAAAATATATTTTTAATAACTTTTAAACGTGACTTCTAGACTTTCAAAAACCGTAAAACGTATATATCATGAATCAGAGAAAAAAGGCTTTCAAATGAGTTACTAGTCAAGGAGCTCTGGTTTAGTCCCTAAAAAAAATATGTGATCCCTGAAAATTACCTCTGCTCTGAGCTATTTCAAGACCTTTAAACACGGTAAGACGCATATATTATGAATCAGAGAATAAAAGGCTTTCAAATGGGCTACTAGTCAAGCAGATACGGTTTAATCCCCCAAAATAGTGTGGGACCCCTGAAAATGTCCTCTCCTCTGGGCTCATTCTAGACTTTTAAACTCGGTAAGACGTATATATTATGAATCAGAGAACAAAGGCACATAAAATGATTTATTAGTTAAGTAGATATGGTTTAATCCCCAAAAATATTGTGTGACCCCTGAAAATCACCTCTGCTCTGAGCTAATTGACCTTGTAATCTGAATTGTGGCGAGTGAAATTTTTTCATCTATCTGAAGATAGCACTCCACTTTTTGAGATGATTAGGAATCTTTTTCTCAATTTTTACCTTAATGATAGAATTTTATGACCAGGGCACTAAAAAGTGTTTTGTTAAATAAAAAGTCCCAAAAAGCTCAAACAATGGGGCATATATTGCATTTTATGATAAACCCAAGGGCTATTGTTTTTCACTTAATAAAAAATTTTCTAGGGCATAATAAACCAAAGCAAGGTCAACGGCCGCTTGTATATAATACAAGTATTTTGAATTATTCAGAACACAAAACTGAATGACATATTTGGAATATTTGTTAACGCCCAGAGAGAGCCCAAAGTTAGTCTCCCCTGTAACTTGATCATTTCTTGGTGAAATGTGTTTGCTGACAAAACCCAAATCTCCCCTCCAGTAACTTGATATGATCTACTTTCGTCAAATTCCCCTTACCGATACATTGGGATTGCTAACATAAATTGAATATATCTTTGTTACTAGTAAAATTCTTTTGTGTCCGCACCATCTGTGTTTTACAAACTCAGGTAATGATATTTTCTAAATCACTATTTAAAGAAAAAACGTATATTAAATTCACTGTACTAAAGGTAAACTAATAATTCTTTAAAAAAAACTAATAATTAATAATTAGTCTTATGAATTGATACTTGCGTATGCTTGTATTTATCTTTAAGGTTGGGAGCTGTGGGTTGTGGGCGCTGGGCGCTAAAGTATTAAGGAATTTCGGCACTGGGCTTTAAAGTACTGTTGGTCCAATTTATAAGGTCTTAAAGATATACAAATATGTTTCCTAGCCTAAATTTTGAAAAAAAAATTGTTATGGCTTAAAGTTCTACTCAAACAACAGGAATTGCATTTTCAGAACTAAAGACAGAGAAACAGAAAATGATAACTGAAAATTAAGGTAAGTGTTGTTTTGTCATAATTTCAATAGGCTAGGTATGACCTGTCATGTAGGAAAATTTCAGGACCCTCTAAAGGGAGAAGGAGTGGAGGTATGTACTTAAAAATAACTTCCCTGGACATACTTCAGCCTTTAAACCCATCCCTGAAAGTTTCATTTTCCTAACCAAACCCCTTTCCAAGATAGCCAAAAGGAGCTAAAATAGAACTTTTACCGGATATTCAATTAAACTGTACAATAACTGACTAAATCATATTCAAGAACAAATAGTAGAAACGAAGGAAATATACTTAGCCAGTAATTGTTGTAAAGCAGCGTTCACAAGTGTGTCAAGCTAGAATCCCATCTCTAGATATGTGTCTAGCCTGAATTCAATGTCTAGGCAATGACTGTTCACAAGTTAAATGTGGCGCTTAGCTATACACGCTAGACAAGGCGCTTGGCTAGACATTGAGTTCTAGACTCTAGAGCTCAATGTCTAGGATTTTTAATTACAGCCAATCAGAATGTGTCAAGTTCCACTATTTTCATGATTTATGTTTACATTTGTAAACTGAAATTTAATTTTTGTTTTCTCATTAATTGTTTTTTTTTTCATTTTAGGCATATATGCAACACCTGAAATAATAGTGAAGTACACTAAGGCAGTTGTTTTGCTCATCTCATTCATTATCTTGTGACAGTAAAAATAGGGATTACACAATGAAAGTTTTGCCCACATAAGCTCTCTTGATTGGCTAGAATTAACAATTTGAAACTAAATTTGTAGTCATGGTTGCAGCGGCAGCTGCAACCTAGTAAAGAGCTAACCACAGCCCATAGTAATCAAAAGTTCAAAAACATGTTTTCAAAAAACTGTCTAGTGAGAAAAAATTGCCATCTGACACTGAATCAGGAATGGTAACTGTTGTTTCGGATATTCTTAGAAGTAAAAGTTTAATACGAAAATAAATTTATTGTGATTTCAAAAAAGAGCCTGAAACTTCTTGAAAATGGCGTCAAATGGAAATAAAAAGTGCACTATTGTAATCAGAATTGTCCAAAACCTTTTGTAGGATAATTACAGTCTCCCACATTGAACACCAAGGATATTGACTTTTTTGCATGGGTAGCACTGATCTGTCTCCCATTTTTTTTTCTTTTTTTCTAGCAGGGCTAGGGGGTGGCCAGAGCATCATAGAGAATGTGTGTAATAGCTCATTCGAAAGGGAATTAAATTTGTAAGTGCCCTTTTTAAGTGACCAAAAAGATTGGAGGGCAAATAGTGCCCCCTCCCTACACGCCCCTGCCCCCAAACTAGTCCCATAAAAATTTTGAGATAGCCATTTTGTTTAACATAGTTGAAAGGTCCAATATATATGGTTTTGATGATGATATGGCCCTCCATAGTCCCTGGGGAAGGGTTGTATGTGGTATCGGCGTATCGGTATCTTGCGTATTGGTATCGGGCGTATTGGTATCGCATGTATCGTATCGGTATCGGTATCCGCTGTTGTTTTTTTTCAGTTATTTTCTAGGCTCATTTTTTAAAGCATGTTCCTGCAAGGTATCATGGTTGCAGCGGCAGCTGCAACCTAGTAATGAGTAACCAAAGTCCATAGTAATAAACTGCCGAGTGAAAAAAAATTTCCATTTGTCACTGACTCAGGAAAGTTAACTATTATTTCGGTTCGTCTTAAAAGTAAAAGTTTATTGCGAAAAGAAATTTATGTTGATTTCGAAAAAAAGCCTCAAACCACTCGAAAATGGCGTCAGATCAAAATGAAAAGTCTACCATTGGAATCAACATGGCCAAAACCTTTTACAAGGAATTTACAGTCCCTCTTCCTGAACAACAAGGAAAATCACTTTTTTTGCATCGGTAGCACGGATCTGTCTCCTGTTTTTTTTTTTTTTTAAACAGGTCTAGCGGGCTACCAGAACATCATAGAGAAATTCTTAATGGCACATTCAAAGCTATTTCTCATATCTACGTGCTTTTTATAAATTCTGCCTTCTGCAAGTGCCATATGGCACTAAAATGGCACTTTTTGTGCTATTTCTCAAAGGGTGGCACTAGCAGGCTTCCAGAACATCGTTGACAGATCTTTTATAACTCATATAAAAGATACTGCACATATCTACGTCTTTCATATAAATTCCACCATCATCAAGTTCAAATGGCACTAAAAACGGCACTTTTGGTGTCGTGTCTCAAGTGGAAAAGCTGCACTGTTTGAACTTCAACAGTAGTTTTAAGTTTCTTGAATGTCATTTTAAATTTGACTATAGGACCACTGAAAGTATTATATTCAGTATAAGTTCAATTCAAATATTTGAATTATAGCAGAAAAAGGGGAATGCTAATTGAATTTTGAGTATAAAAAGATAATTATAAAAATAAGGAAATATATTTTTACTTTGAAATAAGTTGAGCTTTCTTGTCTGCAAAATGAACACGCAGAAATTTATGTACAAAAATTATCTTTTAACTTTTACAATCGCTTTTTTTAAATACATTTTTGTGAGTTTCTGTATGTACAAAATTTCTTAAGATGCTACCCTAATCTTAACAGTACTAACGGGGAAAATATATTGCTTTCTGAATTCAATTTTTTCTAATTAATAACGAAAATCCTTTTGTAGGAACAACTTATGTTTTTGCGATGAACGTCATTTTATAATGAGACCCAAAAACTGTTAAAAAAAAGTTCTTCCCTGGATTTGCCATAAATTTGCTGCTTACACTGAATAACCGAGTAAGCAAATATATCGAAGAAAAGAAGCCTGTAAGGGTATCTCAGTCCTTTACGTGCACATAAAGGAACCAAAAGCTTCCCCAAAAAAGAGAATTTCCTAAAATAGTGCACATTTCAACTGGACTCAGAAATACTACATTTAATAGCATGAATCGTGTTCAAAACTCCGGTTTGCTATAGGATTAATTAAAAATAGGACGTTTGCCCAATAGATTTTATCAAACAGTTCATAGTGTTAAACTGTAATTAAGGAGTGATTCAGCTCAATTTTAACCGAAACTCAAAAATGGAATTTTTATAAAAAAAAAATTAATCAGAATTGGGCTTTTGTGCAGATTGCAAATATATAAATTTCAGTACGTTTAATATCTACCCACCAAAGGCTCCAAGGCTCAGAAGATAAAGTGATTTTGATGGTTTAAGGGATTTCGAAAACAGGGGGTCTGATTTTCGAAAAAGGGAGAAACACCCTCCAAAACGTCAATAAATCTTAATGTAAATCACACCTTCAGATTCAGCGTATCAGATAATGTTATTGTGGTGGTTATGATCTCCTATCTGCACAAATGTGGAATTGTATGTTTTTGCCAGAAGACTGATCATGGATGCGTTTCTGTTTGTTGTTTTTTTTTTCTAGTGCCCTTTTTAAGAGACCGTAAAGACTGAAGGGTAACTAAACCTCTTTTTTTTCCCTAAACCACTAAAAACTAAAGTTTAAATATTGTAAACGCAGTTTGAAACTAGGCTATGTTTGCAATCCAATTCTCCGTTGAAAGAACATGTTTGACTAGTTTTTTTTTTTTATCTATCTTGCATGGCTTACAGCTAATAAAGCAGTGCCAATTCTACTTTAGCTATTTTTGACTATCTTGGAAAGGGGTTCGGTTAGGAAAATGAAACTTTCAGGGATGGGTCTACAGGCTAAAGTATGGGTATTTATGTACTATATGAAACACACGCGAAAAGTGAAGTTTGTTTGATGCTAATGAAGTAGAACAAAATAGGATGAAAATTATAGTAGTTTAGAAACAAATTTCGGCTATATATTTACACATTAGGAGGGGGATAGAGCATAGCATATATTAAATGCCTAACCAAACCTAGGTATTTTTTTCCCCTAAACCCCTATTGTAAACCCAATAACAAACCACGCTTTACAATCTATTTCTCTATTAAAAGAAACCCACATCTTCCCTATATAATATAGCGCATGTGTTCCAGATAGTACATAAGTACCAAAGTATGTCCCGGGAAGGTATTTTGAAGTACCTACCTCCACTCCTTGTCCCACTAGAGGGTCCTTAAATTCGCCTACATGGCAGGTCTATACTTATAGAAATTTTGACAAAACAACATTTTACCTTAATTTTCAGTTATTAGTTTCTATTTCTCAAGGTTTAGTTCCGAAAATGCAATTCATGTTATTTGAGTAGAATTTTAAGCCATATCAATGTTTTTTTTTCTTCAAAATTTAGGAAATGTATTTGCATATCTTTAAAACCTTATAAATTGGAATTGAGCAAAGTTGTAAAGCTGAAAACACTTTTGTTGTACTTCATCTAAGCAGAAGATCTATTTTCCAAGGTTTCAATTTTGTAACACACATATTTGATGAGGCAGCGAACAAAACATTTGATGAGATCTTTCGAGTTAGTCAAAGGTATTCAGAAAAAAACGGGATTCGTGGCATTATTATTGCAACCGTTCAGCTCTGAAGGTAGAAAAAGGGGGGAAGTCTTTCTTTTATTTGTGCCTCGATTTCATTTCATCTTCATTTCAGGTCCGTGTGTCACTGTTTTCCTGATTGGAAGATATTTCTTACTCAAGTGTCTACTGTAGGTCTGCTTCAATAATGACCATGGAATTCTAAAATGATCTCCAATATTCAATTTCAGTTTTTAAAATTCCAATTTTGTTGTTTATAAACATAACAAACAATTTTTGTTGAATCTCAAACAATTTCTTTACAGTGTGGGGCTATTGGGCTAGCAGAACTTATAAAAGTGATGTTTAATGACTCATTTGAAAGCTATTGCTCTTATATACGTGCTTTTTTTCAATTTTACATTCGTAAGTGCGAAATAGCACTGAAGACAAAACTTATGCTGCCACTTCTTAAGTGGAAAAGCTCTGAGGTACAAAACAGGCATCATTGTAATATTTATGTTCCAGAACCCTTAACTGGAGGTTCACAAGAACTCCTTCCGTACACTGCCCTCCAAGCCCCCTTAGTAAGTTTCATAAATCATCTGCTCATCAATAAGCTACTGAAACATTAGCAGGCTACCACACCGTCGTAGATAGATGTTTAATGCCTCATTATAAGCGATTGCTTCTATTTACTAGGTTTTTAAAAATTCTACCATCTAGTAGATTTCACAGATTTTAATGTTAACTAGTTTCTGAGGAGAATTTGCAATGATCTCTTTGTCATGGTTGAAACATTAGCTACAACAGAGTAAAGAGCGAACCACAGTTCATATTAACTAAAAGTTAAAAAATGTTAAAACGGTCATTTTTTCTTCTTTATTCCAGATCTAGCGGGTTACTAGAACATCATAGAGAGATGCTTAAGAGCTTATTCAAAAGCTATTTCTCATTTGTACTTGGTTTATATAAATTTCGCCATGTGCAAGTGCCATATGGCACGAAAAAAGGCACTTTTTATGCCGTTTCTCGAGGGGTGGGGCTAGCGGGCTACCAGAACATCTTAAATAGATTTTTGATAGCTCATATAAAAAACATTGCTCATATTTACGTTCTTCCTATAAATTCCACCATCTGCAAGTTTCAAATAGCACTAAAAATGACACTCGGTGCCATGTCTCAAGTGGAAAAGCTAGGGTGAGTGGGCTACTAGAACTTTTTAGAGTGATGTTTAATGGCTGATTTGAAAACTTCTCCTCATATCTACGTGCTTTTTATCAACTCTACTATTCGTAAGTGACATATAGCACTGAAAACAACAATTTTGGTGCCACTTCTTAAGTGGAAAATTTTGGAAGCATAAAACGGTATCATTGTAATAATTTTGGTCCAAAACCCTTAACTTGAGGTTTGCAAGAACATCTCCTGCAACTTCCTCCTCTAGTCCCCCTTAATAAGTTACACAATTAAAGTCCTTATGCTTACTTGTCAGATAATCCACTACTTCTGTAAGCGTGATGCACTCATTTTTAAGGCATATCCCGGGAAGGCAGATTTTAAACCTATTACTCATATCTACGTGCTTTTTATCAATTTTACCATCCAAAAGTGCCATATAGAACTAAAAACGGCACTTTTGGTAACACTTCTTAAGTGGAAGAGTTTGGAAGCATAAAATGGTACCATTGCAATAATTATGGTCCAAAGCCCTTAACTGGAGGTTTATAAGATCCCCTCACATATACTCCCCCTCCAGGTCATTTCATTGGAAAAGGCACTTGTTTCATTTAAAAAAGCTGGGGAAACAACCGAAAGTGCACTTTGTGGGAATGTGCTATCAAGTCAAATTTATAAAAAGCGATTAAGCATAAATATAAGCTTTTAAATGAGGCCTTAAATAGCTTACTTTTGTTACAGTAGCCTTCTAGTTTTTGCTAGTCAGTAGGTGATTTATAAAGCCCTGTCTTCATTATGGCTTTTTCAGGCGAAGTCGGCCGAGTAAAAACAGCTTTTTGCTCATCGAAAAACAAACGTTCCTGAAAAAATTGTATTGTTCTGTGAAATATGGATAATGAACTTTATGTTTAGACTGAAAGTTTTTCTTAGCTGTCAAGGTTTTTTGCAGTATTTTTAGAGCTGTCTTATCTCCGCTAGATCGGTAATAATTGGAAATTATATTAAAAATAAGTTTTAAACTGAAACTAAGAAGTAACATTAAAACATAAAACGAACATACATTATTCCGTGTAAATAAAAAGATCATGGCAGCGTTGTTACTGCATTAAATTTTAATCAAAAACGAAGAAAGATTAATTAAAAAAAAAAAGTTTTTCGAGGGAAGTAAAGAGCGCAGTTGAAACGTAAAACGGACAAAAATTATTACTTCACAGGCTATTTAGTATATATTAATATAAATAGTTGCGTGGTACAACTTTTGTTTGGAGGGAACATTTACTGACCTGGGTTTATCAGTTCATTCCCTAAGACATGGTGCAGTATGCGGTCTCCGATACACCCTTCCATTAGTTTACAGACCAGTTACATGAGACATACTGGTCTGTTATTTTCCGCATTTGCTCTTTCCTCTTTCTTATGGATTGGCACAACAATCGCTTCATGCCAAATTTTTGGCAGCTCCCCTTCGTCTATAGAAGTCTGGAAAGTCTCTAGCAGTGGCTCAACAATGTACTCAGCGCATTCATTTAGCCATACTGCCTAAATTCCATCTGGGCCTTTTGACTTGTCTGTCTGAAGTTTCTTAAGTTGGTTTATTACTTCCTCTTTTGTGAGAGTCATTTCAGGGGTTCGTCTCTCTTTTGTGACATCTGGGTCGTCTTGTTTTGGTTTAAAAACTGAGCTGAAGAAGGAGTTGAAGGCATTTGCCTTTTCTGACACTGTTGTGACCGTCGATTCATCTTTATTGACAAGGGTTGGTATTTGTCTGTTCGATGTGAGCCTGGAGTTGACGTGTTTCCAGAACTTTTTAGGGGCTGTTTTTGCTTCACTTGCTGTCTTTTTCTCATGGTCTCTTTCAGCGTATCTTGTTGCATCGCGGAGTTTGCTTCTGGCTCTGTTGTACTGCATCTTAGCTCTTTGTGTGTCCAAGTTTAGAGATTCCAGTTTTCTGATTTTCGTAAATTTTTGGCTCTCAATATTCATCAGCCGCTTCAGCTGAGAGTTAATATGTGGTAGTGTTCGCGGCTGACAGCTTTTCTTTGTTTTGGTTGAGCTTTCGGCCCTGCGAATCATGATGTCTTGGAATAGTTCAAATTTCTGGTCACATGTCTCTCCCGTCTGCAAGTATGTCCAATCCACTTGGCTAACTGTTTCTTTAAGTTTTGATTTATTAAGATTTCTGAATTCCTTTCTGTTGTGATACTGTGGTTTTGTTTGATTCAGGTTCAGCTTGACAAGTAGAGTGATGTAGTCGCTTTTTCTTAGGGGTGGGAGTCAGCTTAGTTGATATACTGTCTTAGGACTGCAGGTGAGCACTAAGTCCAGGGTGTTTTCATTTGCGTTTTCGCAGAATCTGGTTGATCCATTTCCCAACTGAGTCAGACGATGGTCTTTAAGCATACTGACAAAGGAATGATTAGGTGCTTGGTTTTCATCCCATTTGATTTCTGGGAAATTGAAGTCACCTAGTATGTACATTGGGTGTTTCATGTCTATGAGCTTAGTTTGAGCTGTGTTAAGGAGGTGTAGGGATTCTGTATTTTCTCCAACTGTTTGTGACGGTGACCTATAGACACAGCCAAAAACTAAATCGGACACCTTTATGAAGAGTGTCTCTAGTCCAATCTTGGCGCTATCTGCTCCTGGAGAGATTTGCTGGTATTCACATCCAGTTTTTACATAGATGATGCACCCTCTGTCGCACTCTTGTAGCATTGATGCTGCAGCTTCATAGTAGGGGATCTGTATTTCTGAATCCTGGATAACTATGTTTCGCTTTGGAGAGACTTCGGTTATGCAGATCACGTCTGGTTTCATATTGTGAACGAGGAGCTTCAGTTCACCCATTTTGTTTAACAGTTGGTCAGCATTGGTATATAGGATACACAACTCCTTGAGCTTTTCGTCAGATTTCCAGATCTTCTTTCTAGAAGAGTTGTCACATTTCTTATTGGTCAGCATTTTGGTAGCAGGGTCTTTGGACCCTTTGTCATTGAAAATGTAGTCAGTTACATTGTGATAGGTCTGTCATTTTTTGGTGGTTCTGCTGTTTTGAGAGTTTTAGGATTCCTTGTGTTTTGAGTTGATGTCTGATTACTGTTCTCCGAGGTTCTCAGTCGTCTAGGTACGTCATTTCGGAAGAAGGTCTGAAGACTTTGCCTATTCTCATAGCATTTTGGACTATATCCATCTTCAGTTGTACTTTTGTTTCAGGCAGCTCAATCAATAAGGGTCGTCCTCTAGACCTAGCGTTTGCTTCATTTCTGTTCTTGTTTAATATTTAACGTTTGGCAACTGCGAGCAATTGATGGACGCAAACTGCAAATTTGGAAGAAGAATTTGGCCCAGCCTTGTTTATAAAACAGTACAGCCGTTTTTTATTTGTTTAAATTAGTTTAAATTACAGTTCAAACTCGAAGCAGACAAAGGACAAGTCCCTTGGGAATGTAGAATAAGAATTCACCAGCTTCAAAATCCAAGTAAGTAAGGTGACACACCAAGGAAGCCACTTAGAATGACAATTGGGTATAGGCCTAAATATAAGCAGAAAATGACAGATATGGATCTACTTTGTAGCTGTTCCAGAGATAAGATTCAAGCCTGGGGCTCAGGGATATTCATATCCTGTCACCATCATTTCCTACTTTACCTTAAATGTAACCAGTATTCTCAACAAATCTAGACTAGGCCTATATAATAAAGGTATAGGCATAATCATTCTGTTTTTTTTTTTTAATAAAAATTATAGGGTGGTTATCCCAGATTTGCCTCTCACTCACTTTGACTATCTGTCTTGGTTTTTTCTACAACTAGTCATGTCTTGATTCCTCCAAATACTTGATTTTAATTCAAGATACCTATGAGCTAACCTTTCTAACTACCAGAAAACTTTTCTTCTGATTCCTTATAAAGCTTATCTTAGTAGCCATTGTAAGATGGACATAGCCCACCAAAAACTTAAATTCTGAAGAATATGCATAGCCTAAGGATACTTACAGGTCTCTGAAGCACTAAGATTATTTTCACTATTTACAGTTTCCTAGTCTTCTCTGTAGTCTAAATGATTTGACATGTTTATTCTATTTAAAAAGTATACAAGACTGACATCACTTATCCTCAAATAATCCTGAGCATTCTATTTCTTATTGCACTAACCTCTTATATCATGTCCACCCTCATGAAAAGCTTAGAATAGTAATACCACTTGTCTGGACAAGTAATGGAACACAATAATTTAGCTATATATCACTATATGGTGAATATTCACTATAAAGTAAATATATCACTTCATGCCTTTTTTATGCTGTTTCATAATTAAATAACTGCTTCTGGGGCAAATTTGTTTTGCATGCTCAAAACAGCCCATTAGTTACCAAAACTTTATCAGCATGTTTCTAAAGGAAAACTGGCTAGTTAGACAAAATTGCCATTTGTAGCTGATTCAAGATTTTTTTTTTTTTTTTTTTTTTTTACACTTAGGCTAATAGTAAAATGTTATTTAAAAACAAATTTTTGAAAAGAGCTAGAAACCCCATAAAAATAATGTCAATTTTGTTGGGATGTCATTTTGGGGGGTTTTAGGCTATCATAAAAAAAAAATTAAATTTGTGAGAGACAAACAGACAAATGAGAGACAAAACCTGCCAAACTGGTTATTTTCAAGAGACTGCTATTAAGAAATAGAATTCAAAGAGTAGTTTTCATTGCCTTTACAATATTTAAACTGTTGTTTTTTTAGGTTTAGGGGGGGGGGGGAGGTACCCAGGTTAGGTTATATATTTAATATATGCTATGCTTTACCCCCACCCCCCTTATGTGCAAATATATAGCCCAAATTTGTTTTGAAACTATTATATATTCATCCTATTTTATTTATATTCATTAATGGACATAAATATCTAATGCACATAAATGGATCTGAAGTTCATTTATGTGCGTTAGATATTTCAAAAGCTTTTGATTCAGTTTGTCACAGCCAACTATGGTATTCTCTTACCCAGCTTGGAGTGAATTCATCTGTTATATGTGTCCTTTGTTTTTGGTATGCAAATTCATATGTTCGGCTTTGGTCAGGAGAGATCTTTTTTGGTAATATTCCAATTCGGTCTGGGCTTAGGCAGGGAGGGGTTCTGTCACCATACCTTTTTAATGCTTGTTTATACCCTGTGCTTTCTTGTATTTTCCCGTTGTGTTTTACGGGTCTAACTAATTTATCTTATATTGCTTATGCAGATGATTTATTACTTATTAGCCATTCAAAATTCACCCTAGCTAGGTCTACCCAGTTTTGTTTCTAAGCTTTTGGAAAGAATTGGCCTTGTGCTTAATGCTGAAAAATGTGAATATTTAGTTTTCAATGCTAAAACCCAAGTAGTGATTTGAATTGTAGTTCTTTTTCAATTAAGCTGGCTCCTGTGTTGTGTTGGCTCGGGATTAGTATCTGCTCTTCTATTTCAGCTATCTGTGCTAGTGCACTTGCAGGTATTAAGAATAAGCTTAAAGCAGGTTATGCTAAAATTGTTCCAAATCCCGGGCCAACATTCTCGTAAGGCATTGGCTAAACTCTATTCTACGTATTGTGACCATTCCATTCTTTTTCTATCAGGTTTGTGCCCATTTTTTATTAATAATGATATGCAGGATATTAGAGTTTTGTATTTCCGTTATTGTAAATATCTTTTGTATTTACCTTGTTCGTATAGAAACTGTAAGATTATTTGAATGTTTAATGCAACTGATATATTGACATCATATAACAAGTTGGACTCCAAGTTAAAAGATGAGGCCTACAAGCAGTTGGGTCCTTTGCATCCTCTTGTGCAATTGTTTTGATTTGTATTTGTAGTTTTTATATTGATATTGTTTTGCATGTGTTTTGTTTTTGTATGTCTTTACTTTTTATTTTCTTTTGTTACTCCACTTTTTTATAATTGTTAGTGGGTCAAAAATAAATTATTAATTATTATTATTATTAGCATTAACCAAACTTGACTGTTTAGAAGTGACCATATGATACACCAGTACCAGCAATTTTTTCTCATTAGCCAGTTTCATTTTATAAAACAAGCTTATAAGCTTCTGGTGACTATAGGACATTTTTAGTCCTTTAAGTGCTCAAACAGGAATTTGCCCCAGAAGTGATTATTGAATTCTGAAAGAGCATAAGAAAAGGCAGTAAATTCTAGTTTAATTACTTTTTGCTATCTTGGAAAGGGGTTAGGTTAGGAAAATGAAGCTTTCCATAACGAATTCAGGGCCAAAACATACTCTGGGAAGGTATTTCCAAGCTTCCATGTTAACCCTCATCTGATTTCTAAGTCTTAGAAATTTGTCTACTTTTCAGGTCTATTACCTATTGAAATTTTAACAAAACAACATTTTACATTAATTTACCTGATGTGCAAGTATGTAGCCCAAATTATAGATTTCTTGTGTGTCAGTTGTTTCAACCCATGTCCCTGTAAATTGAATCAACTGTGACAGAGCAATAACTAGAAAAACAAGTTACAGGTGGCAGAATGCATTGAGAATATAGATTAAGCTATATATTTGCACATAAAGGGGGGGGGGGGCAGTATAGCAAGGCTGACTATTTTGAAGTAAGAATTATTTTCTTATTATGTTTCCTTTTCTCCAGTTAGTTCTCTAGGCAAATACCAAGGTAGGTACTTTGAAATACCTTCCTGGGACATACTTAGTGTGTAGACTCATCCCTGAGAGTTTCATTTTCCTAACCTAACTCTTTTCCAAGATAGGAAAAAGTAGCTAAACTAGAATTTTATCTAGTATGTATCAAATAATTTATTCACTTTGATTCTAGCTTAATTATGTTGCAAACTGCAAATTTACCTAAAAGTATTAACCCTAGACACCCCAAGGGTCTACAACCTAGACGATTGAATGAATAAAAGGAATAGCAAATTATGTAAAACAATTATAAGTTAACTCTTCTTATCAGCTTCAAGCTCTGATTGATTAGCATAAGATATGGAGTTCTGTATAAACTATAGGCTAAAGATGTAATCTCAGTAGTGCTCTGATAATTTTAAACACAGGATATCCAAAAAAAAGCCTAGGTAAATATTTTTCGACTTTTGGTGAATTTGTTAGGCCTACTGGATGTTTAGATTATCAATTTATGGAGCCTACAAATCTAAATTGTAGCCATCAAACACTATACAATTTGAAAGTATTTGCCAAAAGTTCATAAAACTGGTTACAAAAATACATTTATAAACAGTGTCAGTTTTGGTTAAACCAGAGGTTTAACCAGTTGCTTGTTTCATGCAAAAATAGTTTTCATGACAACTGGGTTTGTCAATGTTTCTTACAAAAACTTCAGTAGAGCTCAATCTGGTTGACTGGTTGAGCTGAAACAGTCTATTTGGTGCATGCAAAAAAGCACCTTAATGGCTGGGCACATGAAGCTGATTTTGGGAACTGATTTCCAAATCAGCGCCAACTTTAAAAGAAATTGATGTCAATTTGAGCTTGAAATTTTTTTTAGTTTTTGGCGCCAATTTACAAAATAAGCGCCATCATGGTCATCATTTTCATCTTGATCATCACAAAAAGTAGGGATAAAAATAGTCAGCCAGAGATGTTTGTGGTGAGAGACCCCACTACTGAGCTGAGATCAATCATGCAACTATTAATAAACTCCAACAGACTATTTGTGTCCATGATTTTATGTTTTGAAAATCTTGCACAAGAAATTTTTCTTACCACTATTGTTTGTCCACTGATGCTGAAATTGGTTCCCAAAATCAGCTATGTGTGCTGAGCCCTTTAGGGCTTAGCTAGACATGCTTGTGAATGCTGCTTAAGTCTAGAGGAAAAAATTTCATCCAGTAAATTTTAAAGAATTTCAAGCAGAATCAGGGCTCTTGAGAAGGAATAACCATAAAAATCTGAAAAGAACATAAAAAACCTCGGTAAAATTCTGGTTTTGCTACTTTTGGCTATCTTGGAAAGGGGTTATTTTATTAAAATGAAAATATTTATAGATATATTAACAGACTAAAGTATAGCCCAGGAAGGTATTTTGAAGAACATGCATCAACTTCTTCCCCTCTTTAAAATGCAGATTATTGCACATTACTGCTTATTTTTGCTCTTATTTCATCATATATTACTGCTATAATCATAAATCAGTGTTTAAATTACAAAACTTTAGCTTTTAACCTTGTTTATTAAAGTGTAATCCACAATCCTATTTCCATTTTATAGCAACTCCCTTTAATTAATTGCAGATCTTGGTCTGTATCTGTAATTACAGGATCCTGTAAGTACAGGATTGGTCTACTTAGAAGAAAACACTAACTACAAAACAGTGATTGAAATGTATTGAAAATCCTATTTCAAACTCCAAATATGATCTTCTCTCAACTTCACATTTTGCTCCTTCCCTGTCTAATTTTTCAAAATAGGTAAAGGTCTAGAATAGCTTTGCTTCAGAAGGTGAAATGCTGAAACAAAAGAGAGACCATTTTTACTTTTGTGTTTTGCATAATTAATCAAATCACCATAAAAATCTGAAAAGAACATTGAAAACAGGAAAATATTCAAATTAGTTTTAAATCTTATGCAAATCTTAAAGCAATAACATAGGCCTATAGCACAAACTATATATATATCCCGTACATTATCTGTTTGTTGAATTTGTCAATGTTGATTAAGTTTATGGGTATTGGGTTGAAATCAAAGAGTTCTGTAGTGCAAGATTTGTAAGAAATATATAATTCGGTTTGGCTATATATTTGCACATTAGCAAGAGTTAGGGGGTTAAGTAAGATGAAGCACTTAGTAATGATAGGCTTTATATAAGTATTTTAGGGTCTTTTTTAAGGTTGAAATAGTATCAATTATAGGCAGCACAATAGGGCTGCCTAAGTAAAGAACAATGTGGGCACAATGTATTATTTATTTTTTATTCTCCATACCCGGGCGCTTCGTATCAAAGGAGTTGTCATAGAAACTTCAAAAAGGGCTCATTTGATTGGAAATTGGAGTGACTAGTGCCCTTTTTAACAGTCGAAAGTGATTGGAGGGCAAATAGACCCCCCCCCCCACGCCCATTATTCCCCCAAACACATCCAATCAAAATTTTGAGATAGCCATTTTGTTCAGTGTAGTTGATTTCCAGATAGAAAATATCTTTTTGAGGAGGACACTCCCCCACAACCCTTGGGGCAAGGGTTTTAAGTTATGCCCTGGGGGGATATAAGGTTTTTTATAGAAGGCATTGTTGTAGAGACTTCAAAAAAAGCTCATTCAATTGGTAATTGAAAGGGCTAGTGCCCTTTTTAATAGTTGAAAGTGATTGGAGGGCAACTAGCCCCCCCCATGCCCATCATTCCCCCAAACACATCCAATCAAATTTTGAGATAGCCATATTTGTCAGTGTAGTTGATTTTCAGATAGAAAATATGTTTTTGAGGAGGACACTTCCCTACAACCCTTGGGGCAAAGGTTTTAAATTATGCCCTGTGGGCATATAAGGTTTTTATAGAAGGCATTGTTGTAGAAACTTCAAAAAAGGCTCATTTGATTGGAAATTCAAAGGGCTAGTGCCCTTTTTAATGGTCGTAAGTTATTGGAGAGCAACTAGCCCCCCCCCCCACGCCCATCATTCCCCCAAACACATCCAATCAAAATTTTGAGATAGCCATTTTGTTCAGCATAGTTGATTTCCACATAGAAAATATGTTTTTGAGGAGGACACTCCCCCACAACCCTCGGGGCAAGGGTTGTAAGTTATGCCTGGGGGGCATATAAGAACAATATTGGCACAATGTATCATTTATTATTTTTATCCTTTAGAGCAGGGCACTTTGTATCAAAGAAGTTGTTGTAGAAACTTTGAAAAGGGCTCATTCAATTGGAAATTGGAGTGACATGTGCCCTTTTGAATAGTTGAAAGTGACTGGAAGGCTACTAACACCCCTTCCACACCCACCATTTCCCGAAAAACATACAATAAACATTTTGAGATAGCCATTTTGTTCAGCGTAGTTGATTTCCAGATAGAAATTATGTTTTTGAGGAGGACACTCCCCCACGGCCTTCAGGGCAACGGTTGTAAGTTATGCCCTGGGGGCATATAAGGTTTTTATAGAAGCCGTTGTTGTAGAAACCTCAAAAAAGGCTCATTTGATTGGAAATTCAAAGGCCTAGTGCCCTTTTTAATAGTTGAACGTGATTGGAGGGCAACTAGTCCCCCACATGCCCATCATTCCCCCAAACACATCCAATCAAAATTTTGAGATAGCCAATTTGTTCAGCATAGTTGATTTCCAGATAGAAGTTATTTTTCTGAGGAGGGCACTGCCCCACAGCCTTCAGGGCAAGGGCTGTGTTATGCCCTGGGTGCATATAAGGTTTTTATAGAAGGCACTGTTGTAGAAATTTCAAAAAAGGCTCATTCAATTGGAAATTCAAAGGGCTAGTGCCCTTTTTCATAGTCAAAAGTATTTGGAGGGCAACTAACCCCCCTCTTTCGCCCACCTCTTCCCAAAACAGATCCAATCAAGATTTTGATATAGCTATTTTATTCAACGTAGTTTTAAGTTCTTTAAATTAGGTCTTTGAGGATGACAACCCCCTCACAGCCCTCAGGACAAGGGTTGTAAGTTATGCCCTGGGGGCATATAAAGTTTTTATAGAACGTGTTGTTGTAGAAACTTCAAAAGGGCTCATTAAATTAGAAATTGAAATGGCTCGTGCCCTTTTTAATAGTCAAAATTAATTTGAAAGGCAACTAACACCCCTTCCATGCCCACCATTTCCCAAAACACATCCAATCAAAATTTTGAGATAGCCATTTTGTTCCATGAAGTTAAAGTTCAGGAAATTATACCTTTGAGCAGGATACTCCCCCAACAGTCTTCAGGGCAAAGGTTATAATTTATGCCCTGGGGGCTTATAAGTTTTGGAAATAACTTACATACCTTTTTGAAGTTTTTACAACAAGACTTTCTATATGACATTATGTGCCCCCAGGGCACAACTTGCAACCTTAGCCCCGAGGGCTGTGGGGGGTGGCCATACTCAAAAACATAATTTCCAGACCCTTTAACTACATTCAACAAAATTGATGTATCAAAATGTTGATTGGAAGTGTTTGGGGAAATGATGGGTATGGGTGGGCATTTGCCCTCTGATCACTTTTGACTATTAATAAGGGCACTAGCCCTCTTATTTTACAATTGAATGAGTCATTTTTGAAGTTTTTACAACAACGCTGGCAAAGACCTAATTTCCAGAACTTTGAAATACGTTGAACCAAATGTCTATCTCAAAATTTTGGTTGGATGTGTTTGGGGAAATGGTGGGCATGAGAGGGGCGTTAGTTGCCCTCCAATCCCTTTGGCTATTAAATAGGTCACTAGCGCTTTCAATTTCCAATCAAAAGAGCCCTATTTGAAGTGTCTACAACAACGCCTTCTATAAAACCTTATATGTCCCTAGGGCATAACTTACAACCCTTGTGCTGAGGGCTGTGTCATCCTCAAAAACATAATTTCTGGACTTTTCAACCACTTTGAACAAAATGGCTATCTGAAAATTTTTATTGGATGTTTTGGGGGAAATGGTGGGCGTTTGAGGGGTGTCAGTTTTCTTCCAATCACTTGACTATTAAAAACTTTTTTTACTTTTTTAACTTTTGACTATATGTGTTATTCTATGGTATTTGGGGGTTGTAGTCGTAGATGCCTTTATTCTCCCTTTATAGGGGAGATAAACTCTGGCCCTAAGGTAATTAAACTTTGGTAGCGTGCCTTAGGCTATGACCGAACTAATGAGGCGTACCGACTGGGTATGTTCGAGGGCTAAAGGTAGATTGTAGAGAGGTTGTCTAAAATACAATACTTTTATTCATTTAACATATAATAATAATCAGATATATACTCTCTACTGGGACCGGCTGTCCCAAGTAGACCACAAGTCTCAAAAACTACAATAATATATAATAAGATACAGACACTTACAATGATCCGACAAGATCCCAAGGTATTTCTAATGAGAAAACAAACGGGCAGAGCTTCACCCTGCAAGTCAAAAAGTCTGACTTCAGTCTGAAAAATCGGGGTATATATTTGGAAAACTAACCACGTCCTTCCGGTACATTGACGCATTTAGCCAGGAAATTGGTTATTGAGCAAGTTCCCTCCAAGCCCACACATTCCACAATTTGTATCTTTATCTTAACAAGTGGTATTTTGAAACTTTGTTTTTGCGTCTTAATATATTTTTACTCAATTAATAATTAACTAAATTAGAAAGCTTTACCACAATACTCCCCATTTAAAGAAGAATTGTCCCAATTCTCAATATTTTACTTTTAAAACAACTTAATTTTGTTTACAGCTATTATGCTGCCATCTTTGGGTCATTATGTGCATATACCCTCAATGGGTTTCCTTAGGGTCATGTTTCTGGTCCAATATAGGCCATGTTCTTTTCTGTCGAAGGATTTCAATTCGAAATGCATCTTTGTTTCTCTTTCTCTGTCTCTAGGACTGACAATTACTCTTTTAACCCTCTTCATATGCATCTTCTGTTTTACTTGACCCCAAGCGGCTTAAACATAATATCAGTGGTTTTGCTTAAATTAGATTTATATCAGAAAAGTTTTATGAGATTTCTTTTTTGTTTAAATTTAATTCCCATTAATAATTTAATTTATCTGTGTGATGTGGTTGATATTTCGTGGTTGATATTACCGCGTGGTTGATATTTCCGTTTATATTTAGTTTTAGAAATGCCTTGGGTAAATTACACAACATTTTGATTTTTAAATTTTCACATATTTTTCCAGCACAAAGCATTTTCACATATTTCAATAACATAAGCCATTAGGCTATGTAGCACATTTTCTAGGCCTAAATTAAGTTCTGATTTTATCTCACTTTCTGACGAACTTGTAGTAAAGTCTGTATTACTGCTATAGTTTCCAAAATATCAGTTGATCGAGTATGAGATGATAGTATCAGGATATATTTGAAGTGTCTTCAAAATTTTTTTCTTTCCAAAAATGTGTCAAAATAAGATTGAAGGAAAAATGGATCCGAAAAGATGCTACGAAAAATTTGATTTCCAAAAAAAAATAGCTAATGCTGTATCTAAAATATATATCCACATTAGTATACATATAAAGCATATATTTTTACATATATAGCAGAATGAAACACTTAATTTTCGTATATATCAATGCATTCGAAAGTTAATGACTTTTAATTACTTTCTCCACTTTTTTAATTACTCCAAAAATAATAACCCGCTTAAATCGAAACATTATGTTTCTTTCTGGATTATTTCAAACTTAATACTAAACTGATTATTTCACAATAAAAATTATTAATACGTTGACTCGAGGTCAAACATTTACATATAACATTAAATCACTAGTTAAAACTTTAAAGTTGATAAAAACATAGTATATATATATATATATATATATATATATATAAGCATTGTGTAATAGTTTACATAAGTATTTTTTTTTTTTTAATTCGCAATACTAGATAGGATATTTAACTACTGTTTAAAACTTGAAGCATTAAAAAAATAATACACGGTATAGATAAGCATTGGAATTAATTCCAATTATTATTTTGTTAATTGCTTATGAAGTATTAATGTATGATACTTCTTGAATGATGTAAACATAAAAAAACACAAATACTCAAGATTTAATTCACTATTTTTATAGGATAGTTTAGGTTATATATATATATAGATATATATATATATATATATATTAACCGAAGTTATGCTGATACTTAATTGTTAAAAACAAATAACAATTATATATCCTAATAATTTATTTAATCACTGCAATATTTGTTCTTTTTACAAGTTTTAATTAAGTCCGTCAAGACTTTTATATAATAAGTCCTAACTGCAATTAAAATATTTACAGAACAAAAGCAACTCCAACAAATAGATTGATGCACTATAACTAATAACTGTGATTAGCCTCTATATAAGGGCTTGGCAATATTTCATATAACATAACTTTTCTATTTACATTTCTATATTTTTTTTTTTTAAATACAATTCTCTGTTTATAAAAGGTTTTCGAAATATATTTATAACAGTAGATATTTTCTCAATTACATTTGTTACAACTATATAACTTTTCCCATATACGACTATATACATTTTGTTTTAAAACTTTGGTTCTATTTCGAACCCACTTGTGTCATTAACTGTCATTAGCTTATAAGCCTGTTTGTTTATTCAGACTTTTAAGCTTTTCAATTATTTTCAAATTTCTTAGTACTTGAGACAGTTTTATAACGTTTTTGTCTGTAATCTCTCTTTTTCCAGCTTTAATGTCTTTTTGGTTTAAGGCTTTATTTACAGCTTATATCTGATAAGCTAAAAAAAATTTGCTGTTCACCTTATACCTGCTATGCCATTATCAAATGACTTCGCCTGTACTCTTAAGGTTTGCTTACCAGGGCTGCCTTCTGGTATCTCCTTATAACGTTTCCAGGTCTTCTTGTCATGGCTACAGCTAAAATGACTATTATGAACCTGCACACACAATAATTAATTATTTAATAATTTGTGGGCACAATTTTATCTTGGGCTATTCTTTTTCCAGAAAAAGTGGCCTTTCTGCAGAAAATACCTAGCCTTCATGGCCCACAGTAATTCAGTTTTTGACATACAAGTGACAATGACTATTTTCACTTTAACTTCCCCACTTTTAGTGGTCTTGTCTTAGGTTTCAACTTCAAATTAAGTCCTTATGGATATTGTGTGATTTTGTTTTAAATTTTTCATGCCATGTTAGTCATTTTTCTGAAAACTACTTCCACATAAGAGAGCCAAATTTCTTTTCTTGACTACTTTGAGCATTTCTCCAATATTTCTATTAATCTCGGCCCGCGTTAACCAATGTAACGGTGGCTCCGTAGTATTAATGCTACTTATTTGTACTTATTTAGTACAATTTTCATACTAGTTCGTTCGGCAAGTTCAATAAGCACGTCTAACAGAGTTTAACTGAATTCATTCAGTTTATTTTCCTTTTATTTTCGTCTGGCTATATTTTCAACTTGAACCCTTCTCTTTTTTTTTGTTTGATATTTCAATGGAGACTAAGGGTTTTTTTTCAAGTTTTTTTCCCGCTTTTTCAGTAAAATATGTCTTCTTTTTTTTAAAGCCTATATTTATATATTCCATGTTCTTTTCAATAACCTTAACAAGTTTTTATGCTGATTGCCCTTTATGATCAAATTCATTATCTCCATATTTCTAAGAGTTGGGGGGGGGGGTTCTAATTTTTGCAACCTGTATTTTTTGAATTATTTAAATTTTGTTTTCCGAAAGTTTTTGGTGTTAGAAAATACTGTAGTTTTTCAGCTAATATTTTTTTGAACGCTTTTAATTAATTTTTGCCTCGCAATTGCTAGTTATCATTTATTCATAAAGATGTAAGTTTTACGATATCCTGATTCCCACAAAATTGTGTGGTTTTCATCACAGACACATATTCCTTGTCTGTAGTATTTTACCAAAAATTAGTGCCTATTGCGTGCCAGAAGTTGTGTAGAGATAGGGGTTATCAGCACCTATTGTGGTTTCCCGATAATCTTGTATATTATTCGCGTCTGGTATTATCCTCAGTTTAATTTGCGCCTTAGTTTTATACTGTCATTGAGTGTAATTTGTCCCTTTCGTGATATTTGACTATTTTGACTATTACCCTGTTCTACAAGTTTATGGGTTTTGTGCCCGGATAAAACCCTCGCTGCTATTTATTTTAGCACGACGGATTTTAACCGAACATTCAGCCCCAACCTTCTCCAGTTTGACCGATATTTCTAATATCAATTTGGTTAGTTTGGTGGATCCCCCCAATGACAAGACGCTTAGCAGTTTTTGTTTTTAAATGCAAACGGTCCTGTCATTGGTGTTTTTCACCTGCAATGTCCTCGCTCTGTTATTTCTGTTAATGGTGTGTTGTGAATTTATTTAATATGTGAAATTAATTATACCCGAGAAAACTTTGTTTTACACGGTGCTATACTTTTTAAATTGTGACCCATTTTATCTACGGTTTCTAGTTTATGTACACCGTCCTTATAGGTAAGTGTTTAATTTATCTTATCTTCTACTGTTTATAACAAGATTACAGCTGGCTTGTACATGTAGCGCGCACTTAATGTAAACTCTCGCTGTTTTTCCTATTATAATTATTTTAACATTCTTCAAAAACAATTTTTTTTAAATTATCCCCCCAAAATATATTTTTTCAATATACATATTAAAAGAATCGTCTTTGAATGCTGATTCTAAATATGTATAATTTAATTAGTTCCACTACACCTATTTAAAAAATTACGTGGCCTTATTAACTTCTTTATAAAACGAAGCCTAATTCGTTTTGACAAGTCTTGACGTTACACCGTTCGCGAAGTCTTATCTCGTATCGGAAACAAAATTTTTGCAGGAAGCTATAATGTCACTTCAGATCGAAGCTAATAATTTAGCGTTAGAACGTGACGGTAATAATTTTTACTGGCGATCTATATTTGAAGGAAAACTTGATGTTATTTATATACCGATTAAAAAAGAAAATATAGATATTTCTTGAGAGGCTTTTAACTCGTTTTATTTTTATTTAATATTTTTTTTTTGTTATAATTGTTTTATTCAAATAATAATCTGCTGGGGCTACGCTCGTTCTGCCTTTCTCCGTTTCCTGGTCCGAGTTTTGGACTCCAAATTTTTGCTTTTCTTCTTTATAATATTTGGAAGTTTTTCCGTGGTCTCTATAGTGTGGTTTACAAGGCTCTGAGTCCGAGTGCTGTTTTGTTGCCTCGTCAAATATCTTTAATCTTTGTTTCTCTTGATGTTTGGCCTTTTTCATAAGTGTTTTAGCGACTTGTGCTGCTGACAAAGGAACTTCTTGCTGCCCCTTTGGGTTCTTTACTGTTCTCCATAATTTTTCTCTCAAAGAAGGTTTTCTTGACGATGGCCCAGGTTTAGTTATATCGGTTTTTGTAGAAGAATTTTCAGTGTCACATTCTGTTAGCTCGCGTCTGGTAGATGGCGTTTGTTCCAAAAGCCATTTTTGCGTTAAGACTTTAGGTGAGTCTAATGTATGAAAATGAGATAATTCTTTGGTTTCTTCCAATTTTTCTTCCTCTTTGGATTTAACCTCTGGTTTATTATGTCTTAAACCAGTAGGTTGCGTTTGAGGCTCTTCTCTGTCGCTTTCACCGCTAGTATCCGATGAACATTGAACTTTTCCTTTTTTTTTCTTGTTTGTTGTGGAAAGTTTGTAGCCAAGACTGGGCTAAATATTCCTTCCACTTCTCCCATCTGTTGTGGTCGTTAAAAAGGTCATAAAATTCATAGATCTTCTGATATATACTGGTGAGATTGTGTCCTCTACTTCTTCTGCTGACAGTATAGGCTCTGTTTTCCACGGTTTTGAAAAATATCCCTTTTTTATTCTATTATGGTGTATTACTTCTTCCTTTTCCTTATGCTGATGTTTTAGAACATATGTTAAGTTATTTGGTAGAATTTTTGTAATCCTGTAGGGTCCATCCCATTTCGGTTTTAACTTTTTTGTTCCTTCCAGATTTGTTTTGTAAACATAAACCAAATCTCCTAAACAGTAACTCGTTTTATTTTTGCTTGTTCTGTCATATTTTTCTATTTGTTCTGTTTTCGCATCTTCCTGATTGTCTTTAACTTGTTCCATAGCTTTTTTATTCGCATCACCATCTCTTGCTTATATTGGTCTAGGTTGTAATATATTCTGTCATTTTGTATTTCATTTAAACAAATTGTGGGATCTCTTATATGTTGCAAAAAAATGGCGTTTCTTTTAAGTTACGTGAAAAAGCCGTATTTATTGCAAAGACTACAAATGGTAAATGTTCATCCCAATTTTCATTTTCCTCTCTTGCATGTATTCCCATAATGTAAGCTAATTCCCTATGCTTACGTTCAACCTTCCCATTAGCTGCGGCCATGTAAGACGAGGTAAACCATCGTCTAACCCCCAGATATTCTGTAATTTCGTCTAATAATTTGGCTCTAAAACATGGCCCATTATCGCTAAGTAAAACTCTAGGAAAAATCCCGTGTTCCAGAAATAGGCGATTGACCAAAACTTTCGCAATGGTTTTTGTCTTTTCATCTATAATTGGAAAAGCGTATAAATATGAATTAAAATGGTCTACTATGGTTAGTACGCACCTGTTTCCTTTCCTGGAAACTGGTAAACTTCCCCCGGATCCCCAAATGTCTATTGACATTATTTCTCCTACCCCTGAAGGGGTGGGATATTGACCTAATTCATCCCTAGGGGTCTTTGGTGGCGACTTTTGTTTGGCGCACTCTTGGCAGCTTTGTATAAAAGCTTTTACTTTTGAGTACATTTTTGGAAAATAAAAATTTCCCTTCAGTCTCCCCATAGTTTTTGCTTCTCCCATGTGACAGCCAATCGTTGCATGTGTCATCTGTAAAACTTCTCCTTCCAGAGATTTTGGAATTACTGGAATAATTTTTAAGTCATTTTTTCTATATTCTTGCGATGGTCTATGGTATCTTACTAGAAGATTTTTACTTTCGTCCAGATCAAAATTATCTAAGTCCTTTAAAAAATGTTTAAAGTGCTCTGGCAGTTCCGTTCCTTTTGATAAAAAGGATTTCATTGCTAAACAAAAATCATCTTTATTTTGATGCTTCGAAATATTTTCATTAGACAGTATTTCTACCCCTTCCAGTTCGTTCTGGATGGTTGCTATCACATTTTCTTCCTTATCTAGATTTCGTGACAAATAGTCTGGTAAAATATTTGTACGGCCCTTTATATATATTGGGGTATATGAATATGCTTGCAGACGTAGTATCCACCGTGTCAGCCGGGCTGAAGTATTTTGCATCGTATGTAGCCAAACTAATGATTTTTGGTCTATGCGCGAAATAAATTTTTTTCCCAGTAAAAATTGTCGAAAATATTCTGTAAATACTACAACTGCTAAACACTCCCTTTCAACTGTAGAGTATTTTTTTTCTGCTTCCGTCAGTGACCTACTGGCGTATTGAACTATTGATTCTACTCCTTCAGAATTTATGTTTAATAATATGGCCCCTATACCGTACCCCGAAGCATCTGTTTGCAAACAGAAGTCTTGTGACAAATCTGGTAGTTTTAGTATTGGTGCCAGTAATAATTGCCTTTTTATTTCATTTAGTGCTTGTTTTGCTTCCGCTGGACATTCGAATTTACCTGATTTCTTCAAAAGGTTCGTGAAAGGTTGTGCTATTGTGGCATAATTTTTAATATATCGTCTGAAATAGCTGAACAACCCACAAACTGATCTGCAGCTTTTTTGATCTTTAGGAGGCTGTAAATTTTCTATGACTGTAAATTTTCTGGATTTGGTGAAATAGTACCTTTGTTTATCAGGTGTCCAAGAAATACTAATTTTGGTACTACCATTTTTAACTTTTCTGGTTTTAATTTTAAGCCTGCTTTTTCAAACTTTTCCAGTATTTTTCTAAGTCCGACCAAGTGGTCTTCCAAGTTTTCATTAAACAGAATTACATCATCTAAATAAGCCAAGGTATCTTTTTTCCTTCCTGGTTCGTTATCTTTTAACACCAAATTCATTAGGCGACTAAAACAATTTGGACTAAATGATAAGCCAAACGGCATACGTTCAAATGTGAACGTTCTCCCATCGTCTAAGATTACTGTAGCCTTATGCTTAGTTTCTGCATCTAAAGCGATTTGCCAATATCCTGCTATTAAATCAAAACTAGTGTAATATTTTGAACCCCCTAACGAATCTAAAATCGAATCAATTCTTGGTAGCTTCATCACGTCTTTAACCGTGACGGCGTTTAGTGATCTAAAGTCTATACATAGTCTCCAGGTGTTATCTTTTTTTCTGACTATTACTAATGGAAAGCACCAATCACTAATACTTTCTTTAATTATTCCCTGATCTTCCATTTCTTTTATTTGGCTTTCTAGCCATGGCTTTAAATGATAAGGTGTTTTATACGGTGACTTTTTGATTGGAGGGCCCTCTGTTGATATCTTGTGCGTGATTAAGTGAGTTAATCCGTAATCTGCTTTGTGTCTTGCAAAAGTCCATTTAAAATCCCAAAGAATATTTTCCACCCTAGTTTTTACGTTTTCCGGTAAATGTTTTAAATCAAATTGTTGCAAAAAATCCGTTTTCGCCATTCCATACTCTTCTTGTGGTTGCGGTTTTAATGAGGATAAATGTTCGTGGCTAATGAAGTTTGCGCTTAATTCTGGACTGTTTAGAGATTTTATTTCCGAATTTGAAATCTTTTCTACTGATCCAAGTTCTACCTGGTTCAGTTTTATCTTATTATTACTTAGATTTGATAGTTTTAAGTATGTTATACCATTTTCAGTTTTTATAACTGGAGTTTTCACGAAAATCATTGGGTATTCTTTTATGGTGTGTCCCCCTATCACGGCATCCATTGTTTTAACCTTTCCTTCTTTTTCATTTAATTTAGCTAGAACTTGAACTGTCATTCCCCCTTCTATTGTGATTTTTCCACTTATTTTTAGGTTATAATTTGAATCTTCACTTTCGTTATTTATTGTTACGCAAATTTGCCTATTATTTTCATTTGCCTGGTTTATTGTGATTGTATTGGATATGGGTTCCCATACAATACCATATTTTCTGATGGCGTCTACTCCTAGAATACAAGGAGATGGTAGCTGCTTGCATATTATTACTGTTACTGTTATTTCTTTATCCCCTGCACTAAATTTTAGTGGACATTCTCACAAAATTGTCAGCTTGTGCCCTGTCACTGATGTTAGGGTATTTTGGCATCTGCTTACTCGATTTTTGACACTAGGAGGAAACCTATTAAAAACTTTCTCTTGAATTAATGATTTAGATGCGCCTGTATCTAGTAAACATGGTAAATTTTGAAAACACTCAATTTTAAAACAACGCAGAATTGGTAGATTATTATTATTTGCATTTGTATCACAACATTCTAACTATATAGGGGTCTTTGTAAGGAAACAGCTCTGTCGACCCTTACAGGCTGGTTTTCTCCGTTTAAATGCCCACTGTTTGGCCAAAAATTTCTGGGATTATCCCAGTTTTCTTCAGCGCTGCTACTTTGACCCTGGGTATTGTTAACCGTTTGCCTCCTAGGCCTAAATTCAGGAATGTTATTAGGTGTTTGCCAAGTATTATTTGTTCCCTGTCTTCCTAAATTTCTGTCCCCCTGCGTTCTGAATTGGTGTCTTGTCTTGTACGTCTGGCCTTCTTTGCGTATTCTATGCCAGCAATCTGCTGCATAGTGGTTTGGTTTGCTACAATAATAGCACTAAAATTTTCTCTTAAATTGTTTGTTTGTTTCCTTGTTATTTCTAAATATTTTTGATCTGTCCTTGTTGGTTCCCCAACTATCTGTCTTTGGTGGGGGAGGGTGCCCATATTTTCTATAGTTATTAGCTGCTAATCTCTCAAGGTCGTGGAATCTGTCAGTTATCTCCCTAGACGGCGACCCTCGGCCTCCGTCGCGCCTTTTTGGTTCACGATTCGGCTCCTCAAAGCTCACCCTTTTTCGTCCCCTTTCATATTTTATACTTTCTTGGGCTATGGTCAAACTTTTTCATAGCTTCGTCAATTTTTACCTCTGTTTCGACTAGTATTATAGCCTACTCTAAATTTTCAAGTTTCCGCGATAATTTTAGTCTTAATAACTTTTTTGGTAACCCTTGGGTAAAATTATGTAGTTGTACTTTCTTTATTGTCTCGTCATTTCCGCCTTTTTCTAATTGTAAACACACGGATCTACAAATTTTGTCTGCATATTCCCTGATACTAGTTGAGGTATCGAATGTGACTACCTCTGTTCTTAGCCTCTCGGAGATGCTTGTCTCTATGAATCTTGTTTTAAAAGATTCAATTAGAGTACTGATGTCCTTGGGCTCTTTTTCCTTAATTGCCTCAAAATGTTTAAGGTCGCTTCCCTTTAATCTGGCTGCAACGCATTGCTCTTTGACCTTATTCTCAAACGATTCAGTTAGTTCGTCGAAAATATTTAATTTTTCGATAAACTCATCTACATCTGAATTTCCCGCGTATTCTGGTATAATTTTTGCAGTTTCAAGTACTGTTGATAGGGAAGTCATTTTTTCCTCTGGTAAAGCCATTTTATTTCAACCTACTATTTTTATCTAGCCTTCTCGACCCAGTTTTTCTAGCGACCACCAGTTGTTGTGAAGTGTTATTCTATGGTATTTGGGGGTTGTAGTCGTAGATGCCTTTATTCTCCCTTTATAGGGGAGATAAACTCTAGCCCTAAGGTAATTAAACTTTGGTAGCGTGCCTTAGGCTATGACTGAATTAATGAGGCGTACCGACTGGGCATGTTTGAGGGCTAAAGGTAGATTGTAGAGAGGTTGTCTAAAATACAATACTTTTATTCATTTAACATATAATAATAATCAGATATATACTCTCTACTGGGACCGGCTGTCCCAAGTAGACGACAAGTCTCAAAAACTACAATGATATATAATAAGATACAGACACTTACAATGATCCGACAAGATCCCAAGGTATTTCTAATGAGAAAACAAACGGGCAGAGGTTCACCCTGCAAGTCAAAAAGTCTGACTTCAGTCTGAAAAATCGGGGTATATATTTGGAAAACTAACCACGTCCTTCCGGTACATTGACGCATTTAGCCAGGAAATTGGTTATTGAGCAAGTTCCCTCCAAGCCCACACATTCCACGATTTGTATCTTTATCTTAACAAGTGGTATTTTGAAACTTTGTTTTTGCGTCTTAATATATTTTTACTCAATTAATAATTAACTAAATTAGAAAGCTTTACCACATAAAAACTTTATATTCCTCCAGGGCATAAATTACAACCCTTGCCCCGAGGGTTGTGGGGGGGGGGCTATCACCCTCTAATCACTTTCGACTAATAAAAAGGGCAGTAGCCCTTTCAATTTCCAATTGAGGGAGCCCTTTTGGAAATTTTGCACAAAAAAACTTTCTATAAAATACCTTATATGCCCCCAGGGCATAACTTACAACCCTTGCCCTTAGGGGTTTGGGGTGATTGTCATCTTCAAAATCAGAAATACCAGAACTTTCAACTACGTTGAAAAAAAATGAATATCTCAAAATTTTGATTGCATGTGTTTGAGGAAATGGTGGACGTGAGAGGGGGGTCAGTTGCTCTCCAATCACTTTCGACTATTAAAAGGACACTAGCCATTTTAATTTTCAATCAAACAAGCTTTTCTTGAAGTTTCTAAAACAACACTTTCTATAACAACCTTATATGCCCCACTGTATAACTTACAACCCTTGCCCCGAGGGCTCCGAGGGGTTATTATATTAAAATACCTAATTTCCAAAACTTTTAGCTACGTTGAACAAAATGAATATCTCAAAATTTTGATTGCATGTGTTTGGGGAAATGGTGGACATTTGAGGGGGGTCAGTTGCCCTCCAATTACTTTCAACTATTTAAAAGGGCACAAGCCCTTTCAATTCCCAGTTGGGTAAGCCCTTGTTGAAGCTTTACAACAACGCTTTGTATAAAAACCTTATATGCCCCCAGGGCATAACTTACAAACCTTGCCCTAAGGGATGTAGGGGGAGTTTCATCCTCAAAGACAACCCTTGCCGTGAGGGCTCTGGGGGAGTGTCCTCCTCAAAACACAACTTATATCTGGAAATCAACTACGCTGAACAAAATGGCTATCTCAAAATTTTGATCTTATGTGTTCTGGGAAATGGAGGGCTTGGAAGGGGTGTTAGTTGCCTTCCAATCACTTTTGATTATTAAATTGGGCACTAGTCATTCCAATTTCCAATCGAATGAGTCCTTTTTGAAGTTTCTACGGCAACCCCTTTGATTCTAAGTGCCAACATTGTACTGTGCCACAAATATACTGTGCCAACATTGTTCTTTATTTAGGCAGTGCGATTGCGCTGCCTATGATATTTTGTACTTCTAAGAACTATTTTGCATTTTATAATAATTATTTTTAAACTATTTCATGTAAACTATTTTGTATGAACTATTTTTGATTTTGTGAGAACTCTTTATATTATGTAAGAATTATATTGAATTTTATTGCAACTGTAATTGTTCAATAAGAGCATTATTTGGATTTTGCATGAGATATTTTGTAATTGTAAGAACTATTTTGTATTTTATAGTAACTACTGTGAGAATAATTTTGTGAGAACTTTTTATATTTTGTAAGAATTAGATTGAATTTTGTTGCAACAGTAATTGTTCAATAAGAGCATTATTTGGATTCTTAATGAGATATTTTTTTATAATTGTAATTGTTCAATAAGAGCATTATTTGGATTTTGAACACGATTTTTTAATTGTAAGAACTATTTTGTATTTTATAACAATTATTTTTAAACTATTTCATGTGAACTATTTTGTATGAACTATTTTGGATTTTGTGAGAACTTTTTATATTTTGTAAGAATTATATTGAATTTTGATGTATGTGTTTTGTATTTTGTAAGAATTATTGTGTTTTGTAAGAACTATTTTGCATTTTGTAAGAAATATTTCATATTTTCTAATAATTACTTTGCATTTTTTGTAACTATTTTGTATTTTCTAAGAACTATTTATGTTCAATAAGAGCATTATTGGGATTTTGAATGAAATATTTTGTAATTGTAAGAACTATTTTGTATTTTATAATAATTATTTCTGTTTTGTAAGAACTATTTTGGATGTTGTCAGATCTTTAATATATTCTGTAAGAGCTAAATCTACTTTTGTAGCCTAAGTACTATTTGCATTTTGTATAAATTAATGTTTGTTTTGTAAAAACTATTTTGTATTTTGTGGGAATTGCTTCTTATTTTGTAAAACCAATTTTCTTTGTCATAAGAAATATTTGTATTTTATGAGAAATATGAGAAATATTTTTTATTATGTAAGAACTATTTTGTATTTTGTAAAACTTAATTAGTAACAAATGTTTTGTGATGACAAAAAATTTGAAAAAATAATGAAAAAAAGAAAAAAGATGAAAAAAAATATTAAAAAAGAAAAAAAATGAAATAAGAGAAAAAAATGAAAGAAGAGAAAAAAATGAAGAAAAAATAATGCAAAAAAGAACACAAAAAATCGAAAAAAAAAATATGAAAAAAAGACAGAAAAAAATTAAAAAAGAGATGAAAGAAGTAATGCAAAATTAGAGCTCACATCGCTCTGTATTTAAGCAATGCTATTGTACTACCCATTATTTTGGTTTTAGTCAGAATTATTCTGTATTTTGTATGAGCTATTTTGTATTTTGTAAGAGCTATTTTTTATGAACTATTTTGGATTTTGTAAGAACTATTTCGTATTTTGTGAGAACTATTCTTATTTGTAAGAACTAATTTGGAAAGAATATTTGTATTTTGCTAAGACTATTTTGTATATTTTAAGAATTCATTTGTATACACTGCTTCGTAAAGAATATTTGTAAAATCTATTTTGTAAGAAGTATTTTGTACTTTGTAAAAACTATTTTGCACTTGTAAGAATTATTTTGTATTTTTTACAAAATAGAACTATTTGAGAACTATTTTGGATCTTGCAAGAACAAAACCATGTATTCCCACCAGTCATCTAAAAAATCAGGTGATTGGCACTATGTGCATAACAAAATTGAAGCTACTTCAAATAGGAAAAATCGGGCTATGAGGGATTTACTTTGTGTTTATTACCTTTATTTTAAATTTGTGCAGAAGAGAGCTTGATCCAGCAGGAACAGCCGTATCGGTTCCAACCGGCCATCAGCCCTTAAACTGTAGGGAACAGGCATCTCGAGTACTTGCACTTTCTACAAGCCAATCAAATTATGTATTGTGTCCTTAGTTGTATGTGAATGTTGTATTGTGTATTTGGTACAATATATTCTGAATGTGAAAAAGTGCATTTGGTTGCCAAAAGAAGCCTGTTTTAGATTCCATTTTTATTTTTTAAAAAAAGAAGATGTAGCCTTAGTGGATGTATTTTTATAAGACTTATTTTGTATTTTGTTTCAACACTTTTGTAAAAACATATTTGTGTTTTATAAGAAGTATTTTGTATTTTTTGAAAGCCTCTCCTGATTTTTAAGAATTATTTTGTTTTTTGTAAGAGCACAACCATGCACTCCCATCAATCATCAATGAAGATCAAGTAATCAGTATTATAGGTATGACAAAATTATCTGTATACCGTTCAAGGTAAAGTAACTACAACGTTTAAGATACAAATATTAATCAGAATTGCTGCTAACAATGATAATTTTTATTACTGCTTAATGGGGTTTTGATGTATGCTTAGTGGATGCTACCCAATGCATGGGCGCCCACATAGGGGGGGGGGGGGGGCAAAGGGGGCATCAGCCCCCTCCCCCCTGGTTGAATGATGCTGCCTTATATTTTTGTTTTGAAATTTCTATTATACAGCACTGGAAGTTCCGATTAGACCAGCTAAGCCCCCCCCCCCCTAAAATTCAGCTTATGGGCGCCAATGACCCAATGCTTTTTTAGTGAACAGGACTTTTTATACATATTCAAAAATCTTACTGCTATAAGGCTCAAAATATTTTGGTCTATATTACAGATCTGCCATTTAAAAAATCTAAAAAGTTCAAAACTAGAATGTCTTAATAAAATTACACTGACTATAACGTGTTTTATTTAAATTATATTAGAAATAAACATGCCTCTTAAAGTTACTTCATATAGGAAAACTTGGGCTCCGGAAAATTTAGCGGAAGATACTCAATACTTTTTCAAAATGTATATATATATATATATATATATATATATATATATATATATATATATATATATATATATATATATATATATATATATATATATATATATATATATATATATATATATATATATATTATATATATATATATATATATATATATATATATATATATATATATATATATATATATATATATATATATATATATATATATATATATATATATATATATATATATATAATATATATATATATATATATATATATATATATATATATATATATATTATATATATATATATATATATATATATATATATATATATATATATATATATATATATATATATATATATATATATATATATATATATATATATGAAACAATCAGGAATCAATTTGCACTATAGTTTACCCTTTTAAAGACACAGGAAGAAACCGACGACGACAGGAACGTTCTTCAGTTCTGGAGACACAATCGTGATTAAATTTCGTACGTCACTTGACTTGCCAGAAAGTTATTGTTTATTCTTGCGACTAGTGTGACCGCAGAAAGACTATTTTTGGTGGTAGGCCTGATAGTGACTATGATATCGACTTAGAAGAGAAATGGCCTCAGTCCACACAGAGTGGATAATTTGATTCTTATTCACGATAACTATAGCAACATCCTGCAGTTCCAATATGCTTCTGAAATTTGTCCGGTATTCGAAGTTTTGTATACATTAATTTTCGACGAATAAAAATACTACTAATTTTGATAATTAATTCTGTTAGGAATACATAGCTCTTAGATATTTCAACTATTCTGCAAGGGTTCTCAAATGCCTCAGCCATTTAGTTTTTACCAGATCTCTACTTCTTTTGATGAATAATGAAGAAGATCAGCGTCCAGCCAGCAACTCGCAAAGTTTCTACCTCATGACTAGGTAGAATATCTTGTAAATGAAAATGGGATTTGAGGAAGATTTATAAAAACATAAGTGTTTCTGGTCAACATTCATTGCATTAGAATTATCTAATAGGCGTGACGCCAGAGTTTAGTGGTAATTGTAATAGCAGTGGTAGCATACAGATATTATACCTTATAATAAAAACCTTATATGCCCCCAGGGCATAACTTGCAACCCTTGCCCTGAGAGTTGTGGGGGGAGGGGGGCGGTTGTCATACTCAAAGGCCTAATTTCCAGAACTTTAAACTACGTTAAACAAAACGGCCATCTCAAAATTTTGATTGAATGTGTTTGGGAAAATGGTGGGTATGAGAGGGGGAATAGTTGCCCTTCAATCATTTTTGACTTTTAAAAAGGGTACTAACCCTTTCAATTTCCAATCGAAGGAGCCCTTTTTGAAGTTTCTACAACAACGCACGCTTTTTATAAAAACCTTATATGCCCCAGGGCATAACTTACAACCCTTAGCCTGAGGGCTGTGGAAGGGGGGGGATGTCATCCTCAAAAGCCTAATTTCCAAAACTTTCAACTACGTTGAAAAAAATGGTTATCTTAAAATTTTGATTGGATGTGTTTGGGGAAATGGTGGGTGTGAAAGCGGGGTTAGTTACCCTCCAATCATTTATGACTATTAAAGAGGGCACTAGCCCTTGCAATTTCCAATTGAGTCAGTCCTTTTTGAAGTTTCTACGATAACGTTATCTATAAAAACCTTATATGACCCCAGGGGATAACTTACAACCCTTGCCCTGAGGGGTATGGAGGGTTGGTCATTCTCAAAGACATAATTTCTAGAACTTTCAACTACGTTGAACAAAATGGCAATCTCAAAGTTTTGATTGGATTTGTTTGGGGAAATGGTGTGCGTGAGAGGGAGGTTAGTTGCCCTCAAATCACATTCGACTATTCAAAAGGGCACTAGCCCTTTCAATCTCCAATCGAATGAGCTCTTTTTGAAGTTTCTATGACAACTCTTTCCATAAAAACCTTATATGCTTCCAGGGTATAACTTACAACCCTTACCCTGAGGGCTATGAGGGGGGGGGGCGGTAATCATCCTCAAAGACCTATTTTCCCAAATTTTCAACTACATTGAACAAAATAGATATCTCAAAATTTTGATTGGATGTGTTTGGGGGAATGGTCGGCTTGAGAGGGGGGTTAGTTGCTCTCCATTCACTTTCGACTATTAAAAAGGGCACTAACCCTTTCAATTTCCAGTCAAATGAACCCTTTCTAAGTTTCTACGACAACACTTTTTATAAAAACCTTATATGCCCCAGGGTACAACTTAAAACCCTTGGCCTGAGGGGTTTGGGGGGTTTGTCATCCTCAAAATCATAATTTCCAGAACTTTCAACTACGTTGAAAAAAATGGTTATCTTAAAATTTTGATTGGATGTGTTTGGGGTAATGGTGGGTGTGAAATTGGGGTTAGTTACCCTCCAATCATTTTTGACTATTAAAGAGGGTACTAGCCCTTTCAATTTCCAATTGAGTCAGCCCTTTTTGAAGTTTCTACGATAACGTTATCTATAAAAACCTTATATGACCCCAGGGAATAACTTACAACCCTTGCCCTGAGGGGTATGGAGGGTTGGTCATTCTCAAAGACATAATTTCCAGAACTTTCAACTACGTTGAACAAAATGGCAATCTCAAAGTTTTGATTGGATGTATTTGGGGAAATGGTGGGCGTGAGAGGGAGGTTAGTTGCCCTCAAATCACTTTCGACTATTAAAAAAGGGCACTAGCCCTTTCAATTTCCAATCGAATGAGCTCTTTTTTAAGTTTCTATGACAACTCTTTCCATTAAAACCTTATATGCTCCCAGGGTATAACTTACAACCCTTACCCTGAATGCTGTGAGGGTGGGGGGGGGCGGTCATCATCCTCAAAGACCTATTTTCCCAAATTTTCAACTACATAGAACAAAATAGATATCTCAAAATTTTGATTGGATGTGTTTGGGGGAATGGTGGGCTTGAGAGGGGGGTTAGTAGATCTCCATTCACTTTCGACTATTAAAAAGGGCACTAACCCTTTCAATTTCCAGTCAAATGAACCCTTTCTAAGTTTCTACGGCAATACTTTCTATAAAAACCTTATATGCCCCAGGGTACAACTTAAAACCCTTGGGCTGATGGGTTTGGGGGGTTTGTCATCCTCAAATCATAATTTCCAGAACTTTCAACTACGTTGAACAAAATGGCTATCTCAAAATTTTTAATTGAATGTGTTTGGGGAAATGGTGGGCGTGAGAGGGGGGTTAACTCTCCATTCACTTTTGACTATTAAAAAGGGCACTAGCCCCTTCAATTTCCAATCAAATGAGCCCTTTATTGAAGTTTCTAGGACAACATTCTATAAAAACCTTATATGTCCCCAGGGTGTAACTTAAAACCCTTGCCCTGAGGGCTGTGGCGGGTTGTCATCCTCAAAGACATAATTTCCAGAACTTTTAACTACATTGAATAAAATGAATATCTCAAAATTTTGATTGGATGTGTTTGGGGAAACGGTGGGCTTGAGAGGGAGTTAGTTGCCCTTCAATTACTTTCAACTATTAAAAAGGACACTAGCCCTTTCAATTTTCAATCGAATGAGCCCTTTTTGAAGTTATACGACAACGCTTTCTATAGAAACCTCATATGCCCCCAGGGTATAACTTACAACCCATGGCCTGGGGGCTGTCATCCTAAAAGACATAGTTTTTGGAACTTTCAGCTACGTTGAAAATAATGGCTATCTCAAAATTTTGATTGTATGTGTTTGGGAAAATGGTGGGCGTGAGAGGGGGGTTAGTTGCCCTCCAATTATTTTCGACTATTAAAAAGGCCACTAGCCATTTCAATTTTCGATGGAATAAGCCCTTTTTTAAGTTTCCACGACAACGCTTTCTATAAAAACCGTATATGCCCCAAGGGCATAACTTACAACCCTTGCCCCCAGGGCATAACTTATAACCCTTGACCTGAGGGCTTTGGGGGGTTGTCATCCTCAAAGACCTAATTTTCGGAACTTTCAACTACTTTGAACTAAATAGTTATCTCATAAGTTTGATTGTATGTGTTTGGGAAAATGGTGGGAGTGAGATAGGGGGGTTATTTGCCCTCCAATTACTTTCGAGTAATTGGAGGGCAAGACTAAGTCACTAAGGCTAAAGACTAAGTCACTAAGGCTAGGAATAAGTGAAGATGAAAAGGTGAAGTTGGGTCATGAAAAGATTGATCAGGTGGACAGCTTCACTTACCTTGGTAGTATTATTAGTAAAGATGGTTGGAGCAGTGAAAATGTCAAAAGTAGAATTGCCAAGGCTCAGGGTGTTTTTTCACAGTTAAAAAAGTTTGGAAGAATAGGAAGATAAGTCTGCAAACCAAGAATAGAATATTAGAAGCTACAGTGATGACAGTGGTCAAATATGGCTCGGAGGCATGGGCGCTCCGAAAAGTGGATGAAGATATACTAGATGTTTTCCAGAGAAAGCGCTTAAGGATTGTTCTGGGTTCCCGGCTGACTGACCGTATTTCAAACAATAGGCTATACGAAAAATGTGGTTTAATACCGCTTTCTAGGGCTATAATGAAAGAAAGGTTGAGGTGGCTTGGGCACGTTGTGCGTATGAAGGATGACAGATTGCCGAAGATTGTTCTTTTCGGCCAACCGTCTAGGGCTAAACGGAAAGCAGGTCGTCCTCGTCTGGAGTGGGAGGACGTCATAAAGAAAGATTTAAAGGAAATGGGAACTTCATGGGCGGGCGTAAAAAGAGAGGCTTTGAATAGATTGGGATGGAAGAGGAGCGTGCGTAGCTGTGTTGGCCTCTGGCGGCTAGGTGCTGCGGTGAGTTGTTAGTAGTGGTAGTAGTAGTAATTACTTTCGACTGTTAAAAAGGCCATTAGCCATTTCAATTTCCAATGGGATAAACCCGTTTTGAAGTTCCTATGACAGCGCTTTCTATAAAAACCTTATATGTCCAAGGCATATAATCTCTTTTATATAAATTTCTTTTATATATTAGAAGAATTACTTATATTGTTTGCAGGATGCACAGCAATTAGTTTGAAGGCGGGCAATGTGGAGGACCTAATGTGGAATTTATTGTTTTTGGGAGAGCTTCGAGGTCAGTGAGGCGTGTGCTCTTTCAAACTGTAATTATTGGAGTTTTTGCCACAGAAAGAGTTGATGTATCTAGATATATAGGTACTTATGTAGATTCAGCTTTGTCGTTTAAAGCCCATATTAATAAACACGTGGCAACAGTGTATAGGAATCTGGGTTGTTTGCATAGATTAAATTTTTCTGTTTCCAAACCAAATCTTGAGTACTTGATATTTTTCATTAGCCTAGTTGAATGTTTTTTTCAATATTTTCCGAGTGTTTGGGATATTTATTTTCCCTTCACATTTACGAAGGCTCAAAATTGTTTAAAATTAATCGATAACAATACTGGACCATTTTTAACACACCCTAGTAAGCGCGAAACGAAACGATGTATCAATAAAAGCTAAAAAATTAAAAGAATTAAAACCAACTACCTAACAACCATAAAAGCGAGTTATTCGCCAATATCCGCGATTTGCACAAAATCCAAAAAAAATATGAACTGCCATCGACGGATACTAGCGAACAACTGACAAAGAGAAGGAAACCAATTCATTCACTCGAAAAAACAAAACGAACCAGCAATTAAATAAATTGGAGAACTATGTAATTTGATTTCGGATTTTAATTAATGCATTTCTTGCAGACACCCTTTGAGACCTAAGGGGTTGTTCACGTGTTTGAATAGATGACTGGGAAAGTGGTTCAAGGTTTATTTCAGGGATTACTAAAGTATCGGCTTCTCTTTTGAGAAAACCGAAATATGACTCGTTTATTCTTAAATTACCGGAATCTCTGTTTAAAGCTAGACCTAAATGTTGGTATTTATAGGTTTCAACAGCTTCTCTGTAGTGCTGGACAATACCTTTGTCATGCGAAATAAGACTAGCTTGATTAAACAAAATAGTATGGTCTGGTTTTTCAAAAATGTGCTCTGCAAGGGCAGAGTCAAAATTTTCTGTTTTTTTCCGCTTTTTAAGTGTATTATTAATTGAACTAGAGTGCTGAGTTAATCTATCAGTTAGTCGCTGATTAGTTCTTCCCATATACCAAAGACCACACGAACAAGGAATTCTGTAGACACCGGAGTTTTCACCTATCGGGATAGGGTCTTTACCTTGATAAATTTGGGACCTGATAGTTTTTCTGGGTCTATAATAAGTGTAAATGTTATTTTTCCTTAGATTTTTTGAAATGTGGTCTGAAATCCCTTTAACATATGGGAAACCAAGATAAACTGAATTTTCCCTTTGATTTGTGTTTTCTGTGGAACTATCTGATAATCTTTTAATGCGTTTTGCAATTACAGAATTTATTAAACTAATTGGATAACCATTCCCAAATAAAATATCTCTAAGGTGGTTGAGCTCTAAATCCAAGAAACGTGTTGAACAAACTTTCAATGCTCTATCAACTAGAGAAGTAACAACTCCTCTTTTCACAGCAGGAGAATGATTTGAGGAATAACTCAGGCCAATAATTCAGGCCAATATGGTTTAAGAAATTATCTTTTTAAAAAGAAAATTAAATTAGGGTATTTATATATCTTCAACTTGAATTGCCACCATGGCAATTGTGTCACAGTCTTCTTCTAAAGGTTTAAAAAAACAATCAGATTTGTAATGTCTTTGACTTCTGAAGGAGTAGAGCTTTTTCTTTCAACTGTGTTAAGATAAAATATACTCTGCAGTGGTTAAAAGTCATTATTTGTCATCAATCCTTATTTCTTTTTTATTTTAGGGCTCTCCTGACTAAAATCTGTGTTGTATCCTAGTTTAGATGATAGCATTATACTTCTCATAATTTGCATTAACTCTGTTCCAAGATCTTTCATGGACTTGCCACACATTCCGAAAATGGCCGATCCCATCACAGTTTCTGAGAATTCTTTTATTAAAATCGGTAAGTTGTACAGTTAAATTTTCCGTTACAGAATAAAAGAAAACCTACAGATTTATGTTTAATAGACCAGAGATGGGGCATGTAACAGAATTATCCAAGTGAAAGATCATATAAAAACAAAAGTAATGTAAAGAAAGTGGAGAAAGCGTTAGAATATGAACTAAGGTGGTGTGAAGTGGAGGCCATGGATAAAATTGCCGAGGATCTAGAAGATGCAGCTAGCTGGCATAATAGTAAAATATTGTACTGGCATGTTAATAAATTTAGAGGGAGTAGTCAATCCGGACTTGTCCCGGTTAAAGATAGGAATTGGGCTCAATTAGTGATAAGGAAAGGGTTACACTGAAGTGATTAGTGCTATGAACGAATAATACTGTTTGCGGTCAAGATAGGAAATGAGGTTTGCAGCTGGTTTTGTGTTCAATCAGGAGTTAAGCAGAGTTGTGTTTTATCCTCCTTCATGTGGATCATTTTGATGAACTTTGTCTTAAGGAGCACAGGAAAGAGAACGGGATAGCATGGAATCAAATGGGGAGGGAAAAAAGCCCTGGACTTTGATTTTGCTGACGATTTAAGCATCCTAGATGAAAGTGTGAGCAAACTGAATGAACTTTTAGAGGTTTTGCGAGCTCAGGAAGCAAAAATAGGTTCAAACATTAATGTTAAAAAAGTCACTAACGCTTGAAATAAGTGAAGATGAAAAAGTGACGTTGGGTAACGAAAAGATTGATCTCCTGGACAGCTTCACTTACCTTGGTAGTATTATTAGTAAAGACGGTGAGAGCAGTCAAGATGTTAAAAATAGAATAGCTAAGGCTAAGGGTGTTTTTTTCACAGTTAAAAAAAGTTTGGAAGAATAGGAAGATAAGTTTGCAAATAAGATTAGAATTTTGAAAGCTACAGTAACGACAGTGCTCAGATATGGCTCTGAAGCATAGGTGCTGCGAAAAGTGGATGAAGATTTGTTAGATGTTGTCCAGAGAAATTACCTACGGATTGTTCTGAGTACCAGACTGACTCACTGTATTTCAAACCATAGGCTGTACGAAAAGTGATTCCGCTTTCTAGGGCTATAATTTGAGAAAGGTTGAGATGGCTAGGGCATGTTTTGCGGATGAAGGTTGACCGATTACCGAAGATTGTTCTTTTGGTTAATCATCTAACGCTAAACAGAAAGCAGGTCATCCGCGGTTGGGTTTGGAGGATGTCATAAAAAATATTTAAAGGAAATGGGAACTTCCGGGGAGGTTGTAAAGAGGGAAGCATTGAATAGATTGGGATCGAGGAGGAGCTTTTGAAGCTGTGTTGGCCTCTGGCGGCTTGGTGCTGCGGTGAGTTGTTAGTAGTAGTAGGAGTATATGCACTTGGATCTAACAATTAAGAGCTTAGGGATGATAAAGCGACTTCTTTGTGACGCAAAACACATTTAAATTAAATTTATTGGCTTTAACTTTTAAGTTTGGTGAGATAAGTAATCATTTGGTGGAGAAACTTTCTGTCAATCTTTTCTCTGTGCAGGTATGATGAGCAAAATATTTCTACCAAAGCAGGGGTATTTATGGGGGTTGAAATGGGAATATCTAATTATAATACATATAAGAGAGGAATAAAGTTAGTTGAATTCAGCTGCTAAACTTTGGGAGGCTATATTTTGTATTTTATGTTTGCAGAACTAATACAGAAAACCCCAATCAATTGGTATTCTTTTACTTTTAATTTTCTTTTTTTGATTGTCTAGCTGTAAAAAGTTTTTTTTTTATTCAATACGTTATCGTTAACCTACATTTATCCAGCAACTCGTTCTATGCTATGAATTTGTTTTGCTATGAATATCAGGTTTTAATTCGTTCCATGTTAAGAAATTTTGTCGAATGTTTCTGGTTTTCTTTTGCTTTTATAAAAAGTAGATTTTAAAAAAGATTTGTGAAAAAACCTGCATATACATCTTATTTAATGTATACATGTAATGTCTGTATATTTACATTTTTACACGTAACTAAAAAGAAAAAGCTGTCAGGTTTGTTTAGTAAGCTTTACTATTAAATTTCTCTATGTCTGTTAAATTTAAATTTCCTTTTAGAAGTTGAAGATGCTTTACCAGGTGACAGCGAGAAGTCCTTTCATTTTCCAAACCATCATTTGTCACCGAAGCGGGAAGAAGTTCCTTTCCTTAATTTACCTAGCATTTCAGGACCATGTAAATTTGAATACGACACCCAGGAATCCAAATATTCTAACAATGAAGGTACATCTGAAACATTGTGTTTTTGTTGATTGAAATGTATTGGAAAATATTTTATTAGACAAAAATATGACAATGGGACCTAATATTAAGATGTTTGCCAAACCGTTTTCGTAGTCTTTCAAGAACATTCTTAAATTTTCACTCGAAAATGGTTTGGTAGGTTTTATTATTTTTCAATAAGCTTGATATTAAGCCTTAAAACTACATGACTATAGATTATACAATTCATATTTATAGTGTATATATTTCTTTATAAATTAATAGATAATTCTGTCTATTATTTTGATTTCAAGTTGAATTTTAAAGAAGCAGAAAATTGGCTTTTTTGATCTGAACTGTCTAGAAGCTAGATTGAACTGCCTATTTGCTAGAAGAAAATAGCGAGTCTGATTGGATTTAAAAAAAAAATTGGCAAAAATTTTGTTTTCCACAGGTCACAAAAAATAGTTCAAATAGGGATAAATCCTTTTAATATACAGTGAAAAACAATGAAAAAAATACCGGATATTTTCTGACGACGGTATCACTGTATGTGTGACCGAAATATTAAGAATTTTTTGTCCTTGCTTTTCACTTTTTGTTAAAAGGATTTATCCCTATTTAAACTGGCATTTTTAAGACCTGAGGAAAGAGTCACTTTCATTGTTATTTTAATCCAAAGCTTTGCAGCTACCCCCCAAAAAATTACCTTCAACAAATGATGTGTATTCTATTAGCTCCTCCTCATTTAGTTACAATAAGTCCTAATATTTGTTGTAATATTTTCTATCCTTCACTTATGATTTGGTTTACCCCTGGGTATACTTTTGATTGTTTAAGGTTTCATTTTACTTATTTTGGTAAATTAGAAAAACTAATTTTAAAAGCTAGTTATAGTATCACCTCGAGGGAGAGAAGAGGGATCGAAAATAAAATTAGTTGTTTAAACCTATTGAAAGATGTACTGTTTTTTTTAACTCTGTAGGCTGTTAGTTGTTAAAAAATATTGAAAGATTTATGTTTTGTTTTGAGTTTTTTTTAGTTTAGATCTTTGGTTTTATGTTTGGTTTTGAGTTTTTATTAGTTTAGATCTTTGGTTTTATGTTTGGTTTTGAGTTTTTATTAGTTTAGATATTTGGTTTTATTCGTCTTTTTTACTGTGTAGACTTTTAAACATATTGAAAGATGGGTTTTTTTGTTTTCTGTATTTTGAGTTCTGATTTATTGTTTCACTCATTTTTCTTTAATTCTGTAGACTTTTTAATTTTAGGTAACGTTTCACCACACGTATCTGGGCTACACTTACAGGGAAATACGTCACTAGATGTTTCAAAGAATCCCTCTTCAAGCGGTTTTTCAAATGGATATGCATCTGAATCGGAAGGAAAAGGCTTAGAAAATCAGGAAAGAGGTTTGATAAGTTGCCTGCAAAGTAAAAAGTACGAAAAATTGAAAAGATATCAAAAAACTAATAAAAAGAAAAAGATATATAAATGTGAGGTATGTGACAAGACTTTTTCTCAAGCAGGACATTTGAACTCACATCAAAGAATTCATACAGGTGAAATACCGTTTAAGTGTGATGAATGTGACAAGACCTTTTCTCGCTCATCAAATTTGAAGGCACATCAAAGAATTCATACGGGTGAGAAACCGTTTAAGTGTGATGTTTGTGACAAGACTTTTTCTCAGTCATCAAATTTGAATAAACACCAAAGAGTACATACAGGTGAGAAACCGTATAAGTGTGATGTATGTGACAAGACGTTTTCACAAGTAGACATTTTAAACCAGCACCAAAGAGTACATACGGGTGAAAAACCGTTTAAGTGTAATGTTTGTGACAAAACCTTTTATCAAGTAGGAATTTTGAACCAGCACCAAAGAGTACATACAGGTGAGAAACTGTTTAAGTGTAATGTCTGTGACAAAACCTTTTCTGATTCATCGTATTTGAACATACATCAAAGAATTCATACGGGTGAGAAACCGTTTAAGTGTGATGTTTGTGACAAGACCTTTTCTCAGTCATCAAATTTGAATAAACACCAAAGAGTACATACAGGTGAAAAACCGTTTAAGTGTGATGTATGTGACAAGACGTTTTCACGAGTGGATATTTTAAACCAGCACCAAAGAGTGCATACGGGTGAAAAACCGTTTAAGTGTAATGTTTGTGACAAAACCTTTTCTCACTCATCAAATTTGGATAAACACCAAAGAGTGCATACGGGTGAGAAACCGTTTAAGTGTGATGTATGTGACAAGACCTTTTCTCGGGTAGAAAATTTGAACTACCATAAAAGAATTCATACAGGTGACAAACCGTTTAAGTGTGATGTATGTGACAAGACGTTTTCTCGATTTCAGGATTTTAGTAAGCACCAAAGAGTACATACGGGTGAGAAACCGTTTAAGTGTGATGTGTGTGGCAAGACCTTTTCTCAGTCATCAAATTTGAACACCCATCAAAGAAGGCATATGTGACCAAACCTTTCCTCAAGCAGGAAATTTGAACAAACACAAAAGATTGCATACGGATGAGTAGCCAATTACATGTATGTATGTATATATGTATGTGATGTATTTGAGAAGTGTTCTTTGCAAGTTGTTTGAATACTTATCAAAGACTGCAATCGGGTGAGAAACCTTTCATATCTGCAGAAAAGCTTCTGATTTTATCAATTTTTACCGGCAGTACATTTTCACAAATTTCGCAGTACAATTTTCACAAAAAGTACATAGGGGAGTAAAGGAAGATTGTTGTAACACAAGCTGTGGCCTCATTTGTTCGTGGCTATTATTCTCACAACCAATTAGTAATACATCGAATTAGTTTTTTGTTCAATTTTTTTTTTATGCGTTTAGGTTCTTTAGCAATTTCATCATCATTCTGTGAAAAGTAGTGATACATATTTGCCTGATTGTAACAAATGTGATGAATGTAAAAAATGCTTGTCTACAACAAAGTTTTTGATGAAAAATTAATGCTGTTCCACGCTGGTTAATTCTTATATTTAAATCAGCACTTTGGATATTTATATAATTTTCTGGTAATTCTGTTTTTTGAAAGTGAAGATTTTTTTTTTTTTTTCATCCATCCAATGTGGAACCACAACGAACCAAAGAAGGCAAATCCCTATCTTCTGGAAAAATTTCCTCTTAAATTGATAATCTCAAAAGAAACAGAAGTGTACATTGTCCAAAACTGAATTCATAATAATTAGGATTTTTAAACAGCCAAATACTTTACACCAGAAAAGAAGATGCAATTAGTTGTCATTTTTTTTTTCATTTAGTTCCACAAAAAGAAAAAAAGATGAAAAGAATCAAAAGGCTAAAGAAACAGGAACCAGGGATCAATTGACAAAAACAAATTTTTGGCTCATGTGTTTCCTTTTTTCTTTCTATTTTCTTTTTCTTCTGATCATCTATTTCTTCTGATCCTCACTGAATTACTCCGGTTTCGATAAAAAGAAAAAAAAAACCTGTAAGATAAATTTCAACCACAGGTTAGGCAACACTTTGTTTATTTGTTAGCAACACTTTGTTTATTGTATTGTGCAGAATTAGGCTGTGTCTTTGGACCAAGAGACCCAATTGCACAAAAAAAACACCTGGGGGGATGGAGGTTCTGCTGTTACTAATTATGTCCAATTTGTTATTAAGTGTTGTTTTGTTTTACTATGATTCTATTAGGCCATATGCTTAAAATTACCAAAGCTCCAATAACTCCTTAAAAATCTTGTTTTATTTATTTGGAAACTCTTCGTTGCACCCAGTAAACCTGAAAACAACCTTAGAAACCTGTAGCTCGTGCTCTCAGATATAGTTACTTCTAAAGAAAGAAACAATTGATAAATTTTTGCTTTTCCAGAGAATCGAGTGTTTTAAGTATTAGTTGAACTGATCGTAATAAACGTCTAACTGGTTGCCAAAAATTGGCTGTTTTTCTTAGGTCAAGCAAAATGCCGGATGTTCTCAAATTGATTTGCTAAGATTACTTGTGTCGTAAAAAGAAATTTATACAGATTTGGATTAAAAATAAGACTAGTTAATTTTATTTATCTATTTTGAATTTTTGGCAAGTTAAATGTGTAAAAAAATCACCAATTTGTAACTTCAAACTATGTACTCAGTTTCCAATTAAATATTTTTCACTAGCTTACCTTTTCCCAAGAATATGAATCAATCCTAAATAGTCTTAATAATTATTTATGTAATTTAATGCTTTGTATAAAATATTTTGGCAGAAGGGATCCCGAAATCATTTGTTATACAAATTATCTAGACATATGTTCCAAGTTCTAATAAAGTATACACCACTGACAACTATTTGTTATTATGCTTTTTTTTTCCTTGCAATTAAGTTTTTGTTTTTGTATTAGTCATTTGCATAAGTTGGGAAAGTTTCCTCGGAATGTCTTTTGAAAGAAATAAAATACTCTTGACGAGAATAGTCGTGAGATCCTCAGTTCAAGAATGCCTAGCAAGCCTACCTTTCGTCAAATGTTTATTTATGAATCCTTATATACGAAATTAGCGAGTTACTCAAGACTTACTACCTTTATTGATACCAATTTTAATTTCGACTTCTTGGATCATCACAATAAATTCTGAAATGACGCTTTTTTGTTACCACAATAGACCAAGGTCAGAGGAATAGTATTGGAGGTGGCCTAGTTGGAGCCTTTGTCTCCCTGGAGACTATATATGGCCCACAATTTTCAAATACACATTCTCTAGCTTGGCTTTTTTAGTTATCATGAAAAATCTGTTAATTCCCAAAGACTACAAAACATTCAAAATTAAGCCACGACTACCAAAACTGCAAAACAGAAAATGGAGGTATTTTTATTGAAGTTTAATTCTTTCTTTTTTCTAAATTATCTAGTAATTTATGCTTGTGCAATTTTTATTTCTAATTAAGAAAAAAAAATGATTTTTGTTAGTGTTCTTACTGCTTTAAACTTAGAGAGGTTTCAATCTACAATCTTGCTAACTCTTTATTTTAGAAAAATTACTCCTAGAAAAAACAGTTTTAGTTATTAACTATAGAAAATAACAACAGTAAAAAAAGCAGATACCCATAAATTCATATTACAATCAATAAAATACTTACTCTTTCAAATAAAATTAAAGAGTAATATTGACACTTCAAGCAAATTGAAATTATTCTCCGCATGAGGCGGCTATCCCATCCTTAAACCCTTGGTCTTTACGCTAAAGTAACAAATTTTCCACCAATTCTTTGAAAGGTTTAAACAAACCACAAGAGAAGGATTTATAATTCTTGTTCCTTTTAATAGAGCTGAAGCTTCCTGTCCCCTCTTAAGCTGGTGGACCCGGTCGTGCAGTTCAGGGGCTTGTTTTTGGTTGTGAACTTTCGATGTACGCTTTAAAATGACAATTCTAGTTGAAACCCAGATGCCCGTGCAATGTTCTCTGCTGATTTTGAATTTTCATATGAGTTTTGAGTGATTATATTTCATTCTACGGGAATATTCTGTATTTGAATGAAGTTTAATTGCTTCATACTGTCTTGTCCAAGGTCCTCCTATGCCTATCCAGTTTTACCCCGTGTATGGGGTGGAACTGGACACTTGACAAGGTCCTACTTTGATGATACTGACGCTCCAGGGTGATCTCTAAAAAATCTCAAAATTTTTTCTATTATTTGTCAGAATTTTACCTTTCTAACGACTCATACTAAGTTGTTTTATGTCAATCCAGAACCCAATTATGCTTGGAAAACTAAAAAGTGTCCAAGTTCGCCCCATTTTCCCCTATATATATATATATATATATATATATATATATATATATATATATATATATATATATATATATATATATATATATATATATATATATATATATATATATATATATTATATATATATATATATATATATATATATATATATATATATATATATATATATATATATATATATATATCTATATATATATATATATATATATTATATATATTTATATATATATATATATATATATATATATATATATATATATATATATATCTATATATATATATATATATATATATATATATATATATATATATATATATATATATATATATGTAATTAACCGATTACCGAAATAATAGTTACCATTACTAACCCAGCTTCAAATGGCTTTTTTGAACTTTCATTTGCTAAGGGGTGTTCTCTCATTACTAAGTTAAAGCTAGCCCATTTGTGCATTCCTCCATTACTAAGTTAAAGCTAGCCCATTTCTGCATTCCTCCCCAAGACCTTTAACAGACTTCTTATACCTTTTACATGATGATTCATTAAAATTACCCATTAAAAGGCATTATCAGTTATAATTTGTGTTATTAATTTCTAAAAGCTAATAAGTTCAAGATTTTAGTTCACAGTAATTTTTAATTTTATTTTCAATGTTGTCATAAGTACAAAAGAAAACAACCCAGCTTTTCACCTTTTTCCCGGAAAATAACCCCGTGAAAAATGTTTCATGGGAGGGGGGATTTTCTGCCAGGGCATAATCCGAGGGGGGTTCAGGGTTTTTTTTGGCACGGGTCTAGTTCCAGAGGGGTTTGATTTAACATCTTTAATACAGAGGAACAGTGCAAGGCATTTCTCTCAAAATCTCTCGGAATATTACCTCCCACACCCCCACATACCCCTGGATATCATCACATGTTTATTATAATAAAAAACGAAAGGCTCTATTCATCTTTTTAGTCTTGAGCCAGCGTTCTCTCCCCGAAAAAATAACTGCGTGGAGAAAATACCCTCGCAAAAAAAAATGTCCAAGGGGAAATCTTATCTGGAGTATTTTTCTGGAAGGCTATTTTCTGAGGGGGGGGGGATTGCCACGCCGGGGTAACCTCCTTTGTCTCTTGTCCCTCTCCTACTCTAAATTGTCATGTTTTTCATTTTTTGTTCATTTTCCTCTTATTCTTTGTTTTATTTTATTTGCGTCTATTGGTGGACGAAAAATTAACTTTCATTTTAATTTAACCTTGATTTAGGCCCAGCTTTCTGTTGCCTGTATTTGAGAATTTTATATTTGTCTTTATTTTGTTTTAATAAAAAATCGTGAATTTTGACAAAAACATCTTTAAGGCATACGTATTTAAAAATGACAAAAATGATCAAAATTCAAGTAGTAGAAGTTGCTTCTAGCGAATGCACATATAATTGTTTGCATACATAAATTTTTTTGTTGCTTTCAGGGATCTAAGAACTAAACTGTCGAGAGGATTAAAGGAAACAAATACTTATCTACTATGTGGTAACAAATTTCATTGACCAAAAATATACGGTTTTATGGCAAAGACTACAACAATACCTATGACCCTGATAAATAACGAAGCACTTTAACAACCGTCACAGTAACTATCAATTTATATATTTATATAAATTCACTATTGCTTCCAAACTAATGACGAATTAGATCGAAAAATGAAATTTTCGCTCCACTAGTAGGGATGCATATTTATTTACTAAACTAACAAGATTCAGCCAATCAGAGAGCTTTAATCCCTCTACGTACAAGACCACACCTCTTTCTAGGCCAATCAGAGATGTTTCTAAGCCTAATGGATACAGACGGGAGTTTACAACATTGCCAGATAAGAGCGAGTCTAACGGGAAAGGATCATTGAAACCTATTTCTAGGTAAATCAGGGGACTTAGAAAAACTGAGGGAAAAATGCACATGCGCACTGAATACTAACGGGACAATGTTATTGATCCACTAACGGAACAAGATCGCTGTGAATATAAGGTAGGCTTTTTGCTATCGTTGCTATTTCGAGACACATGAAAATCTGACACTGAATTCTAATGTATCTTGAGGGGAATTAAGAAACAATATGGCTTCTCTACTTTAGTGTCAGAGATACATTCTGGAATTAATATTCTTTCGAAGCCTTAATAGTGTAACTAGGAACACCTTAGATAATTTTTCAGAAATTCAAACGAGATCAAGACAGATTGAATATATTTAACGTGGGAATGGTTTCCTGAGAATTTAAATGTGACAGCGCAGGAATGCCAAAACAAAGGAACATTCAGAAATTATGTTTAGGGGATTATTTGGGCGAAACAAATTAATCGACACTTTAGGGATTATTTAGGCAAAACAAATTAAGCGACATTTTAGAGGATGATTTGGGGTGAAACTCTGTGGTCGCTATAATACACAAGTTCCAATTTTTATTATAGAGGCGCCACTAAGAGTTATACATGTGTAAGAAAAATGTTATCAGACCGTGTTCTGTATAATACACAAGTAGCATTTGAAATGTTGTAAGGTCCCCTACCCCAACCTCAAAGGCCCCCCTATCCCCCCCCCTTATTTTTTATACTTTTTTTTAATTTTTTTAACATGATATTTTTTTCAACTTTTTTTACATCTCTTAGAATAACATGAGACATACTTAATACATAAAAATTCACATTTAATATTTCCAACCTAGCAAACGAAGCAAGAAACAACAGATATTCACAGAAGTAAAATCATAAACCAGCATAAGTAAAAATAGCAAATAATAAGTTTCCAGCAACACACACACGACATGAGAAGAAACGCAGCAAAGGAAACAAGAAAAAAACCGACTTTCACACAAGTAAAATCATGAACCAGCATAATTAAAAATACCAAATCATAAGTTTCCAACAGCACACAGACGACATGAGAAGAAACCTAGCAAAGGAAGCAAGAAACAGCAGACTTTCACATAAGTAAAATCAAGAATCAGCATAAGTAAAAATATCAAATCATAAGTTTCCAACAACAGACAGACGACATGAGAAGAAACCCAGCACAGAAAGCAAGAAACAGCAGACTTTCACACAAGTAAAATCTTGAACCATCATAAATAAAAATACCACATCATAAGTTTCCAAACAACACACACACGACATGAGAAGAAACATAGCACAAGGAAGCAAGAAGCGAAGACTTTCACACAAGTAAAATCTTGAACCATCATAAATAAAAAAAAACAAATCATAAGTTTCCAACAACAGACAGACGACATGAGAAGAAACCCAGCACAGAAAGCAAGAAACAGCAGACTTTCACACAAGTAAAATCATGAACCAGTACAATTAAAAATACCACATCATAAGTTTCCAACAACACACACACGACATGAGAAGAAACATAGCAAAGTAAGCAAGAAACGAAGACTTTCACACAAGTAAAATCATGAACCGGCATATTAAAAAAAATCAAATCATAAGTTTCCAACAACACACATGCGACTTGAGAAGAAATCTAGCAAAGGAAACAAGAAACAACAGACTTTCATACAAGTAAAATCATGAGCCACCATAAGTAAAAATACCAAATCATAAGTTTCCAACAACACACACACGACATGAGAAGAAATCTAGCAAAGGAAGCAAGAAACAACAGACTTTCACACAATTAAAATCATGAACCGACATATTTAAAATAGCAGATCATAAGTTTCCAACAACACACATGCGACTTGAGAAGAAATCTAGCAAAAGAAGCAAGAAACAACAGACTTTCATACAAGTAAAATCATGAGCCACCATAAGTAAAAATACCAAATCATAAGTTTCCAACAACACACACACGACATGAGAAGAAACATAGCACAGGAAGCAAGAAACGAAGACTTTCACACAAGTAAAATCATGAACCAGCATAAGTAAAAATACCAAATCATAAGTTTCTAACAACACACAGACGACATGAGAAGAAATATAGCACAGGAAGCAAGAAACAGCAGACTTTCACACAAATAAAATCTTGAACCATCATAAATAAAAATACCAAATCATAATTTTCCAAAAACACACACGCGACATGAGAAGAAACCTAGCAAAGGAAGCAAGAAACAAAAGACTTTCACACAAGTAAAATCAAGAACCAGCACAAGTAAAAATACCACATCATAAGTTTCCAACAACACACACTCGACATGAGAAGAAACATCGCACAGGAAGCAAGAAACGAAGACTTCACATAAGTAAAATCATGAACCGGCATATTTAAAAATATCAAATCATAAGTTCCAACAACACAAAGACGACATGAGAAGAAACATCGCACAAAAATCAAGAAACGAAGACTTCACATAAGTAAAATCATGAACCGGCATATTTAAAAATATCAAATCATAAGTTCCAACAACACACAGACGACATGAGAAGAAACATCGCACAAAAATCAAGAAACGAAGACTTTCACACATGTAAAATCACGAACTGGCATAAGTAAAAATACAAAATCATAAGTTCCAACAACACACAGACGACATGAGAAGAAACATCGCACAAAAATCAAGAAACGAAGACTTTCACACATGTAAAATCACGAACCAGCATAAGTAAAAATACCAAATCATAAGTTTCCAACAACACACACACGACATGAGACAAAACCTAGCAAAGGAAGCAAGAAACAACAGATTTTCACACAAGTAAAATCATGAACCAGCATAAGTAAAAATACCAAATCATAAGTTTCCAACAACGCACACACGACATGAGAAGAAATATAGTACTGGAAGCAAGAAACAGCAGACTTTCGCACAAATAAAATCTTTAACCATCATAAATAAAAATACCAAATCATAAGTTTCCAAAAACAAACGCGACATGAGAAGAAACCTAGCACAGGAAGCAAGAAACAACAGACTTTCACACAAATAAAATCATAAACATGCATAAGTTAAAATACCAAATCATAAGTTTCCAACAACACACACACAACATGAGAAAAAACCTAGCAAAGGAAGCAAGAAACAACAGACTTTCACACAAGTAAAATCATGAACCAACACAAGTAAAAATACCAAATCATAAGTTACCAACAACACACACACGACATAAGAAGAAACCTAGCACAGGAAGAAAGAAACAGCAGACTTTCACACAAGTAAAATCATGAACATGCATAAGTTAAAATACCAAATCATAAGTTTCCAACAACACACACACAACATGAGAAAAAAACCTAGCAAAGGAAGCAGGAAACAACAGACTTTCACACAAGTAAAATCATGACCAACATAAGTAAAAATACCAAATCATAAGTTTCCAACAACACAAACACGACATGAGAAGAAACATAGCACAGGAAGGAAGAAACAGCAGACTTTCACTCAAGTAAAATCTAGAACCATCAAAAATAGAAATACCACATCAGAAGTTTCCAAACAACACACACACGACATGAGAAGAAACATAGCACATGAAGCAAGAAACACAAAAAGAGGGAAAAAACGGATTAATAATCAGAGAAAGCAAGAAAAACACACATGGATATTACAAGTAAACTAAACGTATAGGTGAAAACTCCGAAGAAAATTGCAGAGAGAATTATGACTGAAACACGAAAAAGCGTAGATCAAGTTTCCCCCAAATTGTCACAACGAAGAACCAACCAAAGAATTTCATTAAAAAAATATATATAAGAAATCAAGCAAAAGTTAGTAACAAAAGCGTAATCCTTAAAATTTCACGTACAAAAAGCAACCCTTACAGCCCACTGTCCTATAAATATGACATCAACGTAAAAAGCCGTAAATCTTTGAATTTACTTGTCAGTTCTGTTGTTATTCAGGAATACAGTTAAATATACAGTTGTCTTACTGCTTTTAAAGCCACTACTGTCTAGGGGAGCGCTTACTATTTTTACCGAATTTTTAAAACTACCGCTGTGCAATTATGCTAATTGTGACCTAAATAACGCCACTGATCTGATATTGAATGATCAACTGACATGGAGAAATTAACCTAGTTAAATTGGTAACCAGGGAAGCCTTTATATCTAAAAGCAAATTGTTGACAGCGTAAATTTTGCCACAAATAATGTAAAACCAGCTGTCCTATAAATAAGACAGCTGGCCGTAACGGGTTAAGCCTACTGGTTACCAAAAATGGCCTTTTGTCCGTTTCTGTTAGGCTAAGCCAAGATCCGGATGTTCCCAGAATGATCTGCCAAGATTAGTTGGGTTGCGAAAAGAAATTTAAACAGATTTGAATTCTAAATGAGGCTCAATAGCCTTATTTATATGTTTTGAATTTTTGACAAGATAAATTTGTAAGAAAAAGGCACCAGTTTGTAACTTGAAAATATGTACCCAATTCTTATTGGAAAGTTACACTAGCTTACTCTTTTTCACGAATATGAAACAAGCCTTGGTTTCTAATTAGTATTTACATAATTTACTGTTTTGTATAAAATGTTTTGGCCCAAAAGATTTTTAAATCATTTCTCAAACTCTCCTTTAATGCTAAGATGCGTATGTTTTAATGGGTATAGTTGAAGGCTTTCCCCATAATCAATACCTCACTCTTTACGCTAAAGTTTGATTTTTTGTTTGAGTTATTTAAGATTACTTTTAAGAAGGATTTTTTTTTTTTAAAAAAAGCTTGTTATTCCCACTGAATGGCCCTTGTGTTTCAGGGGTCGATTGGAACAAAAAGTCAAACTTTAGCATAAAGAGCGGGGTATTGAAGATGTGACAACCCCCTCATATACAAAATAATTTCTGTTTGTTTTCAGCTTCAATGTCCCTCCTTTCTTTCTGTTCAAAAAACTTTCTATTTAATTTTACCAAAATCGACTAAGGATATCACCATTACTTTATTCATGAAATAAGCAATAGAAAAGGAAATTTACTTTTCCAAAATTTCGTAAAAATTTCAAATTAAAAATTGGTTTAAAGTAGTTTTTAAATGTCTGCTCCCTTTAACCTGCAAACAAAAATGAAATAAAAATGAAATATATGGCATTGTCTACAGAACCCACAATCTGTGTTGCCACTTATACCGAATTTTTGCGGTATCATACCGCAATTTGGAAAGAAATTCCGCACTTTTTTCTGATTATACCGCATACCGCAATTATACCGCCAAATGACTTTGATCAGCGTATTTATACACCGAAATGACCTTTATCACTGAATTTATCCCAAGTAATGTTACCGTACGGGAAAAGGGACAATTGTTTGCTTTCTACTTCTAAAGACAAACGGCTGAATAGGTTACTGAGGAACTCGTGAAAATTAAAACTAGTCATTAACGTGCTTCCAAGAGCAAATATTTTACATATCAGTCAGGTGCCAGAATGAAAGTAATTTTCAACCATTAGTATGGTAAAGGTGTACAGACACTGCAAAGCAGAACAAATACTATAGTAAAATTTAGTAAATAAGTAGTCCCGGGCTGTCCCGTCTTGCTTCTTTTGGGCATTACCTTTCCACTTTTACAGCCCAATAGACTGAACAGTATACGGTAAAAGAAATTAAAATTTATAAAAAAAAAGAAATAAAGTTTCAGACAATTATATCTTGGGCACTTATGTAGACAAGGGTGTCACTACCTTCTTTGCTTTAGGGTGAGCGAAGGAATAAAAAATATACTGACGAATTGGAAACTGAATCATGCTGAGCATTTTTTAAAGCAAGTAGGTTAAATAATATGCTCTCTCGAAAAGTTAAAAATTGAAGAAAGGCATCACTACAAATTTTATTATTCTTTACATTAATTTTTTTTTTAAATATATTTTAAGGACGTAGGCTAAGTTGTGTAAAAACTGTTTCTGTTGCGCAAAGCAGCTAAAAGTAAAAAGGGGGAAAAAATTAGCATCTGGCTCGAAAATGTCGTTTGGTATATTTGCTGAGCCTGTAAAAACTTTTCAATCGAGCATTCTCGTCTTTTGGAGTGCGTCAAACTGTCTACTTTCTTTAAAAAAAAATGTGGCGGAAGACTGGAAGTGAAGACATTTAATCTAGTTTAAAACAGAAAAGAGATTATCCTGCTTCCAATTTTCTAAAGAATGGGTTGTCTGGACGAGCTACTAGTGATGAAGAACGGGTGAGAGTGCCAGAAAGTGGGAAAAAGATATGAATTCACCATTTGGGACTATTTTTCCCTTTTTTATATGGGGTGGTTATCTGAGGGATGTTTCTTTTCATTTTATTCTACCTTTCTTGTTCAAAGTCCATTGCAAAATCCACCACTTAAAAAATAATAAAGAATAGTAGCAATTTGCTAGAAAAGTAGTAAGCAATTAATTGTTTTTGACAAGTGAGTTTTTTATTGAAACTAGTTACAACGAATTTGCATTAGGGGTACCAAAATACATCATATATTATACCATGTTTCGGTAGAAAGGATACCGCAAAAACACCGCTTTTTTCTTTGACCGACACCACTTATTGGTATTGGTGAAGTGGCAACACTGCCCACAATCCAACAAACTTTATAAAAAACGGATCTACATTAAAGCTTAAATCCATTAACTAAGATGAAAGGTTGACTCAAATTAAGCAAAAATCTGCTTGAATTAAACTTTGAAATTTTTATTTTCAATAGGTAATTTGTTTATTATGATTTTTTACTTTGGTTTAGATAGGTGCAAAATAGCTTTAAATAATCTTAAAGGATTGGTCAACTTAGAAAGAAACACTAAGTGCAGAAGAGTGAATAATTTTTATTGAACATCCTATTCAGAACTTTGAATATAATTTTCCTTAATGTTACATTTTTTCTCCTTTCTTTCCTAATTTTTTTCAAAATAGGTAGGCTAAAGGTCTAGGATAGCTTCTCTTCAGAAGGTGACATGCCAAAATAAAAGAGAGAAGTTTTAATTTTAAATTTTCTTTGTGTATTTTGTACTATTATTAGCAGGTCCCCCCCTCCATAATGGTCTTGGTAGTCATAGGCCTATGCCATTCTGTGAGAGTTACACAATAATTTACTAAATCATAATCAAGAACTAAACATAAGGAAATATAGTTAACCAATAGCTACTGCAAATTTTGAAGAAAAAGTTTCATCCAGTAAATTTTAATGAATTTTAAAGCCAAATCATTGCTCATGAGAAGCAATCATCATAAAAATTTGAAAAGAATTAAAAACCGTGGTAAAATTTTAGTTTAGCTACTGGTGGCCTTCTTGGAAAGAGGTTAGGTTATTAAAATGGAACTTTTAGTGATGGATTAACAAAATAAAGTAGATGGCCCAGGAAGGTAATTTGAAAACCTACCCCCATTCCTCCCTCTATATGCTATAATGCAGATTATTGTACATTACTGCTTATGATTACTCAAAATTCACCCTATATTACTGTTATAGTCATAAATCAGTACTTATGTTACAAAATTTCTGGTTTTAAACTTGTTTATTAAAGTATATTATTAATTACATACCTTGGTCTGTAATTACAGGATCCTGTTATTAAAGGATTGGGTAAAATTCTACTATAGCTACTTTTTGTTATCTTGGAAAGAGGTTAGATTAGGAAAATTAAACTTTCATCAATGGGTCTGCATGCTAAAGTATGTTCATGAAGGTATTTTGAAGTATCTACCTCTACTCCTTCTCCCTCTCAAGGATCCTGACCTTTGGTGACCTTTGAAAAATCTGTGTATTTTAAAAGTCAAATCTTTCAAAATTAATGTTCCACTTAAATAAAGTTCAAAAAAGTTGTTTTCAGCTTCACAACTTTGCTCAGGCCTAATTTATAAAGTTTTAAAGATCTGCAAATATATTTCCTAAATTTTGAAAAAAAAACTTTGATATGGCTTAAAATTCTCATTTTCAGAACTAAAGCCAGAAGAAAAAAGAAACTGATATCTGAAAATTAAGGTAAAATGTTGTTTTATCAAAATTTTAGTAGGTATAGACCAGTCATGTAGGCAAATTTCAAAACCCTCTAGAGAGAGAAGGATTGGAGGTAGGCACTTTAAAATACCTTCTTGGGACATATTTTAGCCTATGGATTCATCCATGAAAGTTTCATTTTCCTAACCTAACTCCTTTCCAAGATAGCCAAAAGTAGCTAAAGTAGAATTTTACCCAGGATTGGTCTACTTAGAAGGAAACACAAACTACAAAAGAGTAATTGAAATGTGTTGAAAATCCTATTAACTTTACTGTTTTGCTCCTTCCCTGCTCTTTCCCTTTCCCTAATTTCCCTTTCTCTTTCCCTTCCCTTGCTCTTTCCCTGCCTAATTTTTAAATATAGGTATTGGTCTAGAATACCTTCTCCTCAGAAGGTTACATGCTAAAACAAAAGAAAGACCATTTTTGTGTTTTGGACAGTAAATCAAATCCCTATACAAATCTGAAAAGATAATTAAAAACTAGACAATTTTCAAATTAGTTTTAAATCTTGATAGAATCTTAAAATAGTAACATATAGAACAAACTATATATTTCCCTTGCATTTTCAGTATGTTAAATTTATCAATATTGATTAAGTCTATGGGTATTGGGTTGAAAAAAAAGAGTTCTGTAGCACAACATAAATAAGAAATATGTAATTGGGCTTAACTTTATATTTGCACATTAGTAAGAGTTAGGGGATTAAGTAATATGATGCACTAAGTAATGATAGGCTGTATGTCAGTATTTTAGGGTCTTTTTTAAGGTTGAAGCAGTATCAACAAATAAAGAAATAGAAAAAAAGACTAAAAATTATATATATATATATATATATATATATATATATATATATATATATATATATATATATATATATATATATATATATATATATATATATATATATATATATATACAAAGGCAATTCAGAAACTAACCTCCGGTTGATTGAAAAAAATACACCAAGTTAAGTAAAAATATTTTAATATATACATCTTACAACTACATCTTTGCACTATTTTTGACATAGTCTCCATAACGATTGAGGCACTTATTGTATCTCTTCACAAGCTTTGAAATTGCTTCTGCATAAAAATCACCCGCTTGTGCCTTGAGCCAGCCTGTGACCGCATCTTTGAGCTCTTCGTTGTCATCAAACCGCTGGGACCCGAGCCATTTCTTCATATGCATGAAGAGGTGATAATCGCTTGGCGCCAGATCTGGGCTGTAAGGTGGATGGTTGAAAATGTCCCACTTGAAGGACTCAAGAAGGGCTGTTGTTCTGCGAGCAGAGTGAGGACGGGCGTTATTGTGGAAAAAAACAATACCAGAAGTCAGCATACCATGGCGTTTGTTCTGTATAGCCTGTTGTAATGTTTTTAGTGTTTCACAGTACACATCTTGATTAATGGTCGTCCCACATTCCATGAATTCAACCAACAACACCCCTTTGGCATCCCAAAACACCGTTGCCATCAGTTTTCTGGCAGAAAAATCTTGCTGGGCTTTTTTTGGTTTGGTAGGCAAATCTGAGTGTGCCCACATCTTTGACTGTTCTTTTGTCTCAGGGTTCACGTACTTAATCCAGGTTTTGTCACCGGTCACGATTCTGTTTAACAATGGTTCTCCTTCGTCCTCATAACATGACAGAAAGTCTAATGCAGAGGCCATTCTTTGAGTTTTGTGGTGGTCGGTAAGAATTTTGGGTACCCATCGTGCACAGAACTTATGGTAACCCAATCTTGCTGTCACTATCTCATACAAAAGAGTCTTAGAAATCTGTGGAAAATCAGTAGACAACTCCGCCATTGTGAAACATCGATTTTCACGAACTTTTGCATCAACTGTCTGAACAAGTTCGTCAGTCACCAAGGATGGTTTACCACTCCTCTCTTCATCATGAACGTTTTCTCGTCTACTTTTAAATAAACGTACCCATTCACGGACAACTCCTTCACTCATAACTTTTGGTCCGTACACGGCATAAAGCTCACGATGAATAACTGCTGCAGAGTATCCTTTGGCTGTAAAAAACCTTATAACAGCACGCACTTCACATTTGGCGGGATTTTCTATTGCAGCACACATTTCAAACTACCACAATAACTAAACTAGCGCAGGTACGATGTTCACTTGACTACGGCTTGATGCCGACTGACCTGCTGAGCGCGTGAATGCACAGATGGCGCGCTACTCCCCCCACTACATGCACTGTGACCAATTGGAGGTTAGTTTCTGAATTGCCCTTGTATATATATATATATATATATATATATATATATTATATATATATATATATATATATATATATATACTATATATATATATATATATATATATATATATATATATATATATATATATATATATATATATATATATATATATATATATATATATAATATATATATATATATATATATATATATATATATATATATATATATATATATATATATATATATATATATATATATATATATATATATATATATATATATATATATATATATATATATATATATATATATATATATATATATATATATATATATATATATATATATATATATATAATATATATATATATATATATATATATATATATATATATATATATATATATATATATATATATATATATATATATATATATATATATATATATATATATATATATATATATATATATATATATATATATATATATATATATATATATATATATATATATAATATATATATATATATATATATATATATATATATATATATATATATATATATATATAATATATATATATATATATATATATATATATATATATATATATATATTATATATATATATATATATATATATATATATATATATATATATATATATATATATATATATATATATATATATATATATATATATATATATATATATATATATATATATATATATATATATATATATATATATATATATATATATATATATATAAGGGATTAAGTAATATGATGCACTAAGTAATGATAGGCTGTATGTCAGTATTTTAGGGTCTTTTTTAAGGTTGAAGCAGTATCAACAAATAAAGAAATAGAAAAAAAAGACTAAAAATTATATATATATATATATATATATATATATATATATAATATATATATATATATATATATATATATATATATATATATATATATATATATATATACAAAGGCAATTCAGAAACTAACCTCCGGTTGATTGAAAAAAAATACACCAAGTTAAGTAAAAATATTTTAATATATACATCTTACAACTACATCTTTGCACTATTTTTGACATAGTCTCCATAACGATTGAGGCACTTATTGTATCTCTTCACAAGCTTTGAAATTGCTTCTGCATAAAAATCACCCGCTTGTGCCTTGAGCCAGCCTGTGACCGCATCTTTGAGCTCTTCGTTGTCATCAAACTGCTGGGACCCGAGCCATTTCTTCATATGCATGAAGAGGTGATAATCGCTTGGCGCCAGATCTGGGCTGTAAGGTGGATGGTTGAAAACGTCCCACTTGAAGGACTCAAGAAGGGCTGTTGTTCTGCGAGCAGAGTGAGGACGGGCGTTATCGTGGAAAAAAAACAATACCAGAAGTCAGCATACCATGGCGTTTGTTCTGTATAGCCTGTTGTAATGTTTTTAGTGTTTCACAGTACACATCTTGATTAATGGTCGTCCCACATTCCATGAATTCAACCAACAACACCCCTTTGGCATCCCAAAACACCGTTGCCATCAGTTTTCTGGCAGAAAAATCTTGCTGGGTTTTTTTTTGGTTTGGTAGGCAAATCTGAGTGTGCCCACATCTTTGACTGTTCTTTTGTCTCAGGGTTCACGTACTTAATCCAGGTTTTGTCACCGGTCACGATTCTGTTTAACAATGGTTCTCCTTCGTCCTCATAACGTGACAGAAAGTCTAATGCAGAGGCCATTCTTTGAGTTTTGTGGTGGTCGGTAAGAATTTTGGGTACCCATCGTGCACAGAACTTATGGTAACCCAATCTTGCTGTCACTATCTCATACAAAAGAGTCTTAGAAATCTGTGGAAAATCAGTAGACAACTCCGCCATTGTGAAACATCGATTTTCACGAACTTTTGCATCAACTGTCTGAACAAGTTCGTCAGTCACCAAGGATGGTTTACCACTCCTCTCTTCATCATGAACGTTTTCTCGTCTACTTTTAAATAAACGTACCCATTCACGGACAACTCCTTCACTCATAACTTTTGGTCCGTACACGGCATAAAGCTCACAATGAATAACTGCTGCAGAGTATCCCTTGGCTGTAAAAAAACCTTATAACAGCACGCACTTCACATTTGGCGGGATTTTCTATTGCAGCACACATTTCAAACTACCACAATAACTAAACTAGCGCAGGTACGATGTTCACTCGACTACGGCTTGATGCCGACTGACCTGCTGAGCGCGTGAATGCACAGATGGCGCGCTACTCCCCCCACTACATGCACTGTGACCAATTGGAGGTTAGTTTCTGAATTGCCCTTGTATATATATATATATATATATATATATATATATATATATATATATATATATATATATATATATATATATATATATATATATATATATATATATATATATATATATAATATATATATATATATATATATATATATATATATATATATATATATATATATATATATATATATATATATATATCCTCTTCTTAACATCAATATGATCCTAACATCAATTCAGACAATATGATCCTCTTCTTAACATCTTGGCATAACCACTTGTTCAATACAACTGCTTTGGGGAAAAAACTAATACATCCTTGAAGTTGTAACCTTTCTAGATTGGTCTTTTGGCCAGAAAGGACAAAATTTCAGTTTGACACTTGGCATGGCTGGTTCTTGACATTCTGCATTTGACCAGCTTATTTAAATTGGATTCTTGTTGTAAATAGCAACCTCCAAAAGATTCACAAATGTATACTACTCTTTCCTTAGAAAAATGGAGGGCTCCAAAGGGAATGCATAAAAATTATAGGGTCCTAATGACTTTTAATTAACATTTTCAAAGTTTATGGCATCTGTGTAGGTTTGTACTGAGTTTTGTGCCACATTTTGTTAGTGTTGAAGATTTCTTCTTCTATTTCAGCAAACATGGGCTTTTCAGTCAAGACTATCCAGCATTATTCCTTTTGACTCACTCTGAGAGTTGAAATGAGCTACTACAATGATTGGTCTTTATTTATTTTGAAACTGCTTAGATATCTTGCAGTAAATATTTTGATTCTAGGAGATTAAATATCAGAGGATATACATTGAGTTCTGTTCTCTGTGTGCAAATATGGTCAGTTAGACTCTTAGCTGATAGTAAGATTTTGTGGTGTTTCAAGTACTTTAACAGTTTACATTGCAGGGTATACTCTGCAGATGTCAGATTATAACATTCAAATAGGTCAATTGCTACATTTTTTATATTACAATGTCTGCAAAGAGGTGAAGAGGGAATTGAACCACTTGAATTAGGGAACTGATACAAAAACGCCTGATAATTTAGCCCATTTGAGCCAGACCAAATTTTAGAAAAGTGCTTATTAGGGAAGGGGGATAAATTTTGTTTATACTTATCTCTAATGGGGATTTGTCTCCCACTTGGCTTGTCAATATTTAGAGCATTTTTTTTGCCATTTCAGCTGTCTGATGGCACTGGGTGTTTATTTGGGTATTTGGAAATTCATTTGCAATTCCTCTATACATAGATGTATTTCTTAACCAGTTATGCCAGGTATTTGAGCTATTGGCTTCGATTTTTGTCAGATAATTTATTAGAAGAAATCTTTGTCTTTCATTCATTGTTGATAATCCACTCTCAGTAAGCAGAAACTTGGTATTTGTTGGCTTCCTTAGACTAAATATGAGACAGATTACATCATTTTGTGTTGTTTCAATTTTTGCATCAGGGTCTTTGCACAAGCACCATAAAAAATGAGCCCATTATCAATATAGGGTCTTAAATGGGATTTATAAGATTGGAGTAAAGTTTTCTCATTACAACCCCATGGTGTGGATAGAAGTCTTTTTATTATTCTGATTTTATATAGTATTTTTTTTATTGTATTTGTGATGTGAAGGTGGAAATTAAGTTTTTGGTCAAGTATAAGACCTAGGTTATTGACGTAATTATCCTCTGGAATGAGTATACCATTTATTGTTAGTTTTGCAGTAACATTTTTTTGTTTATTCTGGAATTAGATTGTTTTCAATTTTGTTGGTGCAATGGGTAAATCAGATTTTTGTGAAAAATTTTCAAATTGGAAAAGTGACTTTTGCAGCTTTGAATGTGCAAACTCAAAGGTGTTGCCAGTTGCCCATAATTCTAGAGTTTCAGCAAATTGTAAATTGGTGTGTGGGAGGCTCATGTCCCAGAGAAACAAGGAGAAGAGGAGGCAGCTCAGGACTGCCTTTGGAAGACCTTTGGTTGCTGTAGTTTTGAGTGAGGAAGCTTAGCCTACAAAAACAACAAAACTTCGGTTTTTAATGAAAGATTTTATAATGGATACTAGCTTCTGGGGTAATCCAAGATTTGCATGTTTGGCTGAAAGGATCTGGTGGTTCACATTATCATATGCCCCTTCAAAATCTAGGAAAGCAACAACTAGGATATTATTTTTTTTTTATAGAGATTCATTTATTACATTTGTTAGCAAGATAAAATCATCTGTCTAGGACTGGTGTTTCCTGAAGCTATATTTGAGCATGAGGTATCATATTATTCTTCTCAACAAACCAAAGAAGTGAATTCTAAATCATTTTCTCCATTACTTCTCCCTGCAGATGAGTAATCATTATACCCCTATAAGACTCAGGGTCATATTTGGGTTTATTTTTCTTTAAAATTGGTAGGAGGGATAAACATTTCCAAACATTGGGGAGTGTGGATGTAGCCCATTCATGATTAGGTTATAGCAATTAAGGTGTTCCTGTTTAAAAGAAGGGGTGAGATTCTTTATCCATGTTGGGTGTATGTTGTTATAGCTACTATTAGCCTTGGCTCTAATGTCTTGTGATGCATTATTCAGTTCATGAATTGTGAATGGGCGTCTTATGTACTCTGAGCATGGGCAAGGCTGGTATATGGGATTTATGGGGAATGGGGTGGTGTTACTGTTATTATTTGATCTAAGCTTATTAGAGAAAAGAGTTGCAAATAAGTTTGCATTTCATTATCATAATGAGTATTATTATTCAATAGCTCACACTGGAGTGGGTTGGGAGATGTTTTTTTTTTCCAAAGATGTGGCTTATTAGCTTATGTATAATTAGCTCACGTGTTTCTGTGGATAGACTATTTGCAAAGTTACTCCAGTAATTTTATTTAGCATTTATTATAGTCTTTTTGAGATTAGCCTCAGCTTATAACTTATTTAAGTATATAGTAGAAGAGTTTTTTTTCAGATATGTTTTTCTAGCTGCCTTTTTTGGCCTTCATTTGTTTTTGCACTCATTTATCCAATATGCTTTATTAGAGTGTTTAGGGATTGTTTTCCTGGTTGTTGTGTTGGGTATAGCATGATTAGGTGTATATGTTAGTATGGATGCCAAAACTTCAAGCATGTGTTTCAGCTGTTATAGTTGAAATATATGATACCTGGGTGAGTCTTATAATGTCATCATCTAGGCTAGCTTATTCTTGAATATAGTCCAATTTGCTTTAGTTTTAATATATTTCTGGGGTATGGGGCTGAATTCTAATGGGTTGAATTATTGAATAAACTATGGCAAAATGGTCTGTACAGAGAATATTAATTTTCTTTATATAAGTTTTATTCGAATTTATTAATTGATGCAGTTTGTAAGTCAATTGTGGTAAATTTACCCCCTTTGGGGTTAAAATACAGATTTAAATTTGGAGGGGTAGCAATCGCTAAATCAGTTTTATATGAGATCAAACATTCAATAAACTTGCCAGCTTTATTTGCTGGCTTATCCCCCCACAAAGACTGTGGGTATTAAAATCTCCACCAATAATTATGTTTTTTGGCATTCTTTATAGCTTTCTCTGCAGCTATTTTGAGATTTAGTGCTCGTTTTTTGTATTCAGGTCATAATATTTTATTGGAAGAATTATAGGGGTCTTTACAGTTAATGCATGTGGGCTGATCATTTTTACAAATTTTCATTCCTTTGGATTGAGAGTTCTTTCATTTACTGCAGGTTTGTGATTTCTCTGCATTTGTTTGTTGAGTGTCCCAGTTTTAGACATTTTTGGCAGTGGATTGGTTTTGGCTTGTAGGGTATGTGAGGTTTCATTTGTTCAAAGAGGAATATCTGGCCTTGAATATTGCTTTTTTTTTTAAGTGTGAATAAGAAAGACTTTCTTGACTTTCGGCAATTAGCATCTGGTTTTCCCAGTTGGGTAACATCTGCAACTGGGATTGGGTTTCCAGTTCTGCCAGAGAGCCCTTTCTTTAGTTCCTGATTTGGTATTCTTGGAGGAATGTTACACACAACTATTTTAGTTGGGTAGTCCTTTGGGGTTCAGAGAGCAGACTTTATTGGGATGTTAAGAAGTGTTTTCCAATTAAGTAGTAATTGTGCTGATATGGAATCTTGGAGAGCTAGTAGCAAAGATCCATCACAGTTGATTTTTAACAAAAACATTGACTTTAAAAATTTGAAAAATTGCAACCCTTATTACAGTTATCTTATTTATATCAAAGGGGGTTTCAGGAGAAATTTTTAGGTATATTTCAAGGTTTGGAGAGGGTGGGGTTGGTGCAAGAGGAAAGGGAGAAGGGGAGCTGTTTTTCAATGTTGAGATTTTTTCCTTTTTTGGAGTTCTTTGAAAGGACCTCTTGAAAGTCATTTTCATTTTCATCTTGGATAGTGACATACAACCCCACCTCCATCATTGTCTTATCCATTATTGAAATTGAATTTGACCCATCATGTGAGCTTAGAGAGAGACTTGACCAACCAAGATGGTGTGAATGTGGAACCTTTTCGGGAATATTTGGGGTAGGGTCTGGGGGACCTTGGGGGGGGGGGGGTGTAGCATTGCCATGGCCAGATTTGAACAAGCTTTAATGCCAACACAGGGAAATTACAATACCAGACCATCTGCACTATTATGAAGGGAGGTCTACACCATCCACCAAGAACCACCACAGTGTAGTCCAAAAAGTGGTTTGGTGCACGATTTGTTTGGTTTCTCTCTGATAACTCCAGATAAATAAACACAAGAATTTTTTTTTATAAATTTCGTAAAATGTTGCTGTTGCTGATAATTGTGATTGTAATCTCATGTTATATTTCTTTTTTCTTCAGTTTTATTTTTGACTCGTTCTGATTTTTGCTGTTACTTGTCTTCTAACAGCAAAATTCTTTCTTCACTTCATTTGTGTATGTTCTGATACTTGCTTTCTTGCTATTGCTTGTAATTCTTGCTGTCACTTATCTTATAACTATATATTTCTTTTTCTTGCTGTGACGTATATGTTAACCAAATATTTGTTTGTTCTTCACTTTCATTTGTAACTTGTTCTACTTCTCATTGTCACATATCCTTTAAACAAATATCTCTGTTCTTCTCTTCTGTTTTTCAATTGTTGTAATTGTTGCCAACGGAAGTATTCTAACTATATTTCTTTGTGCTTCATTTTTGTTTATCATTATGGCACTTTAGACATTTTTTCATACCCTTTACCTCAACTGCTTTGATTAGTATTATCACATTTGATGTTCTAGGCTGTTGCTTTGTACCTAGGCATTATGAAAACTACTTAAAACACTTTTGGTAAAAAGACTCATTAAACATGGTGTTTTATTCTTAGCTATGTTCCTTTCGTAATGTTGCATGCATCATATATTTCAAAACAATATGTTTGCTCCTGAAAGGGAGGGAAGGAGGGGGGAATGATTTAGTTCATTTTCTTGAAATATGCTCATAAATATGACCTTAATCATATAGATATTTTTCCAAATTGAAACTCTAAACGAATTTTCTCAAACTCTTGATCTGTTTAGATTATTTTTGCAGACCAGAAAATCCCAGGACGTCAATGTTTCAAAATATTTTTGACAAGTTTTGATTTTTTGCTGCCGTTAATATTCTAACCACATATTATTTTGTTTTTATTTTAAATTTTTACTTCTATTGTTGTTACTGAAAGTATTCTAACCATATATTTCTTTGTTTTTATTAAGTAATTTGCACTTTAGTGAAAACTAAATATACTTTAAAAATTTTATTGAAATGATAACTATGAAAAATCGTAATTAAAAAAATCCTGAATTTTTTAGATGAGTTTGAATTAAAATTATTAAATGTTAAAATATACAGTTTGTTTTCATTAGTTCTTTCAAGTCATCTTGATTATTATATTCATTCAAATTATTTTCTCTTTTTCGTCATTGTTTTAAAACATTTATCCTCCCCATTCACAGTACATCTAGATCTAATTAAAATGTAATGGGGAGAGACCCCTCTTCTATTTATTTTAAGTTTTTCTTGACTATTCATTTTAATTTCTTTTCAATTTAGGACTTATTTACTTCTCAGTATCAGTATCTTTTATCTTTATTGTTTTATATCCTTTTTTCTATTTTTACAGGTTTTTACTATCAGTTATTTATTGGTAGTAATTAAGGATTGTTTGAGGGTTGAATCAATATATGACTTTATTTTTTATTTGTCTCAGGTTTTAACATGACTATATTTTTTCTTGAAAAACTCTATTTTCGCTTGCATTATTCAAATTAATAAAATGAATAATTTTACTGGACTGCTGAAAACAGATTATTGTGCTCATGGAGTGTCTATGGGTGGTTTGATAAATATACATGGTTTAGCCAGACAAAATAATGCGTACTTCCATGAAATCTTTAAGATTCAGCACTGACAGGTTGAAAAAGGGGTCAAGTTCTTATTTGGGGTCAGTTTAAACATATGAATATAATTAAAGTGCTTGGCAAGTGCAAGTGTATTCAATAAACTACTGTTGCATCACAGTGGTCGGTTTTCTGCATCAGTGCGTGACAGCAGTTGGTATTCAGTCTCAGCCAAGAAAAAATTATAAAGTATACCTTTAAATTGATCACCAGTTATTGATTGATGAGTAACCTGTTTAAATACCTTGCATGATAAAGCCTATTTTGGTCTTGTGAAGCGATCCTGAATCTCTAGTTTTCATATATAACCTTTTAGAATTTAGATACTGTCAAATTGAGCTAAATATGATCTAGGGTTTGATTATCCATGCAGGTAGGAATAGAACCAAAGCTTTCCTCTCTTCGAAATTCAAAAAACTGAATTTTGATGGAAGGGATAGAAAATAAGTGACTAATAAGTTGCGTAGGTCAATTGATCTTGTCAACTGATTTGTCACAATAACAATTTGAACAGGTCAATGGAAATAGATGATGATGTCAGCCATGGGATATTCCACTAATATTGTCAAAGTCAATTTTTATTCTGAAGAATCAGGCTAATTATTGGATTTGTTAATCCACAGCAACTTCTCTTGCTTTGAGCTAGCAAGCCGAATTCAATAATGTAAATATATATCTCAGTATAAGGTATGTTTAAATAACCAAAAAAAGGGCTGTATAAAATATTATGATTGAAAAACTACCACACAAAAGTTGTGCCCCATTACATTTGAAAAATTTATTCATATTTCGAATTATATCGAATTTCAAGAGCTGCTGTCAGTTCTTGTGCATATTCAATCTGTCACTCTAGGCTGTATACAAATGTTTACTGAGTATGTGTTTTTTTCAAATTGGTACTGTACATTATACTGTTGTATGAATCAAATGTCGAGAAGAAATACCTCCAAAAACTCATCAAAATCAGTAATTTATTGTATATTGCCATGGTCGAGCATGGTTTTTGCCAAGGCTGTCCAATATCCCCAATTCTGTTCAATTTTATAGAAGTTTGGAATTAACAAGAATTAGGTAAGCATGGTGTTTCTTTGGGGAATTGCACAAACCCCTATGGTCGAAACGAGAAACAGGGCTCAAACGAAACTCAGAATATGCTTGGCCTGCATACACTTCATACTACTATATGACTGCGAGACTTGACCCCTAAAATCAGAGGAAGACCAAAAACTAGACATCCTAGACCGGAAACGCCTAAAAGCTATTTGTAGCATCAGACAGTACCAATGAATCAGTAACTACTAGCTCATGAAGATATGAAGGTGAAAACTTACAATATCTAGCCTAATCCCAGAAAACCGCCTCAAGTGGTTTGGCCATGTAATGCGATACCCAAAGAAGATCCTAATACGCCAGGTTCCTTCTGTAATGCCTCCCTTCGTAAGGAAAAGCATTGGGAGGCTAGATCAAGTCATGGAAGAACATCGTGAAAAATGACGTCAAGCCTCTATGTTGTTTCCAGAAATGTGGCTAAAATTTGGACAAGTTTTAGCTTCCAATCATATTACCAAAGATAAAGGACAGCTGACTTTGGCAGAACCTGGTCCAGCAGCCTCTTGATGGTGAGTTGGGCTGAATAGGTTGTGCCTTTAGTAATTACTGTCATGTGCATATTGCCTCAAACCTTATTCTTGTATCACAAGATGGCGGAGGAGAGGGGATGAAGTTAAACTGGAAGTAATTCTTTAGAGTAATCAGTTATAAGTTTTTTCAAATGTAATGAAGGGAAAATTTATTATTACAGTGTTTCCTTTGGAAGAGGATACACACTCCTCTTGGAAGTGCATGTATGAGGCATCTCAAGACTGAACTTAACTCCTGCCCTGAGTTATTCATAAATGGTCTAAGATTTTAATGTTTTTTTTTTTGTTCAGTGCATTATGTGTATGTTAGGCAAGAGTTGAATATTATACAAGAATCTAGAAATAAAAACACGGTGGTGTCTGTGTCTTATAGATATTAATTAGGCTTAAATAAGAAAGAGGAAAGAGCAAGGAAACAGCTGAACCGCCCACTAATAAAAAGAAGGAATTTTTTTTCCTATTTTTATAATTCCCTTTCAGACACTCAATGAAAGTTAAACTAAATGCAAAAAAAGTGCCCAAAACCTGAATGATTTTTGATAAATTTTAAATTGCAATATATTTCAAATACAGGTCAGGTGTTTGGTATAAGGAGTAAGTAATCTTCAAGCAAATTAATAGCGAAAACACTCTAGAAATTTTCAAATTACATATTGAAAATGGCTACAGTTTTAATGAATATATTTTGTCTTCCCCTGCTTTACCTAAACTTGCCAACTATCAACCAGGGATTTGATTTCCCCACCCCAAGCCTTCCTGTGAATATGTTTGATTTTCATTATTTTTTCTAGATATGACTATGGAGTTGGTATTCCAAGATTCTCAAGCAAAGCAAGATTACAGAGCACCTTTTTTACCAAGTTCTACTGATTTATATATTAAGCAAGAACAGGATCTTGATTTTGATAATGGACTGGCGATCGAGTTTTGCGAAATTGCTGAAGATATTGTCAGAGAAAATAAAAATCTTGTACAAGAGTCAAGTTCTTCAGTAAAAACAATGCCACTAGAAAGGACTCATGCTGTGGAAAAACCATTCGAATGTGATATATGCAAGAGGGTGTTTACTCGGAATTCTGCTTTATCTGTACACAGACAAACTCACACTACAGAGAAACCATTCGAGTGTGATGTATGTAGGCGAACTTATGCTGGTAAATCTGTCTTAGTTATACACAGAAAGTTTCACAACGGAGAGAAGCTATACAAGTGTCAACTATGTGAAAAAACCTTCACAGAAAATTGTCTTTTATCTAGACAACAAAGAACTCATACTGGGAAAAAGCCATATGAGTGTCGAGTATGTGAAAAATGGTTCTCTACTAGTTCTGGTTTTTCTAAACATCAAACAACGCATACTGGGGAAAAAAACATTCAAATGTCAAGTGTGTGAAAAACGCTTCATGTCTAGCTCCCATTTATCTGCACATCTGATAACGCATACCGGGGAAAAACCATATGAGTGTCGAGTATGTGAAAAACGATTCACTTCTGCTTCAAGTTTACATTATCATCAAAGAACGCATACTGGGGAAAAAACCATTTGAGTGTCAAGTATGTGAAAAACGTTTCACTTCTGCTTCAGGTTGTCGCATTCACCAAAGAATGCATACTGGGGAAAAACCATTTGAGTGTAAAGTATGTGAAAAAAGATTCTCTACTAGTTCACATTTATCCTCACACCAAAGAAACGCACACTGGGGAAAAAACCATTTGAGTGTCAAGTATGTGAAAAAAGATTCTCTACCAATTCATATTTATCCTCACACCAAAGAACGCACACTGGGGAAAAGCCATTCGAGTGTCAACTATGTGAAAGACGCTTCTATTTCAGCTCTGAGTTATCTAGACACTTAAGAACGCATACCGGATACTATGCAAAAAAATCCCTACTCATCAGCACCAAATAACTTACACTGGGGAGAAGGCATTGCAATGTAATTCGTGTACCGAAAGCTTTGTCTTAAGTTTCAGTCTATTGAAACACTAAATAAATCATGCAGAGAACACACTTTTTTAATGCTGTGAATGGGAAAAACTTCAATTTCACTATTATTTTCTGTTGCATAGAAATTGCGCTGGAAAAATAACTTTTGATTTTGCCGTATGTAAACAACTCGCAGTGTCTAAAATAAATTCGGATTTGACATTCTGGAAAGGGAATTGTGGGCTTTGAAGCCCACAATCATTTATTATAAGTATTGTTTCTTGCTCCCTTTTATAGAAATACCTAAGGACTTAACTGAGAAAAAACAATTTAAGTGATTTGCTCGTAGAAAAAAGTTTTCAATTCTGTAAAAAAGAATTTCTGTACGCAAAAGAAATCAAACTTGAGAAATTGGTCCCTTTTGTGTGTGCTGATTTTAAAAATAAAGAATCGTAGTTTCTAGATCGTATTAGATCTTCATTTTCTAGACATAATATTTTCATTCTAGACATGATTAGGGGAATGAATTTTCATTTGAATTTATAATTTTTTTTTTAGGAAAGGGAAATATTTTAATTAGCTCTCTGTTCATTTTCGAATTAACATAGTGTTTATTTATGAGCGTGACATATGTCAAACATCAGTGGGCGAAAATGTAGTTATTGGTTGGACTTGTCTAAGATTTCCCATGGTTCGAATGCTCTCCATGCACCAGCAATACGTAATTTCTTCACGCACCATGCTTTAATGCTCTCTATGCATCAGCAACACGTAATTTCTCCATGCACAAAATTATCCATGTATTGGAATATTTGTCATTGGTTGGACTTGTCTTAAGATTTTCCATGGTTAGAATAGTCATCCTATGAGCAGTTTTGGTAATGCTATCCATGCACCAGCAACACGTAATGTCTACGACTCTGTTTTTCTCTAGTTATATATTTTTACATAGATGGATATAACATTGCGTACAAATTCTAATTAAGTCAGTTCGGCTATGCAATACATGTGAAGACAAAGCACCTTAAGACAAACTAGGTTGGACAGGCGAAACGAAGTTTCGCAACAACCCTTTGTGGGCCTTCAAACAAGTGTTGTAGGTTTAAAACTTAGATCAGAATACAAAGAAAAAAAGTTACATACATTTAAAATACTTGTAATTTACCGTTGATATCAGTAAGAAAATATTGAAATTGCAGCCAGTCAAGCACTGAAATCATGTATGTTATGTTCCCTTAAATGTATCAGAAACAAATAAGCTGTAGACAGGTTTACACTAGCGTATGTTTCCCTGCTCTGATTTTGTTTCTCTGCTATCGATTACTTGCTGTAGAAATCACGCACTAATTTGAAGAAAGCTAAAAAAAAAAATGAAAATTGACCTAGTAGCCAGTTCAAATTATCGTTTTGTATCAATGGCATCATGACAGAAGAAAACTCACAAATTTTTTTTTGTCATAATTATTATGTCTTTAGGTCATATCTAGCATTTTCAGAATTCTGACTTAAGGTGGATCTACTCCATTTTGATCTAATGCTATTTTCCTATCTTAAACAATGTTCAATATTTTTCGCGGGAATTGGTATTTTTTAGTGAGAAATTCCATGTGTATACACCTAAACATGGCTAAAAATATGTACGAAGTATTTTTCCAAAAAACACCATTGGTAATTAAATAAAAAGTAAACTGTTGCACGCACTCTTAACTTCTAAAAAGCTCTTTTTCAAGATGATAGAAATAAATGAAAATAACAGTGGTATATATTTTGAAATGGCTTAGTTATCTAAATTAAATGCATGAATCGGATTTTATTTATGTCATCTGATTTCTTCAAAAACTTGCGTTTTAGTTTTTGGGGAAAACGGCCTCTTTTGACACCACTAACTTTATTTTTGGTCAGATTACAGCTTATAAAGTTAGTAATGCTCCGGGGAGTTTAATAGTTTTTGTATGTATTTTTAAACAAGATATTGACTTTTTTACTACATAAAAAAACTGTTATGTTTCCTTTGTTTTTTCAATCGCTACGTTCAATTTTGTCAAAACCCTATATCTATCGTAACTTTGACAAACAGGTTCGTTTAATTTGACATGCAGAAGTCTATTCCTAATGGGGTTGTTTTATTACGGCTTGACTTAACTGCTTCGTTGACGGCTATAGAGAAATATAAAGATGCTAATCTTTATAGATATCTGATAGAAGGGAGCCGACGTTTACAACCATGAGGTTGAAGAAGGGTCAATTCCCCTCCTATACGGAATGCTCATTTTGGGGTTAAGTGTTACTCTTTACTTTTATAATAACAGCGTACAATAAAAATATTCCTAGAAATCAAGAGGGATTAAATATCAATTTCACATTTTGATGTGTTTTTTTAGTACCCCCCCCCCCCCCTCCCAAAAAACAATTCCTGGTTACGGCCCTGGGGATTATACATCAATCTTTACCTCCACCCTCCCCTTGTCTCTTCCTTAGAACTAATTATATATCAAAACAGTTCGTGCTGTCAGTGAGGAGTGACTCGGTTCAATAATAACCAAAACTCTGAAAAACGGAGCTATGATATCAATAGGTACATCAAAAGAATTGTCTTATCCTGCTGATACAGAATATATAAAATTTGTCAAAAATTATTCTTAATCATAAATCACAAAATTTATTTTTAATGTTACCCATCAGAAGTTAAGAGCCTGAGAAAATTTGAATGATTTTCGAAAAAGGGGGTAAACATCCACTAAAAGTCAAGGAATTTTAATGAAATTCCCACTATCAGATTTATTGTACCCGAGAACCCTACTGTAGAAGTTTGAAGCTCCTATATTGCAAAATGTAGAATTTTGCATTTATATTTTGGCAGAAAAAACGGATGCGTGTTTATTCTGTTTGTGTTTGCCCAGAGTTGATCCTACCGAAATAATGGTCGAAGATCGGTAGAGAGCGCATTTGAATGGAAATTAAAACCTCTAGTACCTTTTTTAAGTGACCTGAAAGATTGGGGGCAAATAACCCCCTCGGGGGGTTATTTGCAAGAAAAATGCCATGGGAGGGGGCCTCTCCAACGGCCATTTTTTTCCCAAAGTCGTCCAATCAAAATTTTTAGATAGTCATTTTGTTCAACATAGTTGAACTATGCCCTTAGGGGTAACAAGATCTCCCCCCCCCCCCTTCCACAGCCGTGGGCTGGAGCCTGGAAGTTATGAAATTTTCCCATTGTTTACATATAGTATTTGTTATAGGGAAGTATACAGACTTTTTTTGAGTGGGAGGATGTTGTTCTTGGGGTCGGGATTCCATGGAGAGAGTTTCCGTGGGGAAGTAAATTACTGGGGGCTAGTTTTTTAAGGGTAAGCTAGTGGAGAAATTTGACTTAATTTCTATACGAAATTCTTTATATTTGTCTTACTTTCTCTTTGGAGCATCATTGCCTACGTAGTGAATCGGCAGTACTGGAAGCCTGGCCCCCAGCTCCCATCGCACTTCCTGACTGAAGGGCCACGAAACGGAGATCAGCACCGCCGGTTTGGACCTTAAGGGTCTAGTGCCGTCATACTTACTTCTTTTTACTTACTTTTTCTTTGTCTACTCAACTTTGCATGGGGATATTTTTCCAGGGGAATTGTTCAGGGCGTATATTTAGCATGTTTGGATTTCCACGGAAGGTGGGATTTCTGGAGTAATCAGAAAAATCATTATTAGAAATTAAAGTCTGTTTCAAATTAATTTTTCACGCTGAATCGTCGGCAAGAAATTTTAAGAGGATAAGGCGATGTATTTTACAGGGTAGTAGATTTTCACGGAGTTTTTGGTGAAGGGAGGGAATTTTTCATAGGGGGTGAGCCAGAGGGGGTTGTCGTAGGAACTTCAAAAACGGCTCATTCGATTGGAAATTGAAATGGCCTGTGCCCTTTTTAATAGTCGAAAATGATTTGAAGGCAGCTAACACCCCTTCGACGCCCACCATTACCCAAAACATATCCAATCAAAATTTTGAGATAGCCATTTTGCTCAGCATAGTTAATTTCCTGATAGAAAATATGTTTCTGGGGAGGTCACTTCCCCACAACCCTCAGGGCAAGGGTTTTAAGTTATTCCCTGGGGGCATACAAGGTTTTTATAGAAAGCGTTGTCGTAGAAACTTCAAAAAAGGCTCATTCGATTTGAAATTCAAAGGGCTAGGGCCCTTTTTAATAGTCGAATGTGATTGGAGGGCAACTAACCCTCCTCTCAGGCCCACCTTTTCTTCAAATACATCGAATCAAAATTTTGAGATAGCCATTTTATTCAACGTAGTTTTAAGTTCTGGAAATTGGGTCTTTGAGGGTGACAACCCCCCACAACCCTCAGGGCAAGGGTTTTAAGTTATGCCCTGGGGGGAATATAAGGTTTTTATAGAACGCATGGTCATAGAAACTTCAAAAAGGGCTCATTCGATTGGAAATTGAAATGGCCTGTGCCCTTTTTAATAGTCGAAAATGATTTGAAGGCAGCTAACACCCCTTCGACGCCCACCATTACCAAAAACACATACAATCAAAATTTTGATTTAGGCATTTTGCTCAGCGTAGTTGATTTCCAGATAGAAAATATGTTTTCGGGGAGGTCACTTCAAGGGTTTTAAGTTATGCCCTGGGGGTATATGAGGTTTTTATTGAAAGCGTTGTCGTAGAAACTTCAAAAAAGGCTCATTCGATTTGAAATTCAAATGGCTAGTGCCCTTTTTAATAGTCAAAAGTGATTGGAGGGCAACTAACCCTCCTCTCACGCCCATCTTTTCTCCAAACACATTCAATCAAAATTTTGAGATAGCCATTTTATTCAACGTAGTTTTAAGTTCTGGAAATTAGGTCTTTGAGGATGACAACCCTCCACATCCCTCAGGGTAATTATTGTAGGTTATGTCCTTGGGACATATAAGTTTTTTATAGAACGCGTTGTCGTAGAAACTTCAAAAATGGCTCATTCGATTGGAAATTCAAATGGCCTGTGCCCTTTTTAATAGTCGAAAGTGATTTGAAGGCAACTAATACCCCTTCCACGCTCACAATTACAACCCACCACAGCCCTCAGGGCGAGGGTTGTAAGTTATGCCCTGGGGGCATATAGAGTTGTAAATTATGCCCTAGGGGCATATAAGGTTTTTATAGAACGCGTTGTCGTAGAAACTTCAAAAAGGGCTCATTCGATTGGAAATTGAAATGGCTAGTACCCTCTTTAATAGTTGAAAGTGATTAGAAGGCAATTAACATTCCTTCTACGTCCACCATTTCCCCAAACACATCCAAACAAAATTTTTAGATAGTAATTTTGATCCATGTAGTTTAAAGTTCAGGAAATTCTACCTTTGAGCAGGACACTCCCCCACAGTCTTCAGGGCAAGGGTTATAAGTTATGAACTGGGGGCATATAAGGTTTTTATTGAAATCTTCGTCTCAGAAACTTGAAAAAGGGCTCATTCGATTGAAAATTCAAAGGGATAGTGCGCTTTTTAGTAGTCAAAAGTGATTTGAAGGCAACCTACCCCGTCGCACGCCCACCTTTTCCCCAAACACATCCAATCAAAATTGGATGGGGAGGGGGGGGGGGTGATAATTCCCCCTCTCCACAGCCCTCAGGGCAAGGGTTTTTAAGTTATGCCCTGGGGGCATATAAGATTTTTATTGAAAGTTTTGTCGTAGAAACTTCAAAAGGGCTCATTTAATTGAAAGGGCTAGTGCCTTTTTTAATAGTTGAAAGTGATTGGAGAGTGACTAACGTCCCTCTCGTGCCCACCATTTTCCCAAACATCCAATCAAAATTCGGAGATATTCATTTTGTTCAACGTAGTTGAAAATTCCGGAAATAAGGTCTTTTAGGATTATAACCCCCTCAGAGCCCTAGGTGCAAGGGTTGTAAGTTATGCCCTGGTGGCATATAAGGTTTATATAGAAATTTGTTTTAGAAATTTCAAAAAGGGCTCATTTGATTGGAAATTGACATTGCCTTTTTTAATACTTGAAAGTGAGTGGAGAGTAAATAACCCCCTCTCATGCCCACCATTTCCCCAAAAACATTCAATCGAAGTTTAGAGATAGCCATTTTTTCAACGTAGTTGAAAGTTCTGGAAATTATGTATTTAAGGATGACAAACCCCCCAGAGCCCCCAGGTCAAAGGTTATAATTTATTCCCTGGGGGCATATAAGGTCTTTATATATAGGGTTGTTGTAACACTTCAAATCGGGCTCATTCAATTGGAAATTGAGAGGGCTAATGCCCCTGTTAATAGTCGAAAGTGATTGGAGAGTAAACAACCCCTCTCTCACGTCCACCATTCCTCCAAGCACATCCAATCAAAATTTTCAGATAGCCATTTTGTTCAACTTAGTAGAAAGTTCTGAAAACTACGTTTTTTAGAATGACAACCCCCTCCCCCCCAGCCCTCAGGGTAAGGGTCGTAAGTTATGGCCTGGATGCATAAAAGGTTTTATTAAAAGTGCCGTCGTAGAAACTTCAAAGGGGCTTTATTGATTGGAAATGGAAAAGGCTAGTGCCATTTTTAATAGTTGAAACTGATTGAAGAGCGACTAACGCCCCTCTCACGCCCACCATTTCCCCAAACATATCCAAACAAACTTTTGAGGTAGCCAGTTTGTTTAACGTAGTTGAAAACTCTGGAAATTAGGTCTTAAAGGATGACAACCACCCTAACAGCCCTTAGGGTAAGGGTTGTAATTTATGACGTAGAGGTATATAAGGTGCTTATAGAAAGCATTGTCATTTCAAAAAGGGCTCATTTGTTTGGAAATCCAAAGGCCTAGTGCCCTTTTTAATAGTCGAAAGTGATTGGAAGGCTTGACATTTTTATAATAAAGATCGATGTGGGTATAATGTATTATTTTTTAGTTGTTTTTGATGTTTAGACCAGGGCACTTCGTATCGAAAGGAGTTGTCCTGGGAACTTCGAAAAGGGCTCATTAGATTGAAAATAGAAAGGGCTGATGTCCCTTTTAATAGTCAAAAGTGATTGGTGGGCAACTAACCCTACGCCCACCCTCTCATTTGCCCATTATGTTTAAAAACTAAATGTTAACTTAAGTTTAAATCAAAATGCACTGTGGTAATGCTAATTCCCAATAAGGCATCTCAGCAGTATCCGAAGAACGACTGAGGTAATTATGTTAAAACTTTTGGGGCTACTTCTGCTCTTAAAATTTAACGAAATCAAAATAGCGTAAGTGTATCCAAGCTATCAAAGAAAGTAAACAGATTTTGTTGTGAATGGTATCAAGTTTTCCATTTCAGGTCAACTAGAGAAGGTATGGAACTAAATTAAACACTACCATTTGTGTCCAGATTTTTAAAAGGGTGTATTTTGTTAAAATTTGCTGAAAAATTTTCTCCAGCATACAAATAGCAGGCCAAATTATAAAGTCTTAAAAAAACGGAAAGATTTAAAGTATTATTTTCTTTTTCCCTGAAAAGACTGTATCAATATAAGGCGAATATAAATTAATTAAAAAAACTTTTTCCACAAAATAAGTTTTCAAAGAAAAGTAAAGAAATCCATTTAACTAAACATGAGCAAAAATAACTTTACTTAGGCAGCGTGATTGTGCTGCCTATGATACGGTTAGTCAGCTGGGTACTCAGAATAATCCGTAAGCAATTTTTCTGAAAAATATCTAGCAAATCTTCATCTACTTGTCGGAGCGTCCATGCTTCAAAGACATTTAATAACTGTCATCACTGTAGCTTCTAATATTCTAATCTTGGTTTGCAGACTTATCTTCCTATTCTTCCAAACTTTTTTTAACTCTGAAAAAAACACCCTGAGCCTTGGCTATTCTACTTTTAACATCTTCGTTGCTCCCACCATCTTTACTAATAATACTACCAAGGTAAGTGAAGCTCCCCACCTGATCAATCTTTTCATTGCCCAACGTTACCTTTTCATCTTCACTTATTCCTAGCCTTCGGGACTTAGTCTCCTTTACATTAACTTTCAAACCTATTCTAGCACCCTGAGCTCGCAAAACCTCTAAAACTTCTTTCATTTTGCTCACCCTTTCATCTAGGATGCTTAAATCATCAGGATAATCCAAGTCCAGAAGATTTTTTCCTCCCCATTTGATTCCGTGGTCTACCATTGCCTTTCCTGGGCTCCTTAAGACCAAGTCCGTCAAAATAATCCATATAAAGGGGGATAGAACACAACCCTGCTTAACTCCTGATTTAATATAAAACCAGCTGCCAACTTCATTTTCTATGTTAACCACAGCAGTGTTATTCTCCTACATAGCACTAATCACTTTAATGTATTTAAACTTCTACTGAAGCTCATCTATCAACAGAATCAAACGCTTGCTCATAATCTATAAAACTGAGGACCAAAGGCGTTTGAAAACTCAGGCACTTCTTAATTACTAGCCTAAGAGTGAAAATTTGGTCGACACCTCCTCTACCTTTTCTAAAACCGCACTGTTCTTCTCTTAAAACTGTGTCTACGGCACCTCTCAGTCTAAAAAGTATCATATCACTAAGTAATTTACTACCTACTGAGACCAGACTAATACCTCGATAATTACCACACCTACTTTCATCACCTTTCTTATAAACTGGCTTAATTAAGGTTTTCCTAAAATTGTTAGGTGCTTCCCCCTTTTCAAAAATCATATTCATAATCTTCAGTAACTTATTTCTAACCTCAGAGCCTGCATACTTAATAAACTCATTTATTATACGCACCTGGATCCTTACTATTTTAAATCCTTTTAGTACTGTCGCTAATTCCTCCTCACAAAACAAATCTTCCTTCACATCTAAGGTATCACAAACTTTTTCATTTTTCCATATCTTTTCCTGAAACTCTATCTCGGTTGAGCAAATTCTAACAATTTTCAGCCCATCTCTCTTTAGTTTTTTTCTTTATCGCTAATTGCGGCCCCATTCCTATCTTTAACTGGGCTAAGTCCGGATTGACTACTCCCTCTCAATTTATTAACATGCCAGTACAATATTTTACTATTATGCCGTTTAGCTTCATCTTCCAGATCCTCTGCAATTTTATCCATGGCCTCCACTTCACGCCTCCTTAGTTCATATTTTAATGCTTTCTCTACTTTCTTTACATTCCTTTTGTTTTCATATGATCTATTAATCAGATAATTTTTTGTACAAGTCCTTTCTCCTTTCTATTAAACATAAAACTTTTTCACTAATATTCTTAGCTGCAGTACTAGCTTTCTCCCCTAAGACACCTTCAGCAACTTCACACAAATTATTTTTTTTTTCAATTATTCCAACCATCTTCCACACTATCAAATTTTAAACAAATTTTAGTATTCAACTATTCCTGGAAAGTTTATCTTCAATTCTCATCCTGGAGTCTACCAACATCTTAACTTCCTGGGAGGTAGTTACCCTTCCGATATTTCAGCTTTAAATTAACTCTTGACACTACTAGATGGTGATCTTTACTTTCAACATCAATAACGGCACTCCTATATACCATCGTATCTTGTATTGATCCTGCCAGTCTTCGGTTTACTATAACATTATCAATAATTTTTACTGTCTTACCATCACGTGAATACCATGTTAACTTATGAGCCACCTTATGACCAAACACCGAAATCATTGAAATTATTTTTGCCACAGGAAAAGCAATGATCCTCGATACCAGTGTAGGCCGGGGATCACATATCTTCTCAAGTCTACACTGAAATGCTTAAGCCGGCTTAGAACCGGACTGTAAGAAGTACCTGGAACCTCCATGAACGGAGGTTTTGTGCAATTCTGGGCCCATCTTGGTCACAACATGGTTTTCAGACTTGGAAATGCTCTTCTATCAACAAGAGTTGAAATCCTGCACAGACCATCTTAAGCCTATTACTCTGACTCATTATATATTCATGCCTCCAAATATTATTATGACCTAGGATGGATAACAGACTCTTATTAAGAATTGATATTAATCATTTTTATACAACTCTGAAAAATTTAAGCCAGCTTTGCCTCTCACACCGAGACTATTTGTCTTGGCTTTATTCTAATTAGTCATGGCTCTCGTGCCCTTCTGTTAAGTTAATAATTCGAAAATCAACATGTTTCTAAGGTGAGAAAATGGAAGACAATGCAAATTCAAAACAAATAATAATTAAAACTCACTGAAACCAAGCACTTTTTTTATAAAATGAAATCATTATCTTATGTTTTCAGTTAAAAAATTGTATTTTACTATTTATTCGTTTCAGTTGAAACGTTAGGATAATTTCTGGCTTTCAATTCAAGAAATAGTTGAAAATTCGGATTTTACTCTCAAGTTCTTAAATTCATGAAGGAGTAGGGAAGATGTAGAAATATTTTAACGCTCTTTATTATTTCCTTATTAAATCTTTCGGGTGTTGTTTTGTAAAATTAAATATAAAAAAAACTAATTTTTTCAACTGAACGTAATGAGAAACATTAAAACTTAAACGATAAGAAATTATTACGTATATGAAGGGGATTGCCACCTCCTTAACAACTCGCCCTTTACGCTAAAGTTTGAATTGTGTCCTAATTCCTTAGGAACGACTCCTGAAACACAAGGGTTTATTAATTTAAACAATGAGAAACATTTTTAAAAGTGCTAAAAAACTTTAGCTTGAAGAGTGAAGGGTCGAGTAGCGAGCAATCTTCTTCATATGTATAATAATTTTTGTTTAGTTTAAGTTCTCTTTGCTATCAGTTGAAAAAACTTGTTTTTCATTTAATTTCTGATCATTTTTTAAATAATCCCAGGAAATCTGGCCCCACTACCATCGAGAAATATCTTCCCCATGGATATATCCCTTAGACAAATCAATCCCGGTGAATATTTAGCCTGGACAATTACCCGTAACTACTTCGACCGGAAAAATGAGACGGAAAAGAGAAAGCAAGAAATATAAAATAAATTTTGTCGAGGAATTCTGGCAAACTCTCCCAGGGTATAATTTCCTATGACAAGTTCTGCCTTCCCATCTAAAGGCCCCCGTGAAAGAAACCCCAGCAGAAAATTCTTCTTCCCACCCTAAAATTTATGCATGATTCCCAATGAAAAACACTATACTTAAACGAAGGGCAATTTTTATAACTTAAAGACCTTTCCCCTGGGACTATAGAGGTGGGGGCAATTCTTTTAATATATCTATTAGAATCAAAATTCCATTTTTTGAGTTTTGGTTACTATTGAGGCGTGTGACTGCTGACTTACAGTTCATTACCACGAACTGCTTGAAAAAGAATTACGTCTAGGTAATGATGAATGAATTCTTCCTTTAGTTCCTATTTCAGGATTTTATTTTATTCAAAAAGACAAAAAAGATTTAAATGAATTTCAAATAGAAAGTCATAATTTATAATGATTTTCTATATAAACTTTGGACTATTTTAAAAGCGAGACTGGTTTTCTAGCTATAACAAATCCTAGAATGTAGGAATGATAATTCTCCAAAGGTTTCAGCTGAATGTTTAAAATTTTTACTTGGTATTTTTGTTCCAACTATCCCATAAGCGGTAATAAAGCTAGTGTAGAGTCATTAGTAGAACAAATCTTTTTTTATCACTTTTCTAAAATAAAATGGGCTTAGTTGAGTAAATGATGTATGGGTCTTCCATTGGAGTTTCCTCCAAGCCAATTATTTTACTGAAACCGCAGTGAGGGAATGGAACAAACACTTAATCTTCAAAAATTGGCATGGCTGAAAAAAGGCCGATATTTGTCACCAAATATTATGTATTAAGTGGAAATACATGCTAAAAATTAGGACTAAAGTTAATGCCAAAGAGAATAATTTGCAAACTCCACTTATTTTTGGGACTTTGGTAGAAAATATTCATATTTCCTGCTTGTATTTAAAGTCTAATGATCGGCAATTTATTGAAATGAATACTTAAAATGGAAACTGTAATTAGTTCTGTGAAACAAAATCTATGTAAATGTGCAGATGAAAAATTATTCTCTTTTTTCTGGAGATTCATAAAGACCAATAGCATGTATAAACTCAGCAAAAAATGTAAATACTAATTAAAATATAAACTTACCTAAAAGTAAGCTTAAAAATGTATTGTTTGAACAAAAACATCAATATATACCATATTAAAATCACTTGACAATTATGAACCTATTAAGAATAAGTTTGTTCATCGTAAATGTGTTTTCGGTGTTTTTTCCAAGAGAAAAATGATGGTGTTTTGTGTTCTTTCGCAACCCCGCTTTTACTCTAGTTAAGAAAAGAATATAGAACCATTTAATGAACCTATAAATCTACTTCCAGATTCAAACAAAGAAACAATCAATTTCTGTTTAAATTTATGGTCTTCTTTTGCTTGCAGTAAATTTATTGGGGTCGTCAGCTCCAAAAGAAATATGTCAAGCCAATGGAAGTTTGGCTGCTAGGCTAGCCATAGCTACCATCAGTTTCCTTATTCAATTTGGTAGGCTAGGTTAGTACTTTGCCAGTGCCTTATCACAGTTAATTATCCTGATTAAAAAGCTAATTTCAAGTACAAAGGCAACAGGCTCCTAATTGTGGACATCATTATATATAGGCTATATATATATACATATATGTATAGGTTTAGATAGCCTATGCTTAGTTATGACTACAATCTTTGAAAACTATCTTAGCTGGCAGTAATTTTTTTTTTAGCCTATTCATATTATTGACTTACAAATAAAGTAAACATACCACTTAATGCATTTTTGGTAAATATTTACCAAATCATATTATTGAGTTACAAATAAAGTGAATATACCACTTGATGCCTTTTGTTATGCTTTTTACAAATATTATAATCATTTTTATTAGAAACAAATTTCACCCCTACCCCTATTTATACAATTCAGGGTATATATTTGTACATTAGGGGGTAAAGTTCTTCCAAATCATATTATTGAGTTAGGACTAAAGTGAATACACCATTCAATGCCTTTTTTTATGCTGATTATGAATATAATAATCATTTCTATCGGAAATGAATTTCAGCCCCCCCCCCCCATACATGCCAATTCAGGGTTAGGTTAGGTATATATAGGGGGGGGGGGCTGAAATTTGTTTCCCATAGAAATGATTATTATATTTGTAATCAGCATAAAAAAAGGCATCAAATGGTGTATTCACTTTATTCCTAACTCAATAATATGATTTGGTAGAACTTTACCCATTAGGGGGTGAGGGTAAATTTTATTTCTGATGTAAATGAGAGGTAAGTTCAAACTTTCCCCCACCCCCAAATGTGCAAATATATACCATGAATAGGTATATATAGTGGTGAGGGCTAAAATTCATTTCCAACAAAAATGATTATTATATTTGGAAAGAGCATAAAAAGGCATTAAATGGTATGTTTACTTTATTCATAATTCAATAGTATGAATGGTAAATATATACCAAATCATATTATTGAGTTAGGAGTAAAGTGAAAACACCATTTGATGCCTTTTTTATGCTGATTACAAATATGATAATCATTTCTATTGGAAATAAATTTCAGCCCCCCCCCCCTATATATGCCAATTCAGGGTATATATTTCTACATTAGGGGGGGGGGGGGGGTTGGGGCAAATTTTGTTTCTGATGTAAATGGGAGGTAAGTTTAAACTTTACTGCCCCCCCCCCCCCCCCCTAATGTAGAAATATATACCCTAGAAATATAAACAATAATTGATTTAAATTTACTTCAAAACTGATAAAATCAGAAAGGACAAGGGGATATGATTCATTGGCTGTTCTTTGGTGTGTAATAGACCAGGGAGAAACATGTGAGTGTGAATATGGGCAGAGAATGCAGTGTTTAAATTTTGTGTAAGGTCTTTTTCCAGAGCAAAAAAATACTGGTAAATTATATTGGTATTGTATCAGTACAATACCAATATATACTTATTGGTATTGTACTCCAAAAATCCATATTGGTTGGGCTCTTGTACAAACTGCAAAGGAGTTATTTTTGTTTGTTTTATGTGGCAACTTTGTCATTTAGTTTTATCAGAATAACTTTGTGATTTTCTAAACTATGGCAACACAAAACATATCCACTAGGCATACATAGTATTGCAAGTCAGAACCAAGCCAATTTAAAATGAAAAGAAGTCTTTATTCCAAATGAGCAAGTAAAAGTTAAATAAAAGAAAAACTACCATAGGTAATCTAGCCCTGTTTTAAGTTTGAATTTTACTATGGAAAGAGATTGGGGGGGGGGTCCAACCAGGAATAGATAAAGCTCCAAAGCTACCAGTAGCAGAATTTACAACATTCCAAAATATGCTGTTTCCATAGTTTCAAAACTTTAGTTTCTGTAAGTCCTAGTTTCCATAACTTTCAACTACACAGAACAAAATGGCTAACTCAAAATTTTTATTGGATGTGTTTGTGGAAAAGGTGGGTATGAGAGGGGGTTAGTTGCCCTCAAATCACTTACCCTTGCCTTGGGGGCTGTGGGGGGGGGGTATCCTCCCCAAAAACATAATTTCTATCTGGAAATCAACTATGATGAACAAAATAGGTATCTCAAAATTGTGATTGGATGTGTTTGGGGAAATGGTGGGTGTGCAAGGGATGGTAGTTGCCTTCCAATTTTGACTATTAAAAGGGCTTACTATTCCAATTTCCAATCAAATGAGACCTTTTTAAAGTTTCTGCAACACCTCCTTTGATACCAAGTGTCCTGATCTGGAAAAAAATAGTACAATGTACCAACATCATTGTTCTCAATTTCCAAAACTTTTAACTATTTTAACAAAATGGCTATCTAAAAATTTTGATTGGATATGTTTGGGGAAATGGTGGGTGTGACAGGCGAGTTAGTTATCCTCCAATCACTTATGAGTAGTATGGGCATTAGCCCTTTGAATTTTCAGTCAAATGAGCCCTTTTTCAAGTATCTACAGCAAAGCTTTCAATAAGATTCTTATATGCCCCCAGGGCATAACTTAAAACCCTTGCCCTAAGGGCTATGGGCCTTTAAAAACCTTATATGCCCCCAGGGCATAACATACAGCCCTTGCGCTGAGGGCTGTGTGGGGAGTGTCCTCCTCAAAAACATAATTTCTATTTGGAAGTAAGTAAGTAAGTACGATGGCACTAGACCCTTAAGGTCCAAACCAGCAGTACTGATCTCTGTTTCATGGCCCTCAGCCAGGAAGAAGCCTATTTGGAAATCAATTATACTGAACATAATGGCCTAATTTCCAGACCTTTCATCTACATTTAACAAAATGGCTATCTCAAAATTTTGATTGGATGTGTTTGGGGAAATGGTGAGCATGAAAGGGGTCTTGGTTGCCTTCCAGTCACTTTTGACTATTAAAAAGGCCACTAGTCATTCCAATTTCCAATTGAATCAGCCCTTTTTGAAGTTTCTACTACAACTCCTTTGATATAAAGTGCCCTGGCAAAAACCAGAAATAAATAAATAATACATTGTGCCAACATTGTTCTTTACTTATGCAGTGATATTGCACTGCCTATGATTATTACTATTTTGCCCCAGTTTACTGATTTTGATTTTTTATTGGAATTTTGTTTCTGAAGTGAAAGAGATTCAAATGATGATATAAGAATATTTGAAGCAAATAAACTGGTTTCCATTTTTGGACCTGATGTAACCCATGTTTAAGTTTTGGTTGATATTTCTTTTTAAGTTGTTATTCATTTTGTAGCAAAAAAAGGAGGTATTTCAGTGCTTCTATGTAATAAGTGATTTTTATTGTTGTGAAAGGTGGAGACCTTGATTATTGCATATACTATTTTCAAACATGGATATTTCCCTGGTGCAATATTCATTTTTAATGATCATCTCTTATATAAAGGGTAAATTTCAACAGACAAAAATAATGAAAGTATAGTTTGTTGCAAAGTCAATGATTCCTTGTAGCATTGCACCAGAAAAATTGCAGTAAATGTAATGCACAGTTCTATAACTCGATGTTAATTAAATATCTTAAATTCTTTTAATGTACTTCACGTTTATAAAGTCTGCATAGATTTCACACAGTATATTCCCTAAATAATTAAATTATTTATTCACAGCCCAAAAATATTCTAGGGAGTATATACCTCTTTGACTCTTCATCTGACAAAATTATAGGTTTTGAATAGATTGCTATAGAAAGATGGGTAGTAAACCTTATAGACTATATAATATCCTATTTTTCAGAGGCAATGCTATATGCCAAGTCTATAGTAAAGGCCATATGGCTCCAATGTTTTATTATTTATTTATTTTTTTTCCCCAGAGGCACTTCATACGGAAGAGGTCATTGTAGAAACTTCAAAGGGGGCTCATTCGATTGGAAATCGAGAGTTCTAGTGCCCTTTTTAATAGTCAAAAATGATGGGAGGGCAACTAGCCCCCCCATCACGCCCATCATTCCCCAAACACATCCAATCAAAATTTTGAGATAGCCATTTTGTTCAGCATAGTTGATTTCCAGATAGAAAATATGTTTTTGAGGAGGACACTCCCCCACAACCATCAGGGCAAGGGTCTTAAGTTATACCCTGGGGGCATATAAGGTTTTTATAGAAGGCGTTGTCATAGAAACTTCAAAAAAGGCTCATTCGATTGGAAATTCAAAGGGATGGTGCCCTTTTTAATAGTCAAAAGTGATTGGAGGGCAACTAGCCCCCCCCCCCTCCCATGCTCATCACTCCCCCAAACACATCCAATAAAAATTTTGAGATAGCCATTTTGTTCAGCATAGTTGATATCCAGATAGAAAATATGTTTTTGAGGAGGAAAATCCCCCACAACCCTCATGGCAAGGGTTTTAAGTTATGCTCTGGGGGCATATAAGGTTTTTATAGAAGGTGTTGTATTAGAAACTTCAAAAAAGGCTCATTCGATTAGAAATTCAAAGGGCTAGTGCCCTTTTTAATAGTCAAAAGTGATTGGAGGGCAACTAGCCCCCCCCACGCCCATCATTCCCCCAAACACATCCAATCAAAATTTGGAGATTGCCATTTTGTTCAGCATAGTTGATTTCCAGATAGAAAATATGTTTTTGAGGAGGACACTCCCCCACAACCCTTAGGACAAGGGTTTTAAGTTATGCCCTGGGGGCATATAAGGTTTTTATAGAAGACGTCGTAGAAACTTCCAAAAAGGCTAATTCGATTGGAAATTCAAAGGGCTAGTGCCCTTTTTAATAGTCAAAAGTGATTGGAGGGCAACTACCCCCCCCCCCCCCACCCACCCCCTCCCTCCACACCCATCATTCCCCCAAACTCATCCAATCAAAATTTTCAGAGCCATTTTGTTCAGGGTAGTTTATTTTCAGACAGAAAATATGTTTATGAGGAGGACACTCCCCCACAACCCTTGAGGCAAGGGTTTCATCCTTAATTTACCTCAAGAAAAACTCGAAGCTTTAGTCAATGCCTTAACATCAGCCATTACTAAAAGTAACAACATTTTAGAGTTATGGAGTTTGGTGAGAGATAGCATGTTTTCATTAGATCAAAGAAAACAGTTCCTTGGGCTTGGAACAATGGTAGGATTGATCTCTCTCTCTTTTTTGATAAAGCTATAGGTTTATGTCTGGTTTATGTCTAGTTATAGGTTTTTATGGTTTATGGTTAGGCTTTTAAGGTTTATGTCTGTGATTTCTATGCCAATATGGAGTATTACAAAGGATTTGGTGACTCAAAGTTCATTCCTAATTTACCTCAAGAAAAACTCTTAAGCTTTAGTCAATTTAGTCAAAGTCCAGCTCTTAAGAGTCAAAAGTGATCAAAGGGCAAATACCCCCCCCCCCACGCCCTTTGTCCCCACCCCTTTCTTTGAACTAATTCTGTTTATACCTGAAGGCCCAATGAGAGTAAGAATGTTTTGGTATTAACACACACCTATTAGGCATCTGCTCTCCTCCCTAACAAGGAAAGAAACAGAGAGTATAAGGCAGTGGCAGAGCCAGGGGAGGGGCAAGAGGGTGCCCCCCCCCCCCCCTAACTTAGTTTAAAGTAATGCAATTTACTTAATTAAAGCATGATTGCGTTAATTAAACTTGTTCCTAATGCAAGTTTATTGGATCAAGTTTCAAGTTTAGTAGATTTTTTAAATGGAATTCTTTGAAAAATCTTTGGGCCATAGGCTTGATTTTATTCCAAAATTGTTCTATGCAGTTAAATATTAGCAATATGGTATGTTGTATGCTTTAAAGTACTAAGATGTCATCTTGCTATAGAAAAAAATTCCATTATAGAGAAGTCTGCTGTCCGTTTGATAGTGTTACTGACTGTATGTGCATAGACATTGAGAAAAAACTGATGATTACCAAAAAAAATTCATTTAGAAACAAAAGCCTGTATAAACTGTATATACTGCTCTATTAGAACTACAACTTAATTGGGTTTACATAGGATTATCTATCATTAACATACTTTGGCTTGAAATTTATAAATTTATTTTAAAATTTTGCTTGTAATACATCTCATTAGTAGATTTTTGGAATGAAATTCTTTGAAAAATCTTTGGGCCTTTGGCTTGATTTTAGTCCAAAATGGTTCTATGCAATTAAATAATAACAATATATTTCTTGATGAGTGTGCGTAGCTGGGGTAATGTCACCAGATCAGCACATTTTACTCATTAACTGCATTTGTTCTTCTCATAAATACTTTCAGAATGGCACTAAAAAGAATAAAGAGCAAGGGTTAAGTTTTTATACAAGGGTTAAGTTATGGCCTTTGCAAAACAAAAGTGATCAGTTTATCTGGCCTCCCCCAGGCCATTCAGCGTGTCCCCAGGTGGTGATAAGGGAACGCTCTACAGATATGTAGGGTACCTCTATAGGAGGCACAGACCAAGGGGGGACCTTGTCCCTGGGGGTCCATAATAGAATCTGGGGCACCCTCGTCTGGGGTCATAAATACAGGCGGAGGAGGAATAAGGCCCCTCAAATGTACACTCAAAAGGGCCCACTGGTTTGTCCACAAGTTCCATGAGTTGCAAACCTTCTCCCAGTAATGGGTTAAATTGCATGGTGATGCAGAACACCATCGCGGGAGGATTCTCTATAGGAGGACAACTGTGGCAGGGCGTAAGATCCAGATCTATGGACAACAGCCTCTGCAAAGGGCTGCCTCGACCTTTCCGGGGTACCTGCAAGACTGGGGACCTTGCAGTCAACTCTATTCCCACTTGAGGAGTGGCGCCCCTTGAGGAAATTATAGCCTAGTAAACGACACAGCATTTGCACGGGATTCTGACTAATGGACAATTCTTCTGGGATTGGTATGTTTTGATTGGCGTCTTTGGGCTGAAAAACCTCTTCCTAGCTAATTTATCTATTACAGGTGGCCTCCCCATAGTAGCATAATATTTGTAGGCATGAATATATAATGAGTTGGAGGTAATAGGTTTGAGATTGTCTGTGCAGGATTTCGACTCTTGTTGATAGAAGAGCATTGCCAAGTGCTGAAAACCATGTTGTGACCAAGATGGGCCCAGAATTGCACAAAGCCTCCATTCATGGAGGTCCCAGGGACTTCTTGCTGTCCAGTTCTAAGCCGGCTTAAGCACTTTGGTGTAGACTTGAGAAGATATGTGATCCCCGTGCTTTACTGGTATCCGGGATCATTGCTTTTCCTGAGGCGAAAATAATTTCAATGATTTAAAGAACATGAAAATTGGAGCTTGGAATGTTACAACATTAAAAAATGACTGTCGTATCAACATTTTGACTGACGAATTCAGACGATTCAAACTGGATTTATTAGGAGTTTCAGAAACTCATATCCCAAGGGTAGGAAGCATGAAATTAGGTGATATAGAATTTGTTTACTCAGGCAGAAATGATGGGGTACATAGACAGGGAGTAGGGCTCATGATGAATAAGGAAGCTGCTAAGTCTTGTTTAGGCTGGGAAGGTATTAATAATAGAATACTAATTGCTCATTTTATGACTAGAAAGTTCAGGGTATCAGGTATAGTAGTATACGCCCCTGTAGAACCGACTGACAGAGATACTAGTGACTCAGATGAATTTTACTTACAGTTACAGGAGCAAATAGACAAGGTCCCAGGTAGAAATATGATGTTATTACTGGGAGATTTTAATGCCCAGGTTGGTAGAAATAGGGATAGATGGTATCCCAGCTTAGGTAAATTTGGTGTAGGGAAAGAAAACAGTAATGGATACAGACTTTTGCAATTTTGTAGGTATAACAATCTAGTTATAACCAATACGGTGTTTGGTCATAAAATGGCTCATAAGTTAACATGGTATTCACGTGATGGTAAGACAGCAAACCTTATTGATTATGTTATAGTAAACCAAAGACTGGCAGGATCAATACAAGATACTAGGGTATATAGGAGTGCTGTTATTGATGTTAAAAGTAAAGATCACCATCTAGTAGTGTCAAGGGTTAATTTAAAGCTGAAATATTGGAAGGGTAATTACCTCCCGGGAAGTTATGATTTTAGTAGACTCCAGGATGAGAATTTGAGAGAAACTTTCCAGGAACAGTTGAATACTAAGCTTGAGAGTTTAAAATTTGATAATGTGGAAGATGGTTGGAATAATTTTAGAAAAATAATTTGTGAAGTTGCTGAAGGTGTATTAGGGAAGGAAGCTAGAACTGCAGCTAAGAATATTAGTGAAAAAGCTTTATGTTTAATAGAAAGGAGAAAGGACTTGTACAAGAATTATCTGAGTGATGGATCGTATGAAAACAAAAGAAATGTAACGAAAGTGGAGAAAGCATTGAAATATGAACTAAGGAGGTGTGAAGTGGAGGCCATGGATAAAATTGCCGAGGATCTGGAAGATGCAGCTAGACGGCATAATAGTAAAATATTGTACTGGCACGTTAACAAATTGAGAGGTAGTAGTCAATCCAGACTTGTCCCAGTTAAAGATAGGAATGGGGTGGCAATTAGCGATAAGGAAAAACTAAAGCGAGATTGGCCGAACATTTTGAGAACTTGCTTAACCAAGATAGTGTTACAGGAAAAAATATAGAGGAAAATGAAAAAGTTTGTGATACCTTGGATGCGAAGGAAGATTTGTTTTTTGAGGAAGAATTAGCAACAGTACTAAAAGGATTAAAGAATAATAAGGCTCCAGGTGCTGATAGGGTGGTAAATGAGTTTCTTAAATATGGTGGCTCTGAGGTTAGAAATAAGTTATTGAAGATTATGAATATGATTTTTGAAAAAGGGGAAGTACCTAACGATTTTAGGAAAACCTTAATTAAGCCACTTTACAAGAAAGGTGATAAAAGTGAGTGTGGTAATTATTGAGGCATTAGTCTGGTCTCTGTAGGTAGCAAATTGCTTAGTAAAATGATACTTTTTAGACTGAGAGATGCTGTAGACAAAGTTTTAAGAGAAGAGCAGTGTGGTTTTAGAAAAGGTAGAGGATGTGTCAACCAAATTTTCACTCTTAGGCTAATAATTGAGAAGTGCCAGAGTTTTCAAACACCTTTGGTCCTCAGTTTTATAGATTATGAGCAAGCGTTCGATTCTGTTGATAGAGGAGCTTTAGTAAAGGTTTTATCCTTGTATGGTATACCAGACAAATACATTAAAGTGATAAGTGCTATGTACGAGAAAAACACTGCTGCAGTTAAGGTAGGAAATGAGGTTAGCAGCTGGTTTTGTATTAAATCAGGAGTTAAGCAGGGTTGTGTTCTATCCCTCTTTATATGGATTATTTTGATGGACTTTGTTTTAAGGAGCACAGGAAAGGCAATGGGAGACCACGGAATCAAATGGGGAGGAAAAAGTCTCCTGAACTTGGATTATGCTGATGATTTGAGCATCCTAGATGAAAGTGTGAGCAAAATGAATGAAGTTTTAGATGTTTTGCGAGTTCAGGGTGCTAGTATTGGTTTGAAAATTAATGTTAGGAAGACTAAGTCACTAAGGCTAGGAATAAGTGAAGATGAAAAGGTGACGTTGGGTAATGAAAAGATATGTCAGGTGGGCAGCTTCACTTACCTTGGTAGTATTATTAGTAAAGATGGTGGGAGCAGTGAAGATGTTAAAAATAGAATAGCCAAGGCTCAGGGTGTTTTTTCACAGTTAAAAAAGTCTGGAAGAATAGGAAGATAAGTCTGCAAACCAAGATTAGAATATTAGAAGCTACAGTGATGACAGTGGTCAAATATGGTCCTGAATCATGGATGCTCCAAAAAGCCGATGAAGATTTGCTAGATGTTTTCGAGAGAAATTGCTTAAGGATTGTTCTGGGTACCCGGCTGACTGACCGTATTTCAAACAATAGGCTATACGAAAAATGTGGTTCAATACCGCTCTCTAGGTCTATAATGAAAGAAAGGTTGAGGTGGTTAGGGCACGTTGTGCCGATGAAGGATGACAGATTGCCAAAGATGGTTCTTTTCGGCCAACCATCTAGGGCTAAATGGAAAGCAGGTCGCCCCGTCTGGGGTGGGAGGACGTCATAAAGAAAGATTTAAAGGAAATGGGAACTTCGTGGGCGGGTATAAAAAGGGAGGCTTTGAATAGATTGGGGTGGAGGAGGAGCGTGCGTAGCTGTGTTGGCCTCAGGCGGCTTGGTGCTGCAGTGAGTTGTTAGTAGTAGCAGTAGTATATTGGTATTGTATCAGTACAATACCAATATATCATTATTGGTATTGTACTCCAAAAATCCATATTGGTTGGGCTCTAGTACAAACTGCAAAGGAGTTATTTTGGTTTGTTTTATGTGGCAACTTTGTCATTTAGTTTTATCAGAATAACTTTGTGATTTTCTAAACTATGGCAACACAAAACATATCCACTAGGCATACATAGTATTGCAAGTCAGAACCAAGCCAATTTAAAATGGAAAGAAGTCTTTATTCCGAATGAGCAGGTAATAGTTAAAGAAAAGAAAAACTACCGTAGGTAATCTAGCCCTGTTTTAAGTTTGAATTTTACTATGGAAAGAGATTAGGGGGTGGGGGGGGGTTCCAACCAGGAATAGATAAAGCTCCAAAGCTACCAGTAGCAGATTTTGACAACATTCCAAAATATGCTGACACTTTAGCAGCACAACTTGTGTTTTGACTGCTTTTCTTTAAGCAAAAAGTATTTTTATATGTAAAATGGTATTTCTGCACAAAATATGCCAATAAGTTTGTAAACTTTCAAGTAGCATTGCTACTTTGCTACCCCACTTTCTCCGTGGTGGGGTCCAATGGGAACTAACAAGAAGAAAGTCAGCATAGAACTCAGGAAACTGTGAATAAAGTTGGTTTTACAAATATATTATATTGTATGAATTGGAAACAATGGCCTAGTACTACCTATATTGAAGAGCCATAAACTTTCACTGATTTTCCCCCTAGAGCAGCTTTCTATGGAAGAAGTGATAGTTGACACTTTGAAACTGGAAGTTTAAAGTTATAATGTCTTTACTAAAAGTCAAAACTGATTGGGGACAAACACGCCCTCTCTTTTACTTTGTCTATACCTCCCCACACCCTTCTTAACTATCAAGGAAATTTGACCAAATTTTTGGCTGTATTATTTTGTTTAAAACAGTTTAGGTTCATTTTGGACTTTCAAAAAAGCTAAGGAGGATGTTAATTAAAATAATTTATTTGCAATATCTCAGTAATGATTAAATCTATTAAGTTGTCTGGAAATTAGTTTAAACAACATTGTTACAGCAATTGTAATAGAGCATCTGTAATATCTAAGAACAGATAAAGGTATTAAGTTGACACTTTCACGGAATGTTTTGAGGGATTTTGAATAAGATTGAAGGACAGCTATGGTAATCAGCTTATGAGAAGGGCTTAGTGACAGTGTCTCATTGACAGCTAAGGTCATCAAGTTGAAACTCTTAGAAAATGTTGAATAAATCAAAAGCTGTATATATGCACCCAGGTTATAAAAAAGATTTGTGTGCAATATATCAGGAATGACTAAGGGAACTAAAATTAAAGCTTTCATCTAAGCTTTGAGGAAGTATTTGCACCTTATGGTATCTGGCTGAAAATACCTGGAAATCTAAGCAAATTTATCCAGATTTTCATAAAGATTTCATCATATTTCTAATACATCTATGGGTGTTAATTTGAAACTTCCAGGGGATAAGCATTCTCTGACAGTTGGATAGGTGGAAGTCAAACTAAATGAAAAGACATTATGGTTATCCTTGTTGCCAATAGAATGAATCAGCCGAGTCTCAGGAACGTTTTTGGATATTACAAGTACCTGCCAATTTAGAAATAAAAAATATTTGTTGAAGATGAGCAACAAAATATCTTATCATGGAGTTTTAGAAAGTGTAACTTCTGATTGCTGTAGCAGAAGGAAATCACAGCCAATAATTATCATGGGTAAACAAACGCTAATCCTAATATCTTCTTAAAAAAAAGGAATTGGAAAGTGGTGCATGTATTAATGGTTAGCTAAAATTCTAAGGTGGGCATTAATTTGTTCACTACTAAAATTATTCAACGTTACCAATTATTACTTGTTGACTGACATATAAAGCCATCTTTTTTGAAATTTCAAAAAGTGTCACTTTTATTGCTGGACTTGTATCACATAAAGTATAAATACAAAATAAATTTTTCCACTATAGAAACCAATAAAAGAAATGAAGACATGACATTCCAATGCAACAAAGACAAATTGAAACCACCCTTGTTTCCCTTGAAACTCAATAAAAGCTTTGGAAAAGAAGATGGTGTAGCATTTTCAACCAAAGAAAGTATTGCTGACCTCAAATATGCTGATAATGATACTCTCCTATCTGACTCGGCACTTAAAGCGGGAGAAATGACAAAAAGAGTAGTAGCTACAACATATATGGGAAGTCTTGCAATCAGTATCCCAAAAACGAAACTTCTATTAGCTGAGAATCATAGGAATTCTTTAATACACCTGGATTTACGCCCTATTGACAGAGTTGTAGAGTTCAAATATGTGGGATCAGTTATGGACTAATGGTGGAGCAGCAAATGAGGTCCAAGGTCAGATCAGCTAAGGTTGGTGTTCCTTTGAGACACCAGGTTTTCCAAGAAACAGAGTTCCAAACAAAACTCAGAATATGCTATGCATGCGTACACTCAATATTACTATACAACTGCTAGACTTGGCCACTAAAGGCTGGGGACGACTGGAAACGTCTAAGGGCTATTTGCAGAATCAGACAGTCTAAAAAAAATCAGCAACCAGAAGCTCTTGAAGATATACAGACAAAAACTTACAGTAACCATCCTAATCACTGAAAGAGGCCTCAAGTGGCTTGGCCGTGTAATGCAATGTCCAAAGAAGGTCCTAACACGCCAGGTTGTTACTGCAATGCCTTCCCTTTTCTTGGAAGAAAAAATTAGGGGGCCAAATCAAGTAATGGAAAAACAACTTTGGCAGAACCTGGTCCAGCAATTTCTTGGTGCCAAAATGGGCTGAATAGCCTTTGCCTTGCCATGAGTAAGTAAAGTAAGTAAGCACTGCCATATGCACATTGCCTGAAACCATACTCAGGTATCACAGGATGACAGAAGAAAGGGGTATGAAGTTAAACTGATGTGATTTGTGATAGTAAATATACATTCATATTTTCAAATGCAACAAAGAAAAAATTATTATTTTGGTGTTTCTTTTGTAAGAGGATATACATTCTCCTTGGAAATGCATTTATTAGGCATCTCAAGATTAAACTTAACTCCTGTCATAAGTTATTCAAAAATGATCTCAAAATTTAACTGCTGTTTTTGTCCAGTGTCTTTTCTGCATGTTAATCAGGAGGTAAATATTATTATAGAAGAATCTACCACTAAAAACACGATGGTTTCTGTGTTTTATAGATTTTACATTGTTTTTCAGGAATTTTTTGAGGTTGGAGCAAGAAAAAATCTGAGCAGCCCAATAATAGAATTTTTTTTATTATCCCCTTTCAAACACTCATTGGAACTTAAACTGAACCTCAATGATTTTGAATATATTTTAATTGCAAGACATTACAAATACAGGTCAGATTCGCAGCTGGGTGGTCAGTACAAAAAGTAGGTAATCTACAAGTAGATTAATAACAAAATTACTCTAGAAATTTTCAAATTACATTTGTTGCTTGAATATACTTACTACAATATCCAATTTTTGGGTATTTAAAATGGCTACAATTTAAATGAGTGTAGTCTTGCCTTCTCCTACTTTGCCTAAGCTTGCTAAACTATCAACCAGGGATTTGACCCCCCCCCCCGCCTACCTTTCTGGGAAGATGTATGATTTTTTTTTTTTTTAGATAACATAATGGACTTGGTATTTCAAGATTCTCGAGTAAATGAAGAAACGGATATTGATTTTGACCGTGGATTGGCGATTGAGTTTTGCGAAATTATAGAAGATAACATCACAGAAAATACAAATCATGTACAAGAGTCAAGTTTTTCTGAAAAAGTTATGCCACTAGAAAGAACTCCTACTGTAGGAAAAGCTTTTGAATGTGACATATGTAAGAAAACTTTTACTCGTAATTCTACTTTATCTGTACACAGACGAACTCACACTGGGGAGAAGCCATTTGAGTGTGATATATGTAAGAGAGCGTATGCAAGTAAATCTGCTTTTTCTGTACACAGAAGGACTCACACTGAAGAGAATCCATTCAAGTGTCAACTATGTGAAAAAACCTTCATGTTTAGCTATCTTTTGTCTAAACACCTAAGAACTCATACTGGCGAAAAACCATATGTATGTAGAGTATGTGAAAAACGGTTCTCTCGTAAACATATTTTATCTAGGCACCAAAGAATCCATAATGGGGAGCCGCTTTTCGAATGTGATATATGTTTGAAAAGTTTTCTTTGTAAAGTTGGTTTATCTCGACATACAAGAACTCACACTGGGGAAAAGCCATTCAAATGTCAAGTATGTGAAAAAAGCTTTTTCGAAAGTTATCTTTTATCTAGACACAAAAGGACTCGACATCAAATTTACTCTTAACTAATTTTGGTTTTGAATTTCTTGACAGATAATTCTGGTTATTGAAGTATTAAAAGCTTTGTTTCTTCCTCCTTTTTATCAAAATACCTAAGGACTTAACTAAAAATAAAACTATTTAGTTTTAAACTATTTTAAAACTTCACTTCTGTTAAAAAAAAATTTTTGCATACAGCATAAATTAAACTTGAAAAAGTGATTCCTCTTGTGTGTGCTGATTTTAAAAATTAATAACCATAGCTTCCAGATTGTACTAAATATTTACTTTGAAGACATAATATTTAGATTCTAGACATGATTAGGGGAATGTGTTTTCATTTTTTTTCAGTTTACAGCAAATTCAAATTTTTTAATTAAATTTCAGTTCATTTTTGAATTCGCTTAATGTTTATTAGTGAAACGTATCAATAGACAGAAATGTATTTTTAACTGTCATAAGAACTTCTTGCTGTAAGTATTGTCCCTTTTGGAATAGTTGTTGTGAGTTGTTATGGTTAAAATAGTCATTCTTTGAGCAGTGGTAGTAATGCTCTCTGTGAATCAACATCAAGTAATTTTTCAAACCCTGTTTTTCTTCAATTACATATTAAAACATAGAGATATATACCATTGACTTTAACTGTTAACTAAGTCAGTACTGCTATACAATAAACGTGAAGAGAGTACACTTTAAGACAAACTAGATTTACCTTGGACAGGCAAGACGAAGTTTTCTAACAACCCTTTGTTGGCTTACTGACAAAACTGTTGCAGGAGCAACTCTTAGGTCAGGACTTAGGTCAGGAAGGGATTTTGAAATACTATGTAGAATTTTCTACCGTTTATATTTGAAATACATGTAATTTATCTTTTAATATATCACGAGAAAATATTGACTTTGCAGCCAGTCTAATGTGAAATGAATTCATGTAATGTAATACATGTAATGTTTCTTTACAATTGATTACTTTCTGTAGAAATCACAAATGAATCTAAGGAGAGCTAATAAATTAAATTGACCGGGCAGCTAGTTCAATTTATCGTTTTGTATCATCTGTATCACTGCAGATGAAAACTTACAACAGAGTTTGGTTGTTGCTGTTGTGTCTAAAGGTCGTATCTGCAATTTTAGGCTTCTGATTTAATTGGCGAAAATCTTTTGTGGAGCTGTATTCCAAATGAGGATCTATCCCTGTCTCTCCACCATTGATAATAGCCAAAATGATTGTTACCTCAATAAGCTTTTGATGGTGTTTTCCCTCAATTAAAAGTTTTTGTTTTAACATGTTTTTGAATAATGTGCTCTCATACTAATCTTTACTTACCCGGGTTAGGAAAACTGTCAACTTGATTGATCTTCTGCTACGCAGTATCCCCCTTTCATCCTCATTTATTCCTGGTCTGAATGACTTAACCATCTTAACATTATCTTTCAAATTTGTTCTTGCAGCCAGAACTCCTAAAAGATCCCAAAAATGTTTCATTTTGCTGCTTTTCGAAATGCTACTAGCAACTCACTGCAACAACAAGTCGCATGTGGGAAACAGCTACGCACCCTCCACCTCCATCCCTTTCTATTCAAAGCCTCCCTCTTTATAACTCCCTAGAAAGTTCCCATTTTCCTTAAGCCTTTCTTTATGACGCCCTCCCATCCCAACCATGGATGATCTGCTGTCCGTTTAGACCTTAACGGTTGGCCGCAAAGGACAATATTTAGCAATCTATCCTCCTTCATACTCAGAACGTACCCTAGTCAACTCAAGCTTTTTCTCATTATAGCCACAGGAAGTGAGATTGAACCAAACTTTTTGCACAGCCTACTCTTTGAAATAGGCTCAGTCAGTTAGGTACCCAGAACAATCCGTTGGCAATTTTTTTTGGAAAACATCTAGTAAATATCCCTCTGTTTTTGGAGCGCCCATGCTGCAGAAATATATTCGACTACTATCATCATGTTTGCAGACTTTTCTAACTATTCTGCCCAACTTTTTCCAACTGTATAAAAAACCTTGAGCCTTGGCTATTCTACTTTTAACATCATCACGGCACCCACCGTTTTTGCTACTGGTTTTGCCAAGGTAAGTGAAGCTGTCCAGTGGATCTATGTTTCCCTTACCCAACATCATCTATTCATCTTCACTTATTCCCAATCTTAGCAGCTTAGTCCTCTTAACGTTAATTTTCAAACCTGTTCTAGCACCTTGAAATTGCGAAACCTTTAAAAGTTCATTCATTTTGCTCATACTTTCATGTAGGATGCATAAATCGTCAGTGTAATCTAACTCCAGGAAAGTTTTTCTTGTCCATTTGATTCCATCTTTTCCAATTGCCTTTCCTGTGCTCTGTCCTTTTTAAAACCGCGCTGTTTTTCTCTTGAAATTTAGTCTACAGCATTTTCAAGTCTAAAAAGAATCATCATACTAAATAATTTGCTACCAAGAAAAACCAGGCTAATACCTCCATAATCACCATGCTCAAACTTATCAACTTTTTCAATCAAGGATAAATTAGGGTTTTACTAAAATGGCTAGATACTTCCCTTTTTTTTAAAATAATATTCATAATCTTCAGTAACTTCTTTCTTACCTCATAGCCTCTAGGTTTAAAAATTCATTATGGACTGTTCGGGTTTACATACAAAAAAACCTGAAGGTATGTAATCCTTATACTCCGCGGCCGTTCATACTAGGAAAAAATTGTAAACTGAATACCTTTAAACATCCTGTCAAGTTTTGGCAGAAAGTGCAAACTTCAAAAAGTTTTTGATTGTGAAAAGATAAAGGTTGTTGCTGTCTGTACAGCTGTCATTTTCATCCATGAACAGAGTCGGAAACGCAAGGCCAAGGAAGAAGAACTACGGGCACAAAAAAATATTCAAAGGATGTTTTTGGAGTGACCATGCGCAATAGGCATAGTCAACATTTCAACTGGTTTTCTGAAACAACTCTAAGGAATGATGCAGATTTCCTTCAGTGGTCTCGCATGAAAAAATCCTAGTATGATAATCTTCTAAAGCCCCTCTCACAATATCCTCTCGTGGAAAAACAGTACACTGGGATGCAAAAGGCATTTAGTATTTGTGAAAGGTTATGCCTCACTAAGATATATAAGCTTATCAAGTGTTGCCAGTGACCTTATTCATCGTATCCTTTGGGGTGGCCTGCGTTCTCCCCTCCCAGAAAATTACCCCTGAGGAAAATACACTCAGCCCCACGGGAAATACCTCCCCCATTGAAAAATGAGACTTTCCAAATTTGAGAATTTTATTTGAATTTTGTTTTTTGATTTTCTGTAGGGGGAATAAATTTTGGTACTTGCGAATTATGCGCCACTCACTCAAGTTAACGTTGCGTAAAACTCGAGAACAAACCGTTTTCTTCGGTGGTGTTTTTCAGCTTAGCGTGAGACAAGACAAAGATAAGTGACATTTTAAATTGGAAATGTATAATTTGGGCTGTATATTTGCACATAAGGGGGGGGGGTCAGTTTGAAGTCAGAAAACAATTCTTACTTCATAATATGTAGAATAATTGTACATAGAACATTTTGTATGCAGAACCGCTATACTTTAAAGCCCTCCCCCCTAAGTGCAAATATATATCCCAAATTCGTTTCTAAAGGAACGAAGAAACCGGTTGTTCTCGAGTTTTACACACCGTAATCAAGTTGGTTTGGTTCATCAATCTTTGGGCAGAACTAAGGTAGATAGTCATGGAAAAAGGGTAATTCAAATAGTCTATGAGCTGTTTGAAGGCAATTGGGATAATGCAACCTAATGTTGTTATTGATAAAGTTTGAAATAAACCCTGCGTATTTTTAGTTAGAAGCAAATTTACAGCCTCTAAGGGTACACCATGAGAACTGAACAAATATCACTATGTACCACCTTTAGATGCAAAAAAAAAATAGTATATTCAGCTTGTTGCTCCGTAGACTAAGATATAGCAATTATTAATTTTTTTGCAATATGAAGATAACCAAAGCTATAAGTGCATCAATTTTAAAAGCTCTGAAGATAAGATTTATTATCTGCGTAAATTCATAGCTATCAGCTATGTGACTTGATAAACCAAAAAATTGTTTAAAGCTTTTAAAATCAAGGATATATAGGAAATCATGAAACCATTCTATCCATTAGAATCACTCTTTCCCATCATCTGGGAATCTAAGTCTCCTTTGAGACATTAGGAGATTCCTTTAGTACAGTGATAAGGATGTGGATATTTTCTGTAGATTAAAAAAAAATTATCAAAATGACGTCAGTGACATTATTTATGGATATCTTTATAATCCAATGACAAGCAAATGAGCGTTAATTTTAATAATATTATTTGACTACAAAGTGGAATAATGGGTCATTAAAACTATGTCAGCTGTCATCATTGACTTTAAGAGTTCTTTGGTTTATCAAGGAGGCACACTTTTGCCTCTATAAAGAGGCGACCCACCACAATGTTAAGCGATTTCAGGTCCTAGAGGTCGCAGAGAGACGGCGGTGATCGCATTTTGTAGCCCAAGCTCAAACTAAGAAACGTGCAAAATTTCATCATCCTCCGACTTTATCTTCATGGGGTAAACTGGGCCGGAAGTTTCGACCCTCCCACCACAGCCCCCCTTTAACGTTGTCCGATTGGGCTGAAATTTAGAGGTTAAGCTTTCCTAGGGCGGGGAGCTTATCCTCGATTTTCAGCTCAATCCGATCACTCCTTCCCTGTTTTCAAAAAACCAAATATAGCCACTTAAAATTCATTTCTCTTTTTTTTTGTTATCCACGCCTACAGGCCACAGTTGGCAACTGATCCGGGTGAATGAGGACTCATACGAAGCAGAATTCGACCTGTTAGGGCCTTTTGATATTTTCAGACCAAAAAAATTATCCCCCGAATTTACATTTACGAAAAACCTCGTTTTCCTATCTTATCGTTTTCCTATAAGAGCCCGCGAAAACGCGGGCTCGTTTTCCTATAAGAGCCCGCAAGCGATTTCCGGTCCTAGCGGTCGCAGAGAGACAGCGGTAATCGCATTTTGTAGCCCAAGCTCAAACTAAGAAACGTGCAAAATTTCACCCCCCTCCGACTTTATCTTCATGGGTAAAAGTGGGCCGGAAGTTTCGACCCTCCGACCACAGCCCCCCTTTAACGTTGTCCGATTTGGCTGAAATTTAGAGGATAAGCTTTCCTGGGGCCTGGGAGCTTATCCTCGAAATTTCAGCTCAATCTGATCACTCCTTCCCTGTTTTTCCAAAAACCAAATATCAAGTTTTGTGGGGATTTGCTTGCGTCAAAAATAGATTCCCCTTACTAAAAAACAATTACAATTGTGTCTCTTTAGTACAGCGGTCGATACTCCTGACTGTCAGGCGGAAAACCCGGGTTCGATTCACCGTCAGAGGAAATTTTTTATATACTGAATTTAAAGTTTAAAAAAGAAACTCAGTTTCTTTTTTAAATTATTTGAAAAAAAACTACGTTTTCTAAAGAGTTAAAGAGGCTGAGTTACAAGGTCGACCCTTAAAACGCCCTGTCGAGAAAGAAAAGAATAATACACAATCATCTACCAGTTAGTCAAGCAATAATAAGTAATAAACTGTACAAAAACGTGCAGAAATTATTTGAAAAAAAACTACGTTTTCTAAAGAGTTAAAGAGGCTGAGTCACAAGTTCGAACCTTAAAACGTAGAGGGATTAGAAGGTACAGTTGGGGGGCTGCCGCCCCCCAAATCCCCTGCTTTCGCAGCCTTTTTAAAAAAAATTTAAACTGAAAGTAAGGAGCGACATTAAAACTTAAAACGAACAGAAATTATTCCGCATATGAAAGGGGCTGTGCCCTCCTCAGCGCCTCGCTCTTTACGTTAAAGTTTTTATTGTTTAAAAAAAAGAGTTGTGAAAAAGTCAAACTTTAGCGTAAAGAGCGAGGCGCTGAGGAGGGCACAGCCCCTTTCATATGCGGAATAATTTCTGTTCCTTTCAAGTTTTAATGTCGCTTCTTACTTTCAGTTTAACATTTTTTTTTTTTTAAAGGCTGCGAAAGCGGGGGGTTTGGGGGGCGGCAGCCCCCCAACTGTACCTTCTAATCTCTGTACGTTTTAAGGTTCGAACTTGTGACTCAGCCTCTTTAACTCTTTAGAAAACGTAGTTTTTTTCAAATATCTTAGTAGAAATCACTTTCCCTTCTAGAATCTCATTTCTTTGAAGATCCTCGAAAGATGAAATTTTGAAGTTTTGTATTTGGAATATTTCTCTTCCTTCTCAGAATATGCATGAATAAATACAAAATATGCTTACTAGTTTTAGGGAGGCGTGCCCTTTCTACAGTTTAGTGATTTTATCTTCTACTATTGATTAGCTTTTATACCAGAACATATTAAAAAATAGGATAACCTAAATTTTCGTTTTAGAATAGCCTCAGTGCTTTATCTACTACTTTCTTGGTGGGAAAATCTTCAGCATCAATTATTATAAAAGACACTTTGGAAGTAATGGTTGCAGTTCTGGGAGCAGATTACCTAAAATTCTCATAGAAAGCGGAGTTTTTCAAGATCAGTAAAGAATTCTGGACTGCATGCGATTTCCCAAATTGTCTAGGATCAATTGGCGGAAAACATGTAGAAATATAGGCACCATTCAAAAGTGGTTCTGAGTTTTACAACTATAAAACCTATTTTTCGGTGGTCCTCTACTGTGTGATGTGAATTATCCTTTCACATATGTTGATATAGGGAGTTATGGAAGTGAGGGTAACGCTGGTATATTTGCATTTTCATCATTTGGGAGAGCCCTGAATGAAAATAGATTGGACACCACCAGCCTCTTCCCAATTTGAGCCCTCAATCATTTAAGTTTCATTATATGTTTGTCGGTGATAAAGCCTTTCCTCTAAAACCAAATATGGCATGTCCTTTTGGAGGTAAGGACCTCTCAGCTGTGGAACAAACATTTAACTATCGTCTCTCCCGAGCTAGGAGAATAATAAAGAATTTTTTTGAGTTATAAGTTCCAAATGGAGAGTTTATAGATGTTCTATATTTTCAAAGCCAAGCACCGTCACTATCCTAATTAAAGCCGCATGTTGCTTGCACAATTACCTCCTCACAGATGACATCACAAATGGTGTCTGATCGTATGCCACAGTAACACATGTGGACTCCAATGACCTCGAAAATGGATCTTGGAGGGCAGCTCAACAGTTGGCAAATATGAGGGAAATTGCCAACTGAATTACTTCTAATAGGACTGGTGAGCTGGTTATCAAGCAGCAAGAATACCTGGCCAAATATTTCTCTTCTGACAAAAGTTGTGTGCTCTGGCAAGAAGAGCATATGAACAGGGGGGCATTTTGACACCTCTCAGTTATTTTACTTGTTATGTGGTAATAAATACTGTGTAATTTTACCCTGTTGAATACTAGCCCTAGACCATAGACCATAACAGTAAAAAATATTTGCAATAGTCACTGAGTTTGCAAGTTGTCAAGTTTACTGCCACCTAGCTAACAGTAGATAAAGTCAGATTATTTGATCAGCATTTTGATCTCTTATGATCTCTGGTATTGGCTCCAAAAACGTACCTATATCAGCAACTGTACTTGCCTCTGTTGGAGATTCCCAGCCAACCAGTATTCTTCAGCACTGAAAACAACTGTTCAATGTTATGTGGCAGGTACTTAAAGCCTCAAGCAAGCAATTGTTTCTCATTATACAGTTATTTGAATAAATTAGAATAATAATAAATCTTATACATATTTTTGTCTACTCAGTTTTATCTAGTGACTGGGGAATTGAGTTGAAACTTTAAAAAAAATGCTTTCTTGTTCGGGAAGGGGTAGGAGGGGGAGATTTTAAATTTCATTTGGGAGGGACGGTCAAAATATTCTTTCTCATGTTCTCACAAAAGAGTATACTCTATGAATTTTTTTATTATGCCTGTCATCCAACAGGCACTGCTGCTTATCGCATATATAACACTTTAAGATCAGACAAACATTTATTCTTCTAGTTGTTTTAAGTGAAATGGTGGTAAAATGATACTATAGTAAAAATAAAAATGCCAGGTCACTCAATTGGTAGATGTTTTATTTCAATCATAGACAGAGCGCTAGCGCTGCCTAAGTAAATAACGATGTAGGCATAATGTGTTGTTGTTTTTTTTTTTTTTTTGATTCAGTCGGGCCATTCGTATCGAAGTTGTTGTAGAAACTTCGAAAAGTGCTCATTTCATTAGAAATTGGAGTGGCTAGTGCCCTTTTTAATAGTTGAAAGTGATTGGAGGGCAACTAGCGCCCCCCCCACCCATCATTCCCCCAAACACATCCAATCAAAATTTTGAGATAGCCATTTTGTTCAGCGTAGTTGATTTCCAGATAGAAAAATGTTTTTGAGGAGGACACTCCCCCACAACCCTCGGGGCAAGGGTTTTAAATTATTCCCTAAAGGCATATAAGAACGATGTTGGCACAATGTACTATGTAGTATTTTTTTTCTTTTAGAGCAGGGCACTTCATATGGAAGGGGTCGTCGTAGAAACTTCAAAAGGGACTCATTCGATTGGAAATTGGGAGTTCTAGTGCCCTTTTTAATAGTTGAGAGTGACTGGTGGGCAACTAGCCCCCCTACGCCCATCATTCCCCCAAACACATCCAATCAAAATTTTGAGATAGCCATTTTGTTCAGCGTAGTTGATTTCCACATATGAAATATATTTTGAGGAGGACACTCCCCCACAACCCTCAGGGCAAGGGTTTTAAGTTATGCCCTGGGGGCATATAAGGTTTTTATAGAAGGCGTTGTCGTAGAAACTTCAAAACAGGCTCATTCGATTGGAAATTCGAAGGGCTAGTGCCCTTTTTAATAGTCGAAAGTGATTGGAGGGCAACTAGCCCCCCCCCCACATGCCCATCATTTCCTCAAACACATCCTATCAAAATTTTGAGGTAGCCATTTTGTACAGCGTAGCTGATTTCCACATAGAAAATATGTTTTTGATGAGGACACTCCCCCACATCTCTCAGGGCAAGGGTTTTAATTTATGCCCTGGGGGCATTTAAGGTTTTTATAGAAGGCGTTGTCGCAAAAACTTAAAAAAAGGCTCATTCGGTTGGAAATTCAAAGGGCTAGTGCCCTTTTCAATAGTCGAAAGTGATTGGAGGGCAACTAGCCCCCCTTCCACATGCCCATCATTTCCCCAAACACATCCAATCAAAATTTTGAGATGACCATTTTGTTCGTCGTAGTTGATTTCCAGATAGAACATATGTTTTTGAGGAGGACACTCCCCCACAACCCTCGGGGCAAGGGTTTTAATTTATGCCCTGGGGGCATTTAAGGTTTTTATAGAAGGCGTTGTCGCAAAAACTTAAAAAAAGGCTCATTCGGTTGGAAATTCAAAAGGCTAGTGCCCTTTTCAATAGTCAAAAGTGATTGGAGGACAACTATCCCCCCCCCACGCCCATCATTCCCCCAAACACATCCAATAAAAATTTTGAGATAGCCATTTTGTTCAGCGTAGTTGATTTCGAGATAGAAAATATATTTTTGTGGAGGAAACTCCCCATAACCCTCAGGGCAAGGATTGCCTGAACAAGGCCAGAATAAAACTTGCACTTTACTGAAAAAAAATAAATGTTTTTACTTTTATAACTAATAAATCAAATAATATTTAAATTTTGATTACTAAATATCATGATCTGTATATTAAACTGACAATGCGCATTCATTTGTATTTTTTCAGTAAAGTGTAAATTTTGTTCTGGCCTTGGGAAGGCATAGCAGTTTTGCGCCCAACTTATGTTAATTTCTGCTCGTTTTGAGTTTGACTCGGTTATTTATTGTAATTTCTGTTCGTTTTTGGGTTTCATTTATTTATCAATGTTGATTTGTGGTAGTTTCACGCTTGGTAGATTATTTGATTTTAGTTTTCTCATTTTTCGTTTAATGGAGTTCTTTACTTTTCTTTGAAACACTTATTTTGTGGAAAAAGTTTTTTAAATTAATTTCATATAATAGATCATCAATTTTTTTTTCTCCATCTGTACTTGCTGTCTTATACTTAGACCTTGCAGCTTTGTAGGAACTAAACTAAACTTGCCTAGTCCTTGGGCGCAATAGCATTATTGCAAGACTGGCTTAGAAAGTTCTCTGTAGAAACTGCTAGCTGGTCAATGGCAGAAGATGTTCTATCAAATTTCTTCTTTTTTGAATAATGGTCACGATTTGATTCGCCTGCTTTTTTTTTCTAATATCCATCCCTGGGTTGTCACTGTTTTTTGAAACCCTTATCTTTGGGGAGTTGTTTTTGGCTCTAGGAGTCGGTATTACTTTATCAACATTTATAAATGGATCACTTTCACAGTCAACTATGTCACTCAGGGTCACCATGTTTTCAGGGTTACGTATGTCCAGAGTAACCCCTGACATAATGCTGATGTCAGCACTGTCTTTGCTGTTATCATCCTCAAAGAGGGGACATCAATTTCACTAGAAACACGTTTCTGGCCATAGTCCGTTCTTGCAGGTACTGTCCCATAAATCCCGTATGTTTGAACTGCACCCACACTTCTTTTCCATCTTTTCTAGGATCTCCACTTTTGGATTTGGTGGCCTTCTGTTCTTCCATAAATTTTCTCTGTAGAGATGTCCATAATTTGTCAGCTGTAAAGACAAAAATTGATATAATTAAAAGATTTTACATGGTATTAACAATATACATGATATAAATAGTTCTAAAACAACAACACTAAACAAATAGTCTTGTATGGGAGATATATTATTTTTTCGTATTTCTAAAAGGACAACTACGAGCAGGTTCAGAATAAAAGTTTGGCTGTATGTTATTTACTTAAACTGAGATTTTAAGAGTGGATTATTCAGCACCTTTTTGATTATTTATTCAAAAACTAGATGTAGTTTGGCATGAGAAATAATGTTAACACAGTTCCTAAGCTCTGAATTGACTTGAACTTTGAAACCAAATATTGCATGGCATGGGCTGACTGTGGTGATGTTACAAAGAGAGAAAAAATTTAACGCCCTTTCAATATTGTCTTTGAATGCAACTCATCATTTTCATATAAAAATCACTCATCTAGGTTTGTATGTAGGATTTTTATCCATTGAAATCTCTGCGAAAGTGTATAAGGTTAAATTCACTTAAGTTTGCTGTAAAAAAAAATGTGTCTTCCTAGAAATTTTATTTTATTAAGTACTATGAAACACCTCACTTAAATTTTTTGCTTTTATGGCGACATTTTTTTTCTAGTTATTGTCAAATATTTAAATCAAATATCAATCTCCCCCCCCCCCCCTAGATTTTGAAAAATGCATTTTTTTTTTTTACTGACTAGGCCTACGAACCCATGAATAATGAAAAATAAGTGTAAAACTTTAATCAGACCAACAGAATCAATCAACTTTGCATATAGATTATGCTATATCCCAGGATTATGAGGTTGAAAGAATGCAGGTAAACTTGAACCAAATATATAATCTGATAAAATCGTCTTTTTCAACTGTTACTAATTGCAAATTTTGGATCTTTTATCTATTTGGCCTAGGCCAATCATTTCTATAGAATAGGCCAAAGGCAGAGAATGGTTAGGAAATAAAATAGCTAAATATTTAACTTTATTAAAACTTTTTGCAATGTTTTTGCATAGCTTAATAATTAGACTATGAGGTGCCGGTAAATTTCTAGTGGGCTATATAATTTAGCTAAGATGAAAATGAAAACGTCAGTTGATGCCTTTTTTATGCTCTTTCGTAATACAAGAATTGTTTCTGGGGCTAGTTGCATCTTGAGCTCTTAAAGGGGCCCCGAAGGTACTTTATATGAATAATGAAAGAGCATAAAAAAGCATCAAATGATGCTTTCACTTTCATCCTTGCTAAATTATATGGCCCACTGGAAATTTACCTACTCCCATCCCCCTAATGTGGAAATATACACCCTGAATTGTCGACGGTAAAGATTCAAATCGGAAAATTCAGCGTTATTTTTGTCGACGGCATTCAAAAACTTGAAACGGTAGGAAAACGGTTTATATTTGAGTTGCCTAATAAATGAGGTTTGAATTGTTATAAATAAGTATTTTTGGAATATGTTATTCTTGAACAACTTATTTTTAAACTAGTGATATGTTTTTAACCACTTTTTAATAACTTAACCAGTGTTGAAACTTCTTTGTGTGGTTACAAAAAGGAAATGTCTTTGGGGCCCCTTTAAGGGCTCAAGATGCAACCAGCCCCAGAAGCGATTCTTGAATTATGAAAGAGCATACACTAGGCATCAAATGAAGTTACCTCTGTTGGAAATCTTCATGAGGATTTTCCTTGTTTTGTCCCAGTTACGGGTGAATCTGGACAAGGTCTCACTATAGTGATTCAACATTTTTTGGAAAGCCTTGGCCTTAACCTCAACAAGACGGTAGGCCAGGGTTTGATGGTGCTGCCATCTAATAGGTGTTCAGGCCGTTATACGCCAACAGCATCCGCAGGCACTTTACGACTAATGTAGCGCACATAGTCTCAACCTTGTCATTTCGTCTGTCTGCTCTATTCCAGCTTTTAAGCATTTCTTCGGAGCCCTATAGCAAATCCGCATTATCTTCGGTGCTTTGTCACACAGAACCCAAAAGCGGAAAGATAAGATCAACAAACTCTTGCCGGATTCCCGAAAAAAGAACCTGATTGAACTCTTTGAAACATATTGGGTCGAGCACCATGAATCAGTTATGCGTTTTCTTGAGCTCTATCAGCCAATTCTGCGTTATCTTGAGGCTCTTGAGGAAAGCAGCAACACATAAACGTCTTCAAAAGTGTCACAAATGCTGGAAGTCACTTGGCTGCCGCTTGTAGACACTTAAACACTGTTCTTTCTAGAACAATGACAATGCGACAGGATGCTGCTCCTACCTTCACTCCTGTTTTAGACAAAGCTCAGTCATTTGCAACTACTTAAGGGCTTGAGATGACTCACCTAAGAACAAGAGAAGGAAGGAACTCTCATTTTGACGATCTTGATCTTCTCACCCGCTGCAGAGCCTCTCTGTTTATTCTTTTTCTAGACCACTTCATATCGTAGCTGAAACAGCACTTTGAATTCCGCCATAATCTGTTGTCTCATCTCAGCATTATTGTCCCTTCAAAGATTGTATCCGTTGATCCCAAAACAACGAAATTGGAGTCTTTGCTTGAGTCATATGATGATATTCTTCCCGAGCCAGAAGCAAGAGATTGAGCTTTAGCACAGTAACTGAAAGAGAAAGTGCTTATCATAGAAAGACCGTCTTATTCTGTATCTGCTGTTTACGAAGGCAACTCCACCTTTCTTCCAAATATTTCTCTTGTCTTAGCTGTCCTCGCAACGTTGTCTGCTAGAACTGCTACTCCAGAACGAAGTTGTTCTACACTTTGAAGGCTGAAAACCTAGATAAGAAATTCAACAGGACAAGAAACATTGAGTGGTTTAGCCCTGCTCACCATCCATAGAGACATTGATGTGTGCCACAAAAAGGCCATAGACATTTCTGCAGGAAAGAAAAATCGTCTTTAAATTTAGTTTTTTAGCCACTTAATTTACTTGACAAAAACTCTTGGTCGGCTCTGTAAACATATTTTTTAAATAATACTTAAATACTTGGTTTTCTAAAAGGACAATGTATTAGCTCCACGGTTTGAGAAGAATTTAAACCATGAAGCAGCTGTAGATGATTTAAAAAATCAAGTTGACGTATTTCTTAATGACCGAAAAAGGGTAGCCACATATTCCATGAACGTCATCTGGAAACTCCATGAACGTAATCTGGAAACTGCCATAATTCCCATTACCTTGTTATGGAAGATGAAATTTTAACTCTACAAAACAATCAAGTGACCCTAAAATTGGAAATTACCAAATTACAAGAGGACTTAAAAAACACTACACTAGGGGATCAACTATTAAAGTTCAGTAGCTCCAGCATTAAGCGCATAATATCCCGAAAGAATTCACAAATATCCACTTGTGTATGGCTACGGATGAAGCTCTTGAATTTGTGAATGGTTCAGTGACTTCCGATTTGTTACATGAATTATCAGGTGATAATAGAACAAATGTAAAGAATAGCAAGGTTATTGAAAAATCATTGCCAGACGATGATATAGTTATTATTTTTGAGCAAATTATGAAAGAGAAGGTAAAAAGGAAATGAGATATCTAAACAAACAGAAAAGAAAATACGATCTTTAATTATTTTAATCGTGGTTTCTGTGAGTTTTAGTGCGTGGTTTCGTCATTTTATTTCGGGAATCTGGGTCGGTCGAAAACAGGATCAGCCGCTTTGTGGCATGTTTGAAACAGGTTTTATGCGGCCATGCCCCATAGAAACAAAAATGAATTCTTGTCGAAAAGGGGCATGTTTAAGAGCTGACGTCACAAGACTTGTTTTGTTTCTTAAGCTAATACGAAGGTGATGACATGCCAATTCTAAACCAAAAACGACTCTATCGAAATGTGGCACGTATAGGCATCATGTCAAAAAACTGGTTTTTGTTCTATAAGCTAATATGAAACCAATGGCAAAAGTTCATTTGCATTGAATAATTAAGGGTTTGCTGGAATTCAGTGGTAGAGTAAGTACTTTGAAATAAAGATGGCAGTGAGAGATAAACCCCTTTTTAAAAAATGGATGTCTTTTCAACTTAGGATTTATAAATACCTACTTCTAAGGTGTAGAATGTACAAAAATAAAAGTAGACATTTTATTTGTAAATATATTTGTTTCCTTTATGTATAAATTATATTTTTTGGAAGGAGATTGTATAAAACATTTAGTTAAAAATTTTTGATGGTTTTCGTTCAAATAAGAAATTTTGTTTATCACTGGTTTCATATCAAGTGGGACTCTTGTTAAAACGGATTTAAATGGCCATGTTCACTGGAAAAGGGTGATTCTAACCCTCTAAATAGCTCCCTCTGGAGCTATTGTTTTATCCTTATATCCTTTCACTCTATACCTTCAACTCTGTTTCTACTTAGCCTTTTGTGTCATTCCTATCTAGTATTCATTCATATAGAAAAAAAATTACAAGAAACGTTGAATCGATAAATACTTTATTTTAAATAAGAGATTATTTTATAAAATACATGGTTGTGTCTTCTTCCACTGTCAAATCCATAGACACTTTGAGTGTCTGTTTTGTCGTTGTCGGGTAAACTTCGAAAGGTTAAATTTTCGTTGTTTTCTTTCTTCTTTCTTTTTTGTTTAGCACTGAGGACAGCTTGAGGGAGGTCCTTGTAGAAATATTTGCTTGTTTCTTCGTCATCATGGTTTGCCACTGGCTGACAAAATCCTTGTTTTCTCACCTGTTTTGACTTTATTTTTCATTTTATTATTTTCTGATTAGAGAGCCTAAGTGTAGAAGTTTTAACTCCTATTTTCTATCTAAAATCTTGAATTTTGTACTTTTTCCTTGAAGAGATACGGTTTTATATGTTTCGTTCCCCATGCCCAATTGTAGCAAACCAAACCTAGAAGATTAGAAGAGGGCTTATTTGATCGTGAATCACAAATATTACTGACCTTTGAGAATAACCAAAGATTGGAGGGTAGCTAGCAATTGTTCCACGCCTCTTTTTACCCATATAATGACATATCAAAATTTGGCATTATTAATTTGTTTTAAACAGTAGAAAGGTCCAATAATTTATCTTTGGGGAGGAAATGATCCCTTATAGTCCAAGAAGAAGGAACTACAAGTTACGCAGTTTGCCCACCGTTCACATATAGTATTTCTCATTGCAGAATAGGAAAAAAATTATAATGGGAAGTGGTATTTTTTGGTGGGAAGGGGGTCCTTGAGTGGTATAAACGCCCTTCCGGGGGAATAATTTTTCATGGTAAGATTCAGGGAAATTTCTGAGCCAAATTTTACACAGAAAGCAGGAAAGGATTTCTTGTCAAAATTTGAAAAACAATCAGAAATTCCATTTATAAAACCAAGTTTTAAGCTTAAGAGAAACAAGAGCCATTTTAAATATGAGTGGAGCGGCTCCTTTCTCAACCCTTGCTCTTTAAGCTAGTCAGTTTTTGTTATCGTTCTATGACTCGTTCCTTTAGGAATGAGTCATAGAACACAAGGGCTGTTGAATTTGAAGTATTTTTACATAACTTGCTTTTCAAACAGTTCGTGGTAACGAACTGTAAGTAAGGAGCGACCCGGCTCAATGGTAACCGAAACTCTAAAAAACGGAATTTGGTACCAATAGATACATCAAAAGAATCAGATTTTAATTCTGATTTCAAATATATAAGTTTCATCAAGTTTAATATTACTCATCAAAAGTTACGCGCCTGAGAAAATTTGGCTGGTTTTCGAAAAAAACGGGGAAAGACCCCCTAAAAGTAATTGAACCTTAATGAAATTCACACCATCATATTTAGCGTATCAGAAAACCCTACTGTAGAGGTTTCAAGCTCCTATCTACAAAAATGTGGAATTTTGCATTTTTTGCCAGAAGAAAGATCACGGTTGCGTGTTTATTTGTTTTTTTTCCCAGGGGTAATCGTATTGACCCAGTGGTCCTAGAATATCGTAAGAGGGCTCATTGGAATGGAAATTAAAAGTTCTAGTCCCCTTTTTAAGTGACCAAAAAAAATGGGAGGGCAGCTAGGCCCCCTCCCACGCTCATTTTTTTCTCAAAGTCACCCAATTAAAATTTTGAGATAGCCATTTTGTCCAGCATAGTCGAAAATCTAATAAATATGTCTTTTACGATGACTTAATCCCCCACAGTTCCCAGGGGAAGGGCTGCAAGTTATGAACTTTGCCCATTGCTTACATATTGTATTGGTTATTGGGAAGTATACAGACATTTTCAGGAAGAATTTTTTTCTGGTGGGGGGGGGGCTGGAGGAGGGGCTATCTATTCTAATTAAACGGCCTTTGTGATTCAGGGGTTTGTGAATTAAAAAATTTTTAACTTTTAACGTAAAGAGCGTGGTATTGACTAAGGGGAGAACCCCATCATATACGTAATAAAAAAAAAAAAAATAAAAAAAAACAAGCGATACGGCTTAATAGTAATCGAAACTTTTAAAAACGGAACTTTGATGTCAATAAATGTATCAAAAGAATGGGCTTATAATGCTGATTCTAAATATATGAATTTTATTAAGTTTAGTATTACTCATCAAAGGCTACGAGCCTGAGAAAATTTACCTGATTTTTTAAAGAGGGGGGAAACATCCCCTAAAAGTGAAAAAAATTTAATGAAAATCACACCGTCAGATTCAGCGTATCAGAAAACCCTATAACATAGGTTTCAAGCTCATATCTGCAAAAGTCTGCAACTGTGTATTTTTTGCCAGAAGAAAAATATACGAATATAGAAGTTCGTTACGTAAATTAATTTGTAAATTACGTCAGAACCAAATTTAGAGAGCCATTTAGCAAAAGAAAAGTAAATTTTTTATGCAAATTTTGCTTACTTATTCAATGCCGGCGAGCCAAAATAAAAGCTGCATTAACTAAAAAACGATCAGAAATTAAATAAAAAAAACAAGTTTTTTAAACTGAAAGTAAGGAGCGACATTAAAACTTAAAACGAACAGAAATTATTCCGTATATGAAAGGGGTTGTCCCCTCCTCAACGCCTCGCTCTTTACGCTAAAGTTTTTATTGTTTAAAAAAAAGAGTTGTGAGAAAGTCAAACTTTAGCGTGAAGAGTAAGGCGTTGAGGAGGGCACAGCCCCTTTCATATACGGAATAATTTCTGTTCGTTTTAAGTTTTAATGTCGCTCCTTACTTTCAGTTTAAAAAACTTGTTTTTTTTATTTAATTAGAGTAAAGAGCGAGGATTGAGAATGCGACTGTAACGGCAAAACTTCTGATCATTTTAAGTTTAAACCTTGCTCTTTACTTTCAGTTGAAAAAAGTTGTCTTTTCATTTGTTGAAAAGACATTTGTTTCATTTGTTGACGAACAGAAATTATTCCGTATATGAAAGGGGCTGTGCCCTCCTCAACGCCTCGCTCTTTACGCTAAAGTTTTTATTGTTTAAAAAAAAGAGTTGTGAGAACGTCAAACCTTAGCGTAAAGAGCGAGGCGTTGAGGAGGGCACAGCCCCTTTCATATACGGAATAATTTCTTTTCGTTTTAAGATTTAATGTCGCTCCTTATTTTGAGTTTGAAAAACTTTTTTTTTATTTAAAGGCTGCGAAAGCGGAGGGTTTGGGGGGCGGCAGCCCCCCAACTGTGCCTCCTAATCCCTATACGTTTTAAGGTTCAACCTTGTAACTCAGCCTCTTTAACTCTTTAGAAAACGTAGTTTTTTTCAAATAATTAAATTATATAAAAGGGGAAAACTGAGTTTTTTAAGTGGAAGTAATAAGCTTCTTTACAACCAAAATATTTGTCATTTTTTTTTACAATAAAGTAAAAAAAAAACCTAAATATAATATAAGGTAAAAGTCTGAATAGAATATAACGAAGTGGATTTTTGAATGAAATAAACAACGGTTATCAAAACATAAATGAACCGGAATTGTCCTGCAAATAAAAAGGGTCATAGTTACAAACCTCTAAGTTTTTTATGCTAGTTTTTTTTTCCATTAAGACTTTTCGTTATTCGTATCGGTTTTAAACAATAAAATTCGTGGTTTGTTTGGAGGAGAATCAATTATCAGAACATTTGTAATCGTAATTATTCTCAAATTCTCAACGTTACAACTATAATCTTCTCAACACATTTTTGGCATTTAATATCTTAGATGGTTTTCAATTGTTGAAGTTCTTGCACTAGCTTCGTTAAAGAAGTTTTGCTCTGTTATTCTGAGAGTTAATAAAATGGAAAAATCATTTATAAAAATAAAAACGAGTCATTTATAAATTTTAATTGTGAAGCTAAAACCTCACTTATCCTTTGCCACAGCTGTTTTAAAGCTATCTTTAGCAATTTGGTATTTTATAACATAAAAACAGTAGGTTCGAATCATTATACTGTTTTAGCTGATTTATAGCTAATTGTTGCTGTTATCAACTAGTTTCTAAAGTTAATTTCATCCAAAGAGCATGTCCTTGCTTGTTCATTTTCTTCATAAATAATTTATTTATTTAATACAAAAATATAGAAAAATTGTGCGGAGAATATTTGTAAGTCGGAAAATATCGATTGGAGTAGTAATATTACGATAAAATTTGTGTCTGCTTTGCCTAATAAGTCACAACTATGTATTTTTAATTTAAAGGAATAATATTAAGAGAAATTAAGTACGTGACAAAAAAAAATATTCTGTTTTTTTTTTTTGGAACACCTATTTTCGAACATTTAATTTGGCATCCAACGTCATTACCTTATAAAAAGGCTATTTCTAGTGAATGCAACAAATTTTTTGTCAGATGTAAATTTTATTAAATACTGGGGATATACAAAAATATATTTTCTTTTTAATTCCCACAATGTGACAAGAATTAAAACGCAAAAATATGGACTAAATTGCTCTGTTTCAACCTATGATTCCTAATCTGAATGTGTTCCAAAAAAGTATTTATATTTGAAAAATAACCCTTATAGATGGCATCTTTTACAAAGCATGAAACCAACCTATTCCATTGAACGAATTTACTTTTATTAAGATGAAAAATATATTTATTTTGAACCTATAATTACCTAATTTGATTGTCCGTTTTGAAAGTTCATCTTTAACCTAATAAGTCAAAACTAAAATAGAGATTTACACAAAATAAAAAGGCCAAAAAAACGCCACAGCTTCTTTAAAGTCCTTTGCTAAGCAAAGGACATTATTAAAAAAATGTGCAACTTATAAAATTTCACTACAATCATTCAAAACCTTCATCCATTATTATGCATTATTTCGTTCTTCATTCATTCTTTCCAGTATTCTTCTAGGATCTTTCTGAATCCCTATGTCCTGAAAATATTGTTATTAATTAATTAATCGCTTCAATAGTATAAGAAACTAAATATAGCATAAGGTAAAAGTCTGAATGCAATATAACGGAGTGGATTTTTGAATGAAATAAACAACGGTCATCAAAACATAAATGAACAGGGATTGTCTTGTAAATGAAAAGGGTCATGGTTACAAACCTCTAACCTAATTATGGTAGTTTGTTTTTTCCAATAGGACTTTTTGTTATTCGTATGTTTTAAACAATAAAATTTGTGGTTCGTTTTGAAGGAGAATCAATTACCAGAACATTTGTAATCATAATTATTCTCAAATTTTCTATTGCTCTTTAGCCCAAGCAACGAATCTATAACTATCTCCAAAAAATTAACTACTGATGTTTTCATATACTTTTACTTAGGCAAAGACGGGAGCTTTAATGGAAACCAAAACCCTCTCTCCCCAAAATATACATTTTATTTAGCAGAATGTTTCTGAAGTAACCCATAGATCTAAAAGGGTTCTGTTTTTTGTTTTTTTTTTCTACTAAGATGTATTTTGGCATAAGGGCGGCGTATAGACAGAAATTCTCATAATCCAGATTATCATTTTATTTCTTTTTAACGTAAAATAAAACTAATTTGAAATTTAAGAAAGTAAAATCTAGGAGAAGCAGCAAGAACTGTCGCATTCTGAGATGATATAATGTCATAAAAAAATTAAATACTCTAACTAATGAGCAAAATAAAACATTTTTTTCTTATCGCTATTTATTTCTATCATTCTATCGAAGTTCCTAAATCAAAAATGTTTTAATACTGCGTCATATGTTTCCATAATATTATACGGATTTCATTGAGGGGGATAACGCAAAAGTACACTGAGGTCTTGTGCCATTGACAGGGAAAGTTAGAGTAACTCAATAACCGTTTTGTAGCCGCTTCTCTCTGTTGTAAAATTGTGTTTAATCTCATTGCCTCTGTTTCACATTTTCATGCCAAAAAAATGTATTCCTTAATGTTTAACATTATAAAAGTGTGGATGACTATGTCTGAACCAAAGGGCTATATCTGATCTAATCTTAAAGTACGAAGGACATCAAACTTAAAGCTTTTTTTCCTCCCCGGTTCCATCTTAGGTCTAATCAGTGGTTTCCTTGGGCGGTTCCTTGGGTCTTAGGCAGCTTTCTTGGATGTATTATAATTGTTTCTACGGTTCGCTTTGGGTTGTTATAACATTCTCAAGGTTAGAATCCCTGCTTAAAGCTTCACCAAACAAAGTATTTTTAAGTAAATTAAGTCTTTCAAATGAAAGCATTATTAGGACAATTTTTCAAGGGGAATCGTCCAAAAATATTTTAAGGGGGGATTTTCAGAAAGGATATAATTGTCTGGAGAGAATTTTACGGGGGGGGGGGGGTGGTAGTTTACATGAGACAACTTTTCAAGAACAAGTTTCCCGTGAATGAAGTGAATTTTTCATGAAGAGAAAACCAGATTTAACGGCATTATTTGAAAAATGATCAGAAACTTAATAAAAAAAAGTAAGGAGCAGCCCTAAACTGAAAACAACGGGAAATTATTTCATATATAAGTGAGTTTGACTATTTGTCCCAACTTTTTAAGAGTGACTCCTGAAACCCAAAGGGTAACGTAAATTAAGATAAAGGATGCTGCACTAGATCCTTAAGGTCCATCCCGGCGGTGCTGATCTCCGTCTCAAGGCCTTTCAGCCAGAAAGTGCAAGGGGGGATGAAAGCCAGCCACCCTAGGCTTTCGCACACCTTTCCTGTTTACCTTCCCCAGATTTCTCCAGGTACCCATTTGGAGCTTGGTCAACTCTGACTGAGCTTACTGAATCACGCCACACTAAACCCCGTCCCAAACCAAATAATTGGATAGACTAGGATTCGAACCCTCACCCTTTCGGACAAGGGATCCTAAATATAGCGCACCAATCCACTCGGCTAGGAACCCAAAGCGTATGTAATTAGGATAAAAAGCTCTTTTAAAAGGACCAAAAACAACTATCATAAATAGCGAGGTATCGAGGAGCAAGGTAAAGAGCAAAGTTTCACCCCCCTTATTCATGGAATAATTCCTGTTCTATTTTAGTTTTAATCCTGGTCCTAATTTTCAATTGAAAAAACTTTTTTTTAATTTAATTTACACAAAAAAGAATGGACAGTTCATAGAATAAAAATAAGCACAAACTAGAAATTGAATCTTTGAATATGGCCATGTATTGTACTTGTTTGACAACCAACTTTTAGAACTAGGGCAATTATGTGAACAATTTAGAGAGCATTAACTTGAATAAGTAAGTATCCTTACAGCTAGTATTGAATCTGAATGAGTTCTTGACCTATCAGATATATTTGGCAAAGAAAAACTCGTATTTATAAGAGTCCCAAAGTTAATATTAACTTTGTTTTGGGGACGGTGCGACTTCAAAATTATAATTGCTGCAAATGTTAACCATAATTGAATATACCTTACAATACATTTAGGCTGTATTGTTTGACGTCAATAAGCCACTTACTGTTGACCTACTACAAAAAACATATACTATATTGCTTTTTGACTCTTTGGAAGACGATAACAGTTGACAAAATAGATGGCTCTTATTGAATTGCTATATAATCAATAGAAAAATTCGTGAATCTAAAAAAAGGCATTTTGCCTATGCCCGTAGATGCATTCATCAACATTATTTAAATCTAATCAAATTGGGTTGAGTGTCTCGCTTTATTTACTATGTTTTATGGCACAGATAAAGGAATAGTATTACTAGCATTACAACTACCTCTTGGTACGTTATAATTCATTCATTTACAAAGAAATTGAAGCTTAAAGACTAATAAAACAGTGGAACTTAAACAGTAAAGAAATTGGAGCGAAGAAACAGCAATATTATAAAGTTGATATGTATTTATTATAGTCAAATTTTATAGAAGATAAAACATACGCATTTTTAAATGTTAATAAATAACTCTTAATGTGGCAACATTAATTGAATCTGCTTATTCCAAAAAGTTCATTAAGTGGACACACGCTTTTGAAAGCATCGCGGGATCTATTGTTTCATTGCTGTAGTTAATTATGAAGAAAAGAACTGGATAAATAATGCTTAAAGGAAGCTCCTTAGAATCTATTACTTATTAAAATATAATCCTGACATGGTAAAAAAACGAACAAAGATAGGACTAAGCCTGAAAACAAACAAAAATAAGATGTACATGGTTTTTTCCCTTAGAATTGATAGTAGAAAGTTAAGATGACATCAACTCATTGAGCTGTGAAGGATTTTCTATATTTAGGACTTAGGAAAAAGTTGTCCCCTGGTATTGGAGGATTAACATAAGGGGTTCACCACTTTTAAAGGCAAAAGTGGCGCAAAGGGGTTGCTATGCCACTTACTGGAGGGGGAGATCCCTCGTCGGCCAAAATAGTGGGATTTCCGTGGTTACTCCAACGGTTCCGTTCATACTAGCGTGATCGGATGGGCCAGGGCCACTTTTAAAAGCCAAGGTTTACCGATAAGATTTCTAACTATCTCTTTAGACTCAACCTAGGCTGAAAAGTTAAAAGAGTACATAGTATAAAAAAAGGTCTTACTGTATTCACTTCACGCTGTATAAGAACTGATTTAAAAAAAGACTCTTTCTCCCAGCCCGCTCCGCTAGACGGGTGACTGCGACATGGGGTACGGGGTGGTAAATTAATTCTTCCAGCCAATCCTAGGTCTTTGCCAAGAATGGCAAAGATTTGCAACTTATCTCACAGTCAGTCACTTAATTGAGGTTAGTAATGAACCAGGAGAAACCAAAAATATTCTCAAGAAGAAAGCTATCACCAAACTCCTAGGTGATGACATCTTGCAAACAGCTATAACTCAACTATCTTCCATCAAAAAGGACATAGATTCCACATCAAAGCTAGTTAAGCCTGTTGACTCAACTGCTAATCAAATCGACGCCATTGCCCTAGTCAAAGGCAAGAAATCTAAGAAAAAACGGCAAACTTTCCATCCCAGTCCAAAATTACCACCAATGATAATTCGTCGGCTGAAGAAGAATTTCAGTATTCAAATCAAGCAAATGATGAAACTTCGACCACAATGGATATTTAAATGTATACTATGCAAGATTTTACGTTTCTCACAAAATTATCACTGTGCAATAATGTTGTTTTAACTATTACGATGACCAAAATAATTTGCGCAACAACCCCTTAGCTAGCCCTGATAGCCCCTTAAGCCGTTTTAACTGTCAATATCTCGACACTAGATTTTGTAAAAAATGTAAAACCAAAGCTAATGGAAGAGACAAAACTTAATATAATCTGCTTTAACATCAAAAGCATAAGAGATAAGTGGACTAATTTTAAAGATTTAATTTTAATTAATGGTTACTGCCCTTTCGACGTAATTGGAATAACGGAGACGTGGCTTTCAGAAATTGATGATACTAATGAATTTTCCCTCCCTGGCTTTCAAGCTATTCATATTGAAAGAAAATTAACCAAGTCCTCTTTTGGCATTTCTCTTTACATTCACCAGGCTATTACACTGTGAATCCTTATTCTCGCAACCTATAAATAATAGATGCATTTATTCAATAATTGTTGATATAAGTGTTGACGACAATTCTTTTATTTTTTCATTGTTTTATAAACCACCCTCATTTCCGACACCTTTCTTTTGTAATCTTTTTGATGACTTTTCTAGTTTTATTAATTTACCACAAAAGAAGGCAATAGTTTTTGGGGACTTCAATTGTAATTTACTAAATGTTAGCAGTAATAATGATTGTGATACCTTCTTTGAAACATTTACCTCAAGTGGTCTTCTTCCGACAATCCTTTTTCCTACTAGAGTTGATCCTATGAGGTCTACCACTACTGTAATTGATAACATTTTTGTAGCCACTTCCTTGGGAAACTACCTGTCCTCCAAAATAATATTCTATGACCTGTCAGACCACTTTCTAATCTATCTCTCCCTACCCTTCCAACCAACTATTAAACACCCTAGAACTAATATCCCTACGTCTAATAGGATATATAATATTGTGAATATGAACCGGTTCACGGATCGTCTGAAATAATTTGACTGGTCAAAGGTTTTGGATTGTCAGGATGTTAATTCAGCCACAAATGGTTTTACACAGGGACTGAGTGATCTTATCAGTTCAACCTTTCCAGTCTGTAAATCAAACCGAAAAACTACCTATATACACCCCTGGATGTCCAATAGCCTGATAATCTCTTCATATTGTAAAAATAACCTATATAAGTTAGCTTGCAAAACCAGTAGCGTTATTGACCTAACTAATTATAAAACTTACAAAAACTATATACAAAACTCTTCCGTGAAGCAAAAAAAAAAATAATATTATTCAAAAATCACTCACTGCAAAGGGAACTTGCGAGGAAAATTACACCATCATATTCAGCATATTTGATAACCCTACTTTATAAGTTTCAAGTCCCTATACACCATAATACGGAATTTTACATTTTTACCACAAGAAAGATCTCGAATGCATGTTACTTTGTTTCTTTAATTTCTTCCCCAAGGGTGACCAAATGGAAACAGTGATCGTATAAGCTCAGAAGACGGTTCATATACCATCGATGCCAAACAAAATTGGGCGCAATATAATCAACTTCGTGACAAAGCTGTTTTTAAAGTATAAAAAAGGTGGACTTGCCCTTATCGAAAGTAGAATACTTTTGAAACTTCATTTGAAAGGCCATTTCTTGGCCAAACATCAACATTTTGACACTCCTGACAAGCCAAATTTTGTTTCGAATTTTGCTTCAAATTTGACATCTTTCAATGCAAAGCAGCTAGTTGCTCTTCCCTTTCTCGAACAGCAGCAAGTTCATGAAAATGAATAAGGTCAGTTTCCTTATAATTTTTTGATACGATAAAATAATGCTATTGGGCATTACGCGCTACCTAATAATCGAGCTACCACTAGTGCTACCTGGGTTTTGTTGGGGTGATATGAGAAAATGGGCTAAAATTTACCGACAACTAAATAATCTAGCATTTCATTTGTGGTTTTTTGCAAACTGTCAGTGAGAACTGCGTCCTAGAAAATATTTATGGCGCTTGGGTCGGTTGCAGCCTGACCAAGAGGTATCTTATTGCTCTGTTCTTGGGTATTATTATTTTGTTTGAAAAAGTATGTGATGCGTGCAAACAATTTTTGCACAGAGCAGGAAAGACCCTTTCTTGGCCCACTAGTGCTACCTGGGTTTTGTTGGGGTGATATGAGAAAATGGGCTAAAATTTACCGACAACTAAATAATCCAGCATTTCATTTGTGGTTTTTTGCAAACTGTCAGTGGAGAACTGCGTCCTAGAGAATATTTATGGCGCTTGGGTCGGTTGCAACCTGACCAAGAGGTATCTTATTGCTCTGTTCTTGGGTATTATTATTGTGTTTGAAAAAGTATGTGATGCGTGCAAACAATTTTTGCACAGAGCAGGAAAGACCCTTTCTTGGCCCACTAGTGCTACCTGGGTTTTGTTGGGGTGATATGAGAAAATGGGCTAAAATTTACCGACAACTAAATAATCCAGCATTTCATTTGTGGTTTTTTGCAAACTGTCAGTGGAGAACTGCATCCTATAGAATATTTATGGCGCTTGGGTCGGTTGCAACCTGACCAAGAGGTATCTTATTGCTCTGTTCTTGGGTATTATTATTGTGTTTGAAAAGTATGTGATGCGTGCAAACAATTTTTGCACAGAGCAGGAAAGACCCTTCCTTGGCCCACTAGTGCTACCTGGGTTTTGTTGGGGTGATATGAGAAAATGGGCTAAAATTTACCGACAACTAAATAATCCAGCATTTCATTTGTGGTTTTTTGCAAACTGTCAGTGAGAACTGCGTCCTAGAAAATATTTATGGCGCTTGGGTCGGTTGCAACCTGACCAAGAGGTATCTTATTGCTCTGTTCTTGGGTATTATTATTTTGTTTGAAAAAGTATGTGATGCGTGCAAAACAATTTTTGCACAGAGCAGGAAAGACCCTTTCTTGGCCCACTAGTGCTACCTGGGTTTTGTTGGGGTGATATGAGAAAATGGGCTAAAATTTACCGACAACTAAATAATCCAGCATTTCATTTGTGGTTTTTTGCAAACTGTCAGTGGAGAACTGCGTCCTAGAGAATATTTATGGCACTTGGGTCGGTTGCAACCTGACCAAGAGGTATCTTATTGCTCTGTTCTTGGGTATTATTATTGTGTTTGAAAAAGTATGTGATGCGTGCAAACAATTTTTGCACAGAGCAGGAAAGACCCTTTCTTGGCCCACTAGTGCTACCTGGGTTTTGTTGGGGTGATATGAGAAAATGGGCTAAAATTTACCGACAACTAAATAATCCAGCATTTCATTTGTGGTTTTTTGCAAACTGTCAGTGGAGAACTGCATCCTAGAGAATATTTATGGCGCTTGGGTCGGTTGCAACCTGACCAAGAGGTATCTTATTGCTCTGTTCTTGGGTATTATTATTGTGTTTGAAAAAGTATGTGATGCGTGCAAACAATTTTTGCACAGAGCAGGAAAGACCCTTCCTTGGCCCACTAGTGCTACCTGGGTTTTGTTGGGGTGATATGAGAAAATGGGCTAAAATTTACCGACAACTAAATAATCCAGCATTTCATTTGTGGTTTTTTGCAAACTGTCAGTGAGAACTGCGTCCTAGAAAATATTTATGGCGCTTGGGTCGGTTGCAACCTGACCAAGAGGTATCTTATTGCTCTGTTCTTGGGTATTATTATTTTGTTTGAAAAAGTATGTGATGCGTGCAAACAATTTTTGCACAGAGCAGGAAAGACCCTTTCTTGGCCCACTAGTGCTACCTGGGTTTTGTTGGGGTGATATGAGAAAATGGGCTAAAATTTACCGACAACTAAATACTCCAGCATTTCATTTGTGGTTTTTTGCAAACTGTCAGTGGAGAACTGCGTCCTAGAGAATATTTATGGCGCTTGGGTCGGTTGCAACCTGACCAAGAGGTATCTTATAGCTCTGTTCTTGGGTATTATTATTGTGTTTGAAAAAGTATGTGATGCGTGCAAACAATTTTTGCACAGAGCAGGAAAGACCCTTCCTTGGCCCACTAGTGCTACCTGGGTTTTGTTGGGGTGATATGAGAAAATGGGCTAAAATTTACCGACAACTAAATAATCCAGCATTTCATTTGTGGTTTTTTGCAAACTGTCAGTGGAGAACTGCATCCTAGAGAATATTTATGGCGCTTGGGTCGGTTGCAACCTGACCAAGAGGTATCTTATTGCTCTGTTCTTGGGTATTATTATTGTGTTTGAAAAAGTATGTGATGCGTGCAAACAATTTTTGCACAGAGCAGGAAAGACCCTTCCTTGGCCCACTAGTGCTACCTGGGTTTTGTTGGGGTGATATGAGAAAATGGGCTAAAATTTACCGACAACTAAATAATCCAGCATTTCATTTGTGGTTTTTTGCAAACTGTCAGTGAGAACTGCGTCCTAGAAAATATTTATGGCGCTTGGGTCGGTTGCAACCTGACCAAGAGGTATCTTATTGCTCTGTTCTTGGGTATTATTATTTTGTTTGAAAAAGTATGTGATGCGTGCAAACAATTTTTGCACAGAGCAGGAAAGACCCTTTCTTGGCCCACTAGTGCTACCTGGGTTTTGTTGGGGTGATATGAGAAAATGGGCTAAAATTTACCGACAACTAAATACTCCAGCATTTCATTTGTGGTTTTTTGCAAACTGTCAGTGGAGAACTGCGTCCTAGAGAATATTTATGGCGCTTGGGTCGGTTGCAACCTGACCAAGAGGTATCTTATAGCTCTGTTCTTGGGTATTATTATTGTGTTTGAAAAAGTATGTGATGCGTGCAAACAATTTTTGCACAGAGCAGGAAAGACCCTTCCTTGGCCCACTAGTGCTACCTGGGTTTTGTTGGGGTGATATGAGAAAATGGGCTAAAATTTACCGACAACTAAATAATCGAGCATTTCATTTTTACCGACAACTAAATAATCTTCAATGGAGTATAGAACTTTTTGCTACTGTATATTACCTTTAAAGTACTTTGGACAAACTAGGCAGACGATTCAATAATAAAGAGATTCAGTGTGCTTAGCCAGAGTGGTGTCAGATATAAATAAAAGTACAAAGTTGTTAACTAGTGAAAACCCATTTGGCAATAGTATAGAAAAAAGAAGTTTTTGTTCGAGAATGATTATATTTTAAATTAACCCTTACTTTGATTATTATTTTCTTGGTATAAAATTCATATCTAACATCACCCTGTTGTCACTTCCCCGCCACGTTGAGGCGACACTGATAGTACTTTTGATTTTGTTTTTATTTTGTGAAGTATATACGTATTATTTAAAAAAATACGCATTACATAGTTATACATTTAAATAAAATCAAAAGTACAAGGGAAGGCCCACCACCACAACTACCAATGAAGCTGTAAGCGATAAAACTGTAATCAAACTGTAAGCAATAAAAAGAAAAATAATGACCCTTTGAATTTCAGCTTAGGCATTCCTTTTGAATTAGATATAAAAACGAAATTTGTTTTGTCGGTTTCTTTTTTGGTCGTTACTGTTGTTAATTTTCAGCTCATGACAGCTTTGGGTAAAAAAGAAGACAAATGAAGAATTAGAAAATTATAATGCTTGAGAACATTGAATCAACCGTGCTGAACCACAGTTGAAAAAAAGTGGAAGATAACAAAATTAGGCAATATTCTAAAGCTAATCTTCAAAACTCTACTAAAATCAAATGTTCTATTCGTGGATAAGAAATACTAATTAGTAATGAATCATTATTGCAACTTAACATAAGTTCTATTCTTTGATTCTGTTTCATAGTTTTTACTTCTTATTTCAGTTCCCTTTCAGTTTGAAAAAAATATATGATAATAATTGTAAAATCATCTTGATTTCTGGAATAAAAATACTATAATATGCGAATAAAATATATTTCTAGAGTAAAAAATTTAGTTTTTTCCTAATGCAGTTTGTATGTTCCCTGCATGTTTGCAATATTCATCTCACCTCGCTCACTTCCCAGAATATTTGAATAGTTTCATAATACAGCGAATAATTTCATAATACAGTATAGTCTACAACGAATAAAGACAAACTGAAAAATAAATAGCCAATAAATACAAACTGTCGATTAGAAAAGCACCTAGAAACTACAAACTAAAAAGCTCTTAATAACCATGCAAAAAGAAAAATCGAGAAGAGAGGGAGGAGAGTGAGGAGGAGGAGAGAAAAATAGATATTACTTCAACTCATGGTGAAGTTGGAATCAATTATATGAAAACAAATTTAGTAGCTTTAGCAGTTGATTTCAATCTTTTATTATGACCCAAGCACCTATAATATAAAACACACAATAAGCAAAGCAAAGCACATGAGGTAGCATTAACACTTGCAAAGGGAAAGCACATTCGGGCTAAGAAGGTAATAGTACATATTGCTTCTTCTCGATTAAGCTGTCTATAGAGAGGTGGTCGAAGTTTGGTCTAAATCACTCATAAATTCATCTTTTTGATGGGTTTTACAATTCTCTCGTGGCTTGTTTGATGAGCTCTGATGATAGGAGTTTCAGACGGTGTTCAAGGCTAGTCTGGAGTGCTGGTTGTGCAAATCGGGTTTATTACTGCATTATAAAATGGGCACGTTTGCTTAGGAGTGCATGGTTCATATGGATGGGAGGAGTGACGTGTTGGTGTTATGACAAGAGGCAAAGCACTTGGCTTAGAGGCAGAGGTGATCCCATCTTGGGCAATTCGTACCTCTTTTCTAGTCCCTTTTTCTAATGCTTCATTGGGACCTAGATTACTACTCCTTGGGCACTACACTTCTGATATTACTTCAAGTTGTGAAGGATAGGGCTGGGATATATGAATCCAGTTTGTTCTTAGCAAGGGCCCGGCTGCTCTTCTTAAAAAGTATGAACTTGGATTATCGCTAAATAGCATTAGTGAAATATATTAAAAATTCATCCTTGAACAAGGAATCTAAAAGACAAAAACTTTTTATTGTACATTCAAGTTTTATTAATAAATAATTTAAAAACATTATTAAAACACATTATTCATAGGGCACTGAAATCAATATTATATATGTGAGAAAGGGTTATTTTAAACCCGTCACTATCACTTAAGTGTTTTCTGACGTTTCAATACCTCGATGTTGGAACCTTTGGTCCTGGGTTTTTTCTTCAGATAAATGTCTTTCCTTGTTTCTTTTCTTTTGAGTTCTTTAATTATCTCTTTCCCATCTGTGGAAATGATAAATTATCTCTTAATATTGGCTGCGCCATTTTTCATTTCTTTAACTGCGTAGTTTGTTAAAACCACAAGGTTTTAATTGCGCAGTTACGGGTGACCCATCATAGCTAAAGTTACTTTCAGATAACAAGTTTGGTCCGTATTGTCGAGGGGTGAAAGAAAGGGCATAAAGCTGATTCATTCGAAGTAAGTTGGCTCGATACATTTGAAGTAAGTTGATTCATAATCTTGGACTTTTTAGCCTAGGTGGAGTCCGGCAGCCTAAAGAAGGGCTGAGATTATATTATTTGCAGTAGGAAAAGAGTTGCGAGACATACCGTCATTTACTACATAGACAGGGGGTCCGTTTACCCTCTGATGAGATAGTTAGAGATTTTAGTGGTGACTCAGTGTGGGTGCATTCTTGGTATAGAGTTTAACCGTTTGACCATTCAATCACGTTACCATACCCTGGAGCATGGTATACCGTACAAAAGGTACTAACATACTCTATATTTACGGAACAGTAGTGGTAAGCGCGAGCATTCCATTACAATATTTGTCGCCAGAGAGACTTCCCCTCTAGTAAGTGATGTAGCACCATTTTTGCGCCAATATCTGGTGGCAGTCGTGGCTTACCACTAGAAACCCAATATGTATTATTATTTGAACAGTGGGAACATACCATTTCCTTGGTAGAACGTGATAGTCCAAGGCAAATCACGCCACCGTGTCACTCAATGGTTGGCAAACGACACCTTTCTGGCACAAACTAGCATTCCTAAGGCATTTTCAGACATTTTCCACCAAAAGAACCATATAAACTAGACTTAAACTTAAAGAATTATACACTACATCGTTTAAACTTAAAGAAAATTCCCAATAGCGTTTCTTCTGATGATTTGTGACAAAATACGCCAGCAGGGCACAATGTACCTTTCTAGTGGCAACATCTGGTACCCGTCATCATCACTTGAGCGTTTTCTGGCGTTTGGATATCACAGTATATATATATTTTTATTTGAACAGTGGGAACATGCTATTTCATTGCTAGAACGTGATAGTCCAAGGCAGTTCACTCCACCATGGCACTCAATGGCTGGCACAAGTTACCCTCTGGAGCAAACTATTATTCCTAAGGTATCTTCAGACATTTTCTTGGTAAAAATGATGCTTCCAAGTGTATTTTGGTAATTTTTCGTTTAAAGAGTATGATTTAGGATGTTTAGTTGTGCTATTTCGCGGTATAGCTTGCCCGTATCACCTTTGTTGGTGTTTCAAAGAGAATTTTGGAAGAAGTTGCTTAATTTGCTGTTTCTTGGTTTGGCTCGTCAGCGTTAGCTTTTTTGGTGTTTCCAAGTGTGTTTTGGAAGTTTTTCGTTTGAAACGTTAGATTTAGGATGTTTAGTTTCACTGCTTCGTGGTTTAGCTTGTCTGTGTTAGCTTTGTTGGTGATTCCAAGTGTTTTAAGTTTTTTGTTTGAAACGTTTGATTTAGGATGTTTAGTTTCAATGTTTCGAGGTTTACCTTGTCTGTTTTAGCGCTGCTGGTGTTTCCATGAGTATTTGGAAGTTTTTCGTTTGAAACTTTAAGATTTAGGATGTTTAGTTGTGCTCTCTCTTGGTTTAGCTTGTCAGTGTTAGCCCTCTTTGTGTTTCAAAGAGTATTTTGGAAGAAGTTATTTAGTTTTTCTGTTTCGTGGTTTAGCATGTCTGTATTAGCTTTATTGGTTTTTCCAAGCGTTTTCTGGAAGTTTTTGTTAGAACAAATGATTTAGGATATCTAGTTGTGATTTTTGCGGTTTAGCTTGTCTGTGTTAGCTGTGTTGCTAATTCTAAGTGTGTTTTAGAAGTTTTTCGTTTATAACATATGATTTAGGATGTTTAGTCTTGCTGTTTCGTGGTTTAGCTTGTCTTTTTAAGCGTTTTTGGTGATCCCAAGCGTATTTTCAAAGTTTTTGTTTTGTGTGTCTGACTGTGTTTGCCTCTCTCTGTGTGTTGGTGTGTCTGACTGCGTGTTTGTGTATGTTTTTCTATTTAGACACAGCAGAGCCTACAGAAGTACCTACAGGATCTTGCTTCGCATTCACTACATGCAACTGCTTAACAGTTCTTACATATGAGCTGCATGTTTTCTGGCATCTGTTTTCGACATTTATAACAAGTGGCTCTTCTGTCCTGCATTAAAAGAGATTCAAGTACCTGGACAGCAAATTTGATTCTATGTTTATTCATTAGTTCAATAGTTTTCTTATTTACCATTTCAGTATCCTCGTTATATAAATCTATGAATTTCTTCGATAGCGTAGATCTTCCTTTTGACGTCTTGTACTTAGAAGGTGATGGAAGATCAATTGACATTGCGCTTCCCAAATAGGTTATTTCATTTGTATAGTCTTGGGCATATTTGACAACAAGAAGCCCACAGCTTGAAGAATCTACTTGTGGAGCTATTCTGCACGAGTCAAGTTCAAGTTCTATGTAGCGTTTATCCACTCCCTTCATCAGATTTTTTAGGTTGGAAAGAACTAGCCTCCCGTGAGCGTGGTTTAACGGCTTCTGGCTATCAAGAAGATAGAAAGTTTTCTTGGAGAAATCACATATTCCCAAAATGAAATGATTCTTGGACTTCGTATTCGTTATATCACACATATTGACACACAATGGAACAAACAAAACACTGCAATCATTCGAAACATCACTAAAACTCTCTCTAGGCGTATCTGGGTAAGTATTCAAAGCATCAATACTTGTCAAGTTGAAAGTAGAGTAGCTATCGATAGTTCTTGCTGACGCACAGCTAGAAGTTACAAGATTCACGAGGTATGAAACAATTCCAGTTGTGAGCCAAGTATCAGGCGTCAGCAGTGATTCAAGGTCTTGAAAGAAAATTGGAAACACGTCTGTGTCCCTCAAGGGAAAACCAGTAGCTCTCCACCAATCTAGTTTCTCTGCGTTTTCTACGATAGCAGAATCGGTAGATTTGACCACTATTCCAAAAAGCCTTTTTAAATGCTGGATCACTTGCTTTGCTTCGTCATACAAATCACTTATGGGCCCTTTAAAAGCGTAACCATGACAAAGGGCTGTAGGAATTATAGACTGGTTAGCTTCAACACGAAGATTCGGTCTCCTTACCCTTTTTTGGGGTTTCACCAGTTGAGTGGGGCTATGCAGCCTTTTTCGAACAGACTTCACAAACTGTACATCTTCCGCTTGCTTTGCAACTTTTGAATTATGATTCCCATCAGAGCTTTTCGATTGGGGTTTGGAACTCTTTTTAAGTGAAGCTACTTCAATAATTTCTTTTTTTTCATTTCTGAAACCCGTTTCGAATGTATTCTGCTCCCTGCTTGTTTTCAAGTCAGCTTTCGCAGTTTCATTAATTGACGGTGAAAAACTCCCCTCATTCTGATCATCACTATCAGCAGTAGACGACAATTCCTTGGCTGCTAGAGAATCTGCTGCAGGTTTAATATTGTAACAGTCCTGAATGGTTAATGAGCTTTTTATTCCAGGCCTCACGTGCCTTTTAGATCTCCCCTTCACGTTCTTGAGTGTTTTCAGCTGTATAACTGATTTTTCTGTTACTAGTGCATGTCCTCGAGATCTTAAAACTGCTAGTTTGCAAGGACATGCAGAGATTCCAAAATTACAAGAACAATCATAAACTTCAACCAAACTATTCCTCTTAGCACCCTTTGTCACAATTTTATTTCCTCTAACAGTGATTGTTTCTGTTCGTGGTGTCACAACATTAACCTTCTTTCTAGTCAGATTTGAAACAAGATACACTTGCTTTTCGTTGCAAAATGTAACATGTCCCTTTCTCCATAGAGTTTCTGCTATGTCAACTAAACCACTTTGCTGGCGGTCTTCTCTTGTCGTATTTATTTCGCAAAAGGAATCTGATGCATCTACTTCTTGGACCATACGCAGAAACATTTCATTCCTCGATTCAAGTGGATCTTCTTCCTTCTTGATATGAACTACGTTTTCCTTATGTGCCTTCTCAAGGAGTCTATAATCTCCTATTCCCTTATATCCTCGAGACACGTGTGTATAATATTCATCGTCTAAACAAAGAAGGCCCAAGATACATCTGTCCATTGGTATATCTCGCTTTTGTTGTATAACTCTTTTCATCACAGCATTGAATGACTCTGCGGTATTGTTGGTTATTCCGGAGACTGGATTAAAATCAGGAATCTGGGAAACGATGAAGGCACAATCATACTTCAACATGTCAGATTCCAGATTATCTCGAAAGTAGGTAAATGCAGGGATGGACCATTTCACGAGCCTGTCAGTTCTTATTTGGTAGTACTCATCTTCACTTTTTGATCTTAGCAACTGAAGAATATCTTCTTGAACTACCTTGATGTCTTCTTTAGATGCCCCCATTTTCTGAAGTGCATGTTTTGCATTGATCCGATAGTGTAGCCAGCAATGAGCAGCCTGAATATGAGGAAATATTTTTTTTCTCGCAACCTCTATACCCTTTTCTCTATCACTCACAAAAGAATTTTGCGGTGAATTGATGCTTGGTGCTTTCTTCATTAGAACTATAAACAGCTCTTCGTGCGAATCAGCTGATCTATTTGTGTGAAGTAAAAATGCAATTGGAATCAGAGGTGTTGTCCCCTTATGGTCGAAGTCAGGATGTCGGAATGTCAGAGCTGAAACCCAGTAATTTCCAATGTTATATTTGGTATCATAATAGAACACTATCGGGATACCGTGTTTTACAAAGTAATCAACCTCTAAGATGGCAAATTCTGATATACAGGTGACGGCTGCTTCTCCTTGCCCAAAAAATTTTTCTGTCACAACAAAATCAGTTTCCGTCATAAGATATCGAATCATATTACATGTGTCTTTGGATATCATGCTTTTTCTGGCCAAAGAAAAGGCATCCTTTACCTGCCGCTGACTTCTTGGAACATTTGTCTGCAGCTCATTCACTGTCTTGCTAAACTCGTTATGGAAATGTTCTCGGGGCGTCATTGTTGTGGTTTTTGCTACATTTTTGGCTCTTATTAATACAGATTTCTCAGAAGGAACAAAAGGGATAGCTTTTATTCCTTCTTTCTTTTTATGGTTTCCATGGGGGTCACAATTGGATTTTCTGTCACAAGTACCAACATAATGAATCACCGTATATAGGCAGTGCTCAAGGGGACAGTTGAATGCACATTGCTCATATCGAAAGATATATCTCTTCAAATCAACCATCTTGCCTTCAATCATCCGTTGATTAACTCTCTTTCTGAAGTTTGGATGAACAGAGGGTACAGATACTGAGTGTCCCCCACTACTTCTGCTATAACGGTAACCATCGGCCTTGTAGTCTTGTAAGTATTCAAAACTATCTGAATATACTAAAAAAATACTATCTGCAGTAGGATAGGCTGGAACTTTGTTCTTGCAGAGTCTAAACTTTGATATACCAGTTTCGTGAGCGGTCCTTAAGATTATGGCAGCCTCAGTAGATCTAAGTGCCGATTTCTTGGTTTCGTAAATATGTGGGTCCACTGGATTAGGAAGTGAGGCGCCATGTATTGTTTGAATTACACTTGGCCGATCATTTTGAAAATCTTGTACTTTTTTGGACAAAAAACAAACATTCAGAGAAGGCTTATTAAAAGCCGATTTATTTTTCTCAGGCTGTGTACTATAAATCTGTGTTTCGTAAGAGCCCTGGTAATTGTCTTCACATAATTCATTGGCTATGTATACCGTTTTGTTAACGTTACTTTTTTGTTCTGGGTTTCTTTTATTGTTTTCATCATAGGCGTCATTAATCTGGAACTCATTTTCTACTTCCAGTCGAAAACATTCCACCATATTCTCTTGGTAGTCAACCTTTTCCATGTCCTTGCACTCTTTAGTGTCCATGCACTCTTTAATGTCCATGCACTCGTTAATTTCCATGCACTCCTTGAACTCCATGTCCAGCTTATCATTTTCAAAGTTCCCTTCGGTATCAATCACTGGATTAGGAAGTGAGGCGCCATGTATTGTTTGAATTACACTTGGTCGATCATTTTGAAAATCTTGTACTTTTTTGGACAAAAAACAAACATTCAGAGAAGGCTTATTAAAAGCCGATTTATTTTTCTCAGGCTGTGTACTATAAATCTGTGTTTCGTAAGAGCCCTGGTATTTGTCTTCACATAATTCATTGGCTATGTATACCGTTTTGTTAACGTTACTTTTTTGTTCTGGGTTTCTTTTATTGTTTTCATCATAGGCGTCATTAATCTGGAACTCATTTTCTACTTCCAGTCGAAAACATTCCACCATATTCTCTTGGCAGTCAACCTTTTCCATGTCCTTGCACTCTTTAGTGTCCATGCACTCCATGCACTCCTTGAACTCCATGTCCAGCTTATCATTTTCAAAGTTCCCTTCGGTATCAATCTTTTCTGACACCTTTGCTTTAAAGTGTGTTTGGTAACCATCCTTATTCATTTTAACTCCCTGTTGTTCATCTTCATCTGTGGATTTGCACATTGTACTTACCATTTTGAGCTCACATTCTTTCAAATACCTCTTATTTCTTCTTTCAAGCTTGAGAATTTCATTTTTTTCTTTGTATATGTTGATGGATGTGCCACGAGAGCCTCTTTTCTTCTTGTTTTGACCCATCATCCGAATAGAAATTACGAGTGAAACTAAAAAGACACGTATTTCATTGTCTTAAAAACTACATCCACGAGTCTGTGAAAGGGGATCCAAACTTAAATGAGTAAAGCATTACTAGAGAGCAGTTGGATGTCAAATCCCCCTAAAAAAGGGAACGAAACTGCTTCTCTTTCAATGGCTTGGAACTTTGCTCAAAAAAAATTCAAATGAATTTACTGAAAAAATGTGCATTGTTAGTTTATCGTTTTATGTTATAACGTTGATCCTTACTTTCAGTTGAAAAACATTCTTTTTTTAAATTTGTTTTCTGATCGTTTTTCTAATAATGCTGGTAAATTTTCAATAATACATTAAAAGTACAGTAAAATAAAACAGTTTTTTGTAATAAAAATTACAGGGAAATAAACACTTAAACCGCTGAGCTTCCTGGAATTAATGTTCATTATTTTCAATAGTTCCTTACAGTTATACGGACTATTATATTGATTTTACACTTTTTGTCGTTGATGTTTTGAAAAACAAAAGCACGCTGTTCGAGATACATATAGTTTTCAATAAAACGGAAAGGACATAACATACCTTAGACTTTTATGGTTTGGGAAGGGAGAAAGGGGCAGTAGCCAAACTCCTATTGGTAGTAATTTTTGTTGACCATATAAAATTAGGGGGACAAAAGTATTTTTGTCCCCCCTCGATAAATTCCACCCGGGAAATTCCTCTGAGCCCCCCCTGAAAACGGCCTTGGGTTGCACCCCTTACCGTGTTGGTTTGAGGGATATCAGACCAAGAGAGTGCATTTCAATGCCAAAATAGTCAACAAAATTTGGAGATAGCTATTTTCTTCAAAATAGTTGAAAGGCCCAATAACTGTCTTTTGAGATAAAATGACCCCCTACAGCCCCTGGAGGTAAGCTTTTAAGTTATAACAAATGTCTTTTGTTTTATTTGTTATTGGGAAGTGTGCATACACATATGCTGATATTTATTCCTTAAAATCTTAATTATTTTTTATTTCTTAAAATTATAAAAGTGAAAACATTAAAAAAAATTTCAGTAAAGTACAAATTATATTCTAGCTTTTAGAAAGCATAGAGTTTAGAACCCTACTTAGGTTAATTTCTGCTCGTTATGAGTTTGACTTGTTTTAATTTTTGTTTGTTTTGGGTTTCATTTATTTATTGATACTGATATATGGTAGTTGTATGCTTGGTAGATTATTTTATTCTATTCTTTTTTCATTTTTGGTTTAATAGAGTTCTTTATTTTTTTTTGGAAACTTATTTTGTGCAAAAAGTTTTTGTGATTAATTTTTTTTCGTTTTATATTGACATAGTTTTTTTCAGGGAGAAAGATTGAGCCTCTTCTGAAGTTAAACAGCCATCCCTTCCATAAGAACCTTAAATACCCCCTGGGCATAAACTATGACCCTTGCCCCTAATCTCTGGGGTCTGTCTCAACCCTAAAAGCCTTGTTATATGATATTTAGACTATTTTGAATAGAAGGGGTATCTCAAAATTTCTAGTAGACGCACTTTAGGACAATACGACGTGTGGGTAGGGTGGAGAGGGTAGCTGCCCTCTGATCACTGACTCTTACTAGATCCCTCTGATCTGAAAAAAAATACATTGTGCCAACATCGTTCTTTACTTAGGCACTGCTTCTGCGCTGCCTATGATTTTATTTTTTTTTGTCGTCGATGTATTGAAAAACAAAAGATACATATAGTTTTCAATAAAACGGAAAGTACATAACAGGCTTAAGTCTTTTATGGTTTGGGAAAGGAGAAAGGGGCAGTAGCCAAACTCCTCTTAGTAGTAATTTTTGTTGACAATATAAAAATAAACCAGACTATGCACATAATATTTTTTCAAGAACAATTGTTGCAGTAGAAGCAGTAAACAATAGCGGTGTCTGCTTTGACAATAAACTTGTCAAACACGCAAAGGTTTTTTTTGTAGCTATATAAAAGCTTCTCATTCTAATATTAAGTAACCCTTGTGTTTCAGGAGACAACGTTAGAAAATTTGGGACAACAATTAAAAATAGTCAAACTTTAGCGTAAAGAGCAACGTATCAAGGAGGAGCGAAACCTCCTCATACGAAAATAATTTCTGTTCGTTTTATGTTATAACGTTGATCCTTACTTTCAGTTGAAAAACATTCTTTTTATTTTAATTTGTTTTCTGATCGTTTTTCTAATAATGCTGGTAAATTTTCAATAATACATTAAAATTACAGTAAAATAAAACAGTTTTTTGTAATAAAAATTACAGTGAAATAAACACTTAAACCGCTGAGCTTCCTGGAATTAATGTTCATTATTTTCAATAGTTCCTTACAGTTATACGGACTTTTATATTGATTTTACACTTTTTGTCGTTGATGTTTTGAAAAACAAAAGCACGCTGTTCGAGATACATATAGTTTTCAATAAAACGGAAAGGACATAACATACCTTAGACTTTTATGGTTTGGGAAGGGAGAAAGGGGCAGTAGCCAAACTCCTATTGGTAGTAATTTTTGTTGACCATATAAAATTAGGGGGACAAAAGTATTTTTGTCCCCCCTCGATAAATTCCACCCGGGAAATTCCCCTGAGCCCCCCCCCTGAAAACGGCCTTGGGTTGCACCCCTTACCGTGTTGGTTTGAGGGATATCAGACCAAGAGAGTGCATTTCAATGCCAAAATAGTCAACAAAATTTGGAGATAGCTATTTTCTTCAAAATAGTTGAAAGGCCCAATAACTGTCTTTTGAGATAAAATGACCCCCTACAGCCCCTGGAGGTAAGCTTTTAAGCTATAAAAAATGTCTTTTGTTTTATTTGTTATTGGGAAGTGTGCATGCATTTTTCGGCTGGGGCAGGGAGGACGAATTTTCTGCCGGGAGAATTTTCAATGGAGAGGAAAGCTTCCAGGGGGTGAAATTTTCAGAAGAAATTTTAAACTGGGTGAATTTGCTAGAATTCATATACGAAATTTCTTTATATGTCTTGCTTTCTCTTTACCGATTCAATTTTCGCGTCGAGATGTTAAGGGTAATTGTCCGGGGTAAATTCCGGGGTTAAATTAACCATATCAGATAGAAAAAATGTTTGTGGAAAACTGGTTAGGGTTTACTCAGTCACAAATTAGAACTTATATTTTCCTTATTATGGATCACTATCTATTGATGGCAGCCAAAAATGGGGCAACAAATATTTTTCCATGGTTTTTCCCTATTCTGCTCTCTTTCCTTTGGTTACTTTATAATTACTTTATAGTCCCAAACTTCCAGGCGGGCCATGCCCCCCTGCCTCCTCTTGTCGGTGCCCATGTTTAACATACCTGTCAACACTCTCTAAACTTTAACCTCAATACTTTGAAGATTTTTCAACCTCAACCGTTGAAGGTTCTTTCCCTCAGAAAATACCCCCACCCCCTGCCGCAGCTCATTGGTCTACAAACACTTTCGACTTATAAAAAAAGTACTTGAACTCTCAATTTCCGATCTAATGAGCACCCTCTGAAGCTTTTGCGACCATGAGGCATAGGTGTGGATGAGGAAGGGATAGTCCTTTCCTATACGAAATAAATTCTGCTCATTTTGGGGTTTAATGTTAATCTTTACTTTCATAGCAACAGCGTACACCAGAAGTATTCCCAGAAATCATAAGGGAGTACATAACAATTTGACATTTTTGTTTATTTTTTCGTTTCCGTTGCATCCCCCCCCCAAAAAAAAATATTCACCGTCATTTTTACTTAATTTGGATAACTTGGCTCCAGCTTTACCACCACCACTCCCCTCCCCCCTTCCCAGGATTTTGAAGAAATTACGGCACGGTCAAAACCCCTATGCATTCCAGAGGCCAGAACATACTTTGCACTTTACTGAATTAAATTTGAAAAAAACTTGTTTATTAGATTTTCGACTATGTTGAACAAAATGGCTATCTCAGAATTTAATTGGGTAACTATTTATGTTATTTTATTATGTTCATGGCCGTATATTTGGTTTTAAAATACGCTTCTCTATCTATCTATCTAATATGCAGGATAATTAAACCAAACACATTTTGCATGCAGACCCGCTATACTTTAACCCCCCCCCCCTTCTAATATGCAAATATATAGCCCAAATTTATTTCTAAAGTAACGAAGAAACTAACGAAAAAACTGGTGTGTTCTCGAATATTACACAGCGTAAACTTGAGGGAGTGGCGTATAAGACACAAGTATCAAAATTCCTTTCCCCTACGGAAATTAAAAAAAATAAAACTCAAATAAAACTCTCAAATTTTGAAAGTCTTATTTTTCACGGGGGGTATTTTCCATGGGGGGGGGGGGTAATTTTGTTTTAATTATTTGGTGAGCCAAAATCAAAACCTGCATTAATTCAAAAACGTTCAAAAATAAAATAAAAAAACAAGTTTTTTAATTGAAAGTAAGGAGCGACAGGAAAACTTAAAACGAACAGAAATTACTCCATATATGAAAGGGGCTGTCCCATCCTCAACGTCTCTCTCTCTCTAATTACGCTAAAGTTTGACTCTTTCTTACAACTCTATTTTTTTAAACAATAAAATTTTAGCGCAAAGAGCGAGACGTTGAGGAGGGGACAGCCCCTGTCATATTAGGAAAAATTTCTGTTCGTTCTAAGTTTTAATTTCGCTCCTTACTTTCAATTAAAAAAACTTTTTTTTTTAATTTAATTTTTGAACGTATATGAAACCACCGTACCTACCCCCACCTAAACAATGACTCATTCCCCTCCCTCATTATAGCTGATACGTAAACACAGATCGCCAAGCACAGCTTAATTTCATTACAAATAAAGCGAATCAACTTGATTGAATCCAGTCCTGCCTTCGTGTGCCATTACTTCTTTTACAACTGGAGAATCTAAAATATAGTTATTCATATTTTTAAACTGGAGCTTGAAACCTCCACGGCAGGGTTATCTGATATGATGTATCTGATAAATAGATTTTCAGTAAGATCTCTTGCTTTTTTTGGGGGGGGGGGCCCTTTTTCAAAAATTAGGCAAATTTTCTCAAATTTTTGGTTTTGGGTGTGGAACAATAAACTGAAAGAATTTTATATATTGATACCAATAGATATATCGAAAGAATTGACTTATTATGTTGATTCCAAATATATTAGTTTCATTAAATTTAATCTTACCCATCAAAAGCTACGGGTCAGAGAAAATTTGTCTGAAAAAGTGGGAGAGACCTTCTTGAAGTCATATAATTTTAATGAAAACCACACCATCAGATTGAAACTGTAGATGTTTCAAGCTCATATCTGCAAAAATGTGGAATTTTGCAATTTTTACCAGAAGAAAAATCACAGATGCGTGTTTATTTGGCTTTTTGTTGTTGTTTTTTTTCCAGGGGTGATCGTATCGACCTTGTAGGCCTAGAACGTAAGGATAGGGCTCGTTCTAATGGAAATGAAAAGTTCTTGTACCTTTTTTGTCTATATATAAAAATAGAGAACATAGAAATACTGATCTTTTTTTCTGCGCTTCCAAAAGTACTGTTTTCATATAACTTTACAGTTTCATGAAATGTAATTAAACAAATAGGAAAGGGTTTTCATCTAAAATAAGGAGCAAGTTTAAAACTTAAAACAAATATAACACCTTTTCAACACCTTGCTCATTAAACAAAAGTATTTGTTTTTTGCGGGGGTTATATGGGAGGATCTTTCCATGAAGGAAGTTTTCATTGGGAAGGAGCATTGCTGTGAAGGGGGTGCCGCATTTCACAGCATTATTAAAGAAAAAGATCAGAAATTACATAAAAAAACAAGTTTTTCAACTGAAAGTAAGGAGCACCATCAAAACCCAAAACGGACAGAAAATATTACGTATATGATTTGGTTCAACCCCTAGTCAATACTTCGCTCTTCAAGCCAAAGAATTTTTAGTACTTTCATAAGAGCTATTTATTGTAATTAACGGCCTTTGTGATTAAGTAAACATTTTTAAAGAATTGGAACAAAATTCGAACTTTAGCTTAAAGAGCAAGGTATTGAATAGGGGGGGAACCCCCTAATATACGTATTAAAAATCAATGAATATAGAAGTTCGGTACGTAAGTTAATTCGTAAGTTACGTACATTTATTACTAATCAAAACGTTCGTAAATAAAATTAAACAAGTTTTGAAAAATCCATTTAATAAAAAAAAGCAAAATTAATATACAAATTTTGTTTTAATTATTCATGTGCGGTGAGCCAAAATCAAAACCTGCATTAATTCAAAAACGTTCAAAAAATAAATAAAAAAACAGGTTTTTTAACTGAAAGTATGGAACTTCGAATGAGCTCTCTCTTGATTTTATAGGGCCAATGGGTCGGTACGATTACCCCTGAAAAAAAAATAAACACGCCTCCGTGATCTTTCTTCTGGCAAAAAATACAAAGTTGCAGATTTTTGCAGATATGAGCTTGAAACATATGTAACAGGGCTTTCTGATACGCTAAATCTGACGGTGTGCTTTTCATTAAAATTATTTCACTTGTAGGGGATGTTTCCCCCCTCTTTCAAAAATCAGGCAAATTTTCTCAGGCTCGTAGCCTTTTATGAGTAATACTAAACTTAATAAAATTTATATATTTAGAATTAGCATTATAAGCCCATTCTTTTGATACATTTATTGACATCAAAACTCCGTTTTTAAAAGTTTCGATTACTATTGAGCCGTATCACTTGTTTTTTTTATTGTTTTTTTTTTATTACGCATATGTTATTACGTATATAAGGGGGTTCTCCCCTTAGTCAATACCACGCTCTTTACGATAAAGTTAAAATTTTGTTTAAATCACAAATCGCTGAATCACAAAGGCTGTTTAATTAGAATAGATAGCTCTTTTGAAAGCACTATAAAAAACTGTAGCGTAAAGAGCGAGGTATTGACTTGGGGATGATCCCACTCATATACGTAATAATTTCTGTTCGTTTTAAGTTCTTATGTTGCTTCTTACTTTCAGTTGAAAAAACTTGTTTTTTTTAATTTAATTTCTGATCGTTTTTAAATAATGCTGGAAATCCGGCGCCCCCTTCATAGAAATGTCCCTTACCCCAAGGAAACATCTTCCACGGAAAGATTTTCCCGAGTAACCCCCTCCTCCTGCACCCCCCCCCCCAACCAGAAAAAAATCCTTCATGAAAATGGCTGTAAACTTCATAATAACCAAAACAATATCTAAACAATGGGCAAAGTTCATAAATTGCAGCCCTTCCCCTGGGAACAGTGGGGAATTCAGTCATCTTAAAAGACATATTTATTAGATTTTCGACTATGTTGAACAAAATGGCTATCTCAGAATTTTAATTGGGTAACTTCGGGGAAAAAATGAGCATGGGAGGGGGCCAAGTTGCCCTCCAATTTTTTGGTCACTTCAAAAGGGCACTAGAACTTTTAATGTCCATTCAAATGAGCCCATTTACGATATTCTAGGATTACTGGATTGATACGATCACCCCTGGGGAAATAAAAAAATAAATAAATAAAATAAACACGCATCCGTGATCTTTCTTCTGATTAAATAAAAAAAACAAGTTTTTTAAACTGAAAGTAAGGAGCGACATTAAAACTTAAAACGAACAGAAATTATTCCGTATATGAAAGGGGCTGTCCCCTCCTCAACGCCTCGCTCTTTACGCTAAAGTTTGACTCTGGGTCACAACTTTATTTTTAAAAGAATAAAAACTTTAGCGTAAAGAGCGAGGCGTTGAGGAGGGGACAGCCCCTTTCATATACGGAATAATTTCTGTTCGTTTTAAGTTTTAATGTCGCTCCTCACTTTCAGTTTAAAAAACTTGTTTTTTTTATTTAATTTCTGATCGTTTTTCAGTTAATGCAGCTTTTATTTGCATAAAAATTTTACTTTTCTTTTGCTAAATGGATGTCTTTACAAATTAACTTACGTAACTAACTTCTATATTCGTATATTTTTCTTCTGGCAAAAAATACAAAGTTGCAGATTTTTGCAGATCTGAGCTTGAAACCAATGTAATAGGGTTTGCTGATATGCTGAATCTGACGGTGTGATTTTCATTAAAATTCTTTCACTTGTAGGGGATGTTTCCCCCCTCTTTAAAAAATCGAGTAAATTTTCTCAGGCTCGTAGCCTTTGATGAGTAATACTAAACTTAATAAGATTTATATATTTAGGATCAGCATTATATAACACATTCTTTTGATACATTTATTGACATCAAAATTTCGTTTTTAAAAGTTTCGATTACTATTGAGCCGTATCGCTTGTTTTTTTATTGTTTTTTTTTATTACGTATATGTTATTACTTATATGAAGGGGTTCTCCCCTTAGTCAATACCACGCTCTTTACGTTAAAAGTTAAAAATTTTGATTCACAAACCCCTGAATCACAAAGGCCGTTTAATTAGAATAGATAGCTCTTTTGAAAGCACTAAAAAAAAACTGTAGCGTAAAGAGCGAGGTATTGACTTGGGGGAGAACCCCCTCACATACGTTATAATTTCTGTTCGTTTTAAGTTCTAATATTCCTTCTTACATTTCAGTTGAAAAAACTTGTTTTTTTTACTTAACTTCTGATCGTTTCTTAAATAATGCTTGGAAATCCGGCGCCCCCTTCATAGAAATGTCCCTTACCCCAAATAAACATCCTCCACGGAAATATTCTCCAGAGTAATCCCCTCCTCTAGCCCCCCCCCCTCCAGAAAAAATCCTTCCTGAAAATGGTTGTATACTTCCCAATAACCAATAAATAATGCTGGCAAGTCCGGCGCCCCCTTCATGGCAATTTCCCTTCCCCCATGAAAACTTCCTTCATGGAAAGATCCTTCCATATAGCCCCCGACCCTCTCCTTCCCCCACCTACCAGAAAAAATCTCCTCTGAAAAAGTCTGTATGCTTCCCAATAACCAATACTATATGTTAACATTGAGTAAAGTTCATAACTTTCAGCCCTCCCCCTGGGGACTGTGGGGGATCAAGTCATCCTAAAAGACATTTTTATCATATTTTCGACCATGCTGAACAAAATGGCTATCTCAAAATTTTGATCGGGTGACTTTGGGAAAAAAATGAGCGTGGGAGGGGGCCTAGTTGCCCTCCATTTTTTTTGGTCACTTAAAAAGGGCACTAGAACTTTTAATTTCCGTTCCAATGAGCCCTCCCACGATATTCTAGGACCACTGGGTCGATACGATCACCCCTGGGAAAAAAAAAAAAAAAACAAATAAACACGCATCCGTGATCTTTCTTCTGGCAAAAAATGGAAAATTCCACATTTTTGTAGATAGGAGCTTGAAACCTCTACAGTAGGGTTCTCTGATACGCTGAATATGATGGTGTGATTTTCATTAAGGTTCTATAACTTTTAGGGGGTCTTTCCCCCTTTTTTCGAAAATCAGCCAAATTTTCTCAGGCGCGTAACTTTTGATGGGTAGCACTAAACTTGATGAAAGTTATATATTTGAAATCAGCATTGAAATCTGATTCTTTTGATATATCTATTGGTATCAAAAACCCGTTTTCTAGAGTTTCGGTTACCATTGAGCCGGGTCGCTCCTTACTTACAATTCGTTACCACGAACTGTTTGACAAAAAATACAAAATTCCACATTTTTGAAGATAAGAGCTCGAAACTTCTACAGTAGTGTTCTCTGATACGCAAAATCCCATGGTGCGATTTTCATTAAAGTTCTTTTACTTTTAAGGGTATTTCCCTCTTTTTTCTTAAATAAGTCAAATTTTCTTAGGCACATAACTTTTAATGGGTAAGACTAAACTCGATATAAACTTATATATTTTAAATCAGCATAAAGGTTTGACTTATTTGACATATCTATTGGCATCAAAATTCTGTTTTTTAGAGTTTTGGTTACTATTGAGCCAGTTCGTTACCACGAACTGTTAGAAAGAAAATACAAGTGAATGTGGTTTGTCAGTTTAATATACATATGCTGATAGTTATTCCTGAAAATCTTAATAGTATTTGGTTTACAGTCTGTGATCTCATGATCTATGATTTTTTACTTCTGTCGATTTTTATCTAAACAAACAAACATGGCTACAACCCCTGGAGCAAAGTGGAATGGTAACCAAAAGTTTTGCTTTAACATCTGAATTGAAAGGAAAACTTCAACGCAAGCAAATTGAAAGATTTTGCCGTTATAATTTGCGTAATTAGCTAATTTGGGATGGCCACGACGTTTTTGAACCATAACTCAACATCTGATAATAAGCAGCTCTTACTAGTCTATCTTCATTACACCTAATGAGCTTCAACCAAAATCTAAGCATCACAATAGACCTACGTAGTTTTAACAAAAACAAGTCCATATCACCTTTCAGAATCTGTGAATGAGTTGTCTCAAAAAAAGCATATGCTATGCTTTACCCCCACCCCCTCCCCTAATATATAAATATATAGCCCATTTTTGTTTCTAAACTATTATATAATTAAACGATTACTTACAAGAATTTCCAAGTTCTAATATTCCAATTTCTGAGGTATACACAAAATTTGACTCGCTTATAAGATATGTTGCTCGTTTTAGTTCTAGATTTCAAAAGAATATTGTCCCAGTCTTTATCTATCAAAGAAAAGGTTGAAACACCCTAAAGGCAATAAGATAAACGATGCCAGAAGAAACGCATGGGAACAGAGTTATCTTTTAAGATAACTCTGTCCCAAATGACTTCCACTAATTTTCGCTGCAAAGAGCGAGGCGTTGAGGAGGGGACAGCCCCTTTCATATACAGAATAATTTCTGTTCGTTTTAAGTTTTAACGTCGTTCCTTATTCTCAGTTAAAAAAACTTGTTTTTTTATTTATTTATTTAGGGACAGGTGAAATAATTCCCTAAGCCTAAAGGCACATTTCTATTGAGCTAGCAAAATATGCCACAAATACGTCTGGACATTCGAAGCTGTCCGCTAAATTTACCCCCCTTGGAAAATACCCCCATCCCCCGGTGAAAAATACCCCCCAAAGAAAACACCCCCCTCCCCGTAAGTAACCCGTGGAAAAAGAACCCCCCCCCCTCTGTGGAAAAATAAGTCTTTCAAAATTTGGGAATTTTATGACTTTTGTTTTTTATTTTCCGTGGGAGGAAGAAATTTTGGTACTTGCACAAATGCGTCTGGACATTCGAAGCTGTCCGCTAAATTTACCCCCCCCCCTGGAAAATACCCCCATCCCCCGGAGAAAAATATCCCCAGAAAATACCCCCACAGAAAACACCCCCTCCCCGTAAGTGACCAGCGGAAAAAGACCCCCCCCCCTCTGTGGAAAAATAAGTCTTTCAAAATTTGGGAATTTTATATGACTTTTGTATTAAAAAAAATTTGCATATTAATTTTACTTTTTTTTTATTAAATGGCTTTTTCAAAACTTGTTTGATTTTATTTACGAACGTTTTGATTAGTAATAAATATATGTAACTTACGAATTAACTTACGTAACGAACTTCTGTATTCATTGATTTTTAATACGTATATTAGGGGGTTTGCCCCCTGGTCAATACCTTGCTCTTTAAGCTAAAGTTCAAATTTTGTTCAAATTCTTTAAAAATGACTCCTTAATCTGAAAGGCCGTTAATTAGAATAAAAAGCTCTTATGAAAGTACTAAAATTCTTTGCCTTGAAGAGCGAGGTATTGACTAGGGGAAAAACTTGTTTTTTTTAAATATAATTTCTGATCTTTTTCTGTAATAATGCTTGGAAATGCGGCGCCCCCCACATAGCAATGTCCCTTCCCCAATGAAAACTTACTGCATGGAAAGATCCTCCCATATAACCCCCGACCCCCCCCCCCTTCCCACCTACCAGAAAAAATCCCCCTGAAAACGTCTGTATACTTACCAATAACCAATACTATATGTTAACATTTGGTAAATTTCAAAACTTTCAGCCCTCTCCCCAGGGATTCCTGGGGATTAAGTTATCCTAAACGACATAGTTATCATATTTTTGACCATGCTGAACAAAATGGCTATCTCAAAATTTTGATCAGGTGACTTTGGGAAAAAATGAGCCTGGGAGGGGGCCTAGTTGCCCTCCATTTTTTTGTCACTTAAGAGGTTGCTAGAACTTTTAACTTCTGTTCCAATGAGCCCTCCCATGACATTCTAGGACCAATGGGTCGATACGATTACCCCTGGGAAAAAAAAATAAACACGCACCCGTGATCTTTCTTCTGGCAAAAAATGCAAAATTCCACATTTTTGTAGATAGGTGCTTGAAACCTCTACAGTAGGGTTTCTGATACGCTGAATATGATGTTGTGATTTTTATTAAGCTTCTATAGCTTTTAGGGGGTCTTTCTCCCTTTTTTCAAAAATCAGCCAAATTTTCTCAGACGCTTAACTTTTGATGGGTAAAACTAAACTTGATGAAACTTATATACTTGAAATCAGAATTAAAATTTGATTCTTTTGATGTATCTATTGGTATCAAAAATCCGTTTTTTAGAGTTTCGGTTATAATTGAGCCGGGTTGCTCCTTACTTACAGTTCGTTACCACGAACTGTTTGATATATTTTTTGGGTTAAGAGAATAAGATATTTGCGTCTCATATGCCATCTTCTATTCAAAGTACAAACTCTATAACTCGTAATTAGCAGACCCATATATACGATCGATATGTCTGTGTATCCTTGGCAAAAGCCAAAACAAGAGACATTCAAGTTTTGTGATAAAAACCAGTTTTTTGACATGATGCCTATACATGCCACATTTCGATAGAGTCGTTTTTGGTTTAGAATCGGCATATCATCACCTTCGTATTAGCTTAAGAAACAAAACAAGTCTTGTGACGTCAGCTCTTAAACATGCCCCTTTTCGACAAGAATTCATTTTTGTTTCTATGGGGCATGGCCGCATAAAACCTGTTTCAAACATGCCACAAAGCGGCTGATCCTGTTTTCGACCGACCCCGGGAATCTGTGTGTCTGATAAGCGTATTTTTGATCATGTTGATATTTGTTCTGTTTTTTCTTGTATTGATAAGTCATGTAATATTGTTCATGTATCATCAGGGGTGGAGGGTAGTTTTATAGTCCAACCTTTTCAGGGTGACGCCGAAAGTATTCACGACCCCCTCCTTCCCTAGCTAATGTTCTATTCGACTTTCAGCACTATCCCCCTGCATAAATGATGCAGAGCAGTATACTCCCGGAATCCATCCCTCAAAACAATCCTCCACCCTAGATACTTGCGTGTCTCCAGTCAACCCAATCCAAAAAAATAATTTATTCAATTCAGTAAATCCCCCCTTACTGACTTTCCTCCCAAAATCCACTTCCTTTCAAATCCCTTCTTGTCTTTTGCGTCCAAGAAGTTACCGACTGGAAATATAAAGTTATAAAGGAAATATAAAGTTATGAATGGTTGACAACCCACTGGGTAAAAAAGGAGAAGGGGCTATTATTGTCGTAAAGAATTGCCTATCTCCTACCCTTGTCCATGTACGAGGACTAGGTGATTACGATAAAATCATCTGGATTTACCTTGTCCTGGTACATGGATAAGGTAGGATATAGGCCATTCTTTACGACAATAGTAGCCCCTACTCTTTTTTTACCCATTGGGTTGTCAACCAGGCATAACTTTATATTTCCTGAAAACCAGTCATTTTAAGGAGATCTGGAATTTTCGCCTCGACTTCAGTATCTGCAATTCAATCAATAGGGTTCAATTTTGCTGTTGCTTCTAACTCAACTAACTTATCAAAATTCAAACTTTTGGCATTCGTAAGGAGAAAAACGTTGGCGTTTAAGCAAGGCCATTTCAAAGGGGTCTAGGGGTTTACCCCCCCCCCCCCCCCAAAAAAAAAGAAGAAATTTCGTCCTGACTCGTAAAAACGTAACAAAAATTAATTTAAATAGATTTTTGATGCGTTTTTAAAGTTTTTTTGTATCCCCCCTGAAAACAATTCTTTTGTAAAACATCCCCCGAAAACAAATCTTGGATACGGCCCTGGGTGTAAGCTTCAAAGTCAATTCTGGGAGTTGGGAGAACATCACCTGAAAGGGAAATATTATCGTTCGGGGTAATGTAGGAAGATTTGTCGTAAGGCTGAAACTCCCCACCCTCGACACAGTTCACTCTGTGGAGGGGAAGAGGTTCACTTTTTAAAGTTGGGGGTAAATTAAGAGAGGCACGGGTAAAATTGCTCTCTATTAAAGAGGGGAAATATCATATCTGAATACTCACGGGTATACAGTAAACCTTTAAAAGCTTTAATTGGGCTATGGAAGAGAGCGGATAATTTTTGGGGTGGACTATTTGTTACAGGATAATTTTTGCATTTGGGAACCTCAAACCAAGTCACACTGGTAGGTAGCTAGGGGGGATAAAGTGGAAGGGATGAGGGAAAGGTTTCCTAATCGAAGAAGTTTCCGGGAAGAAGTCGAATTGGAAGTGTTCTTTATAAGGGCTGGGTTGGTAAGGCCAGATGATGTTGGGAGGGGGAAGTATAGTGGAGGGTGTCGGAGAGGGGAGGGGTCGGGTTTATATCAGCAAATAAGTGGTCTACGTTCAGAACCAGTCGGTAACTTCTTGGACGCACGTAGAGGAACGTATTTGAAAGGAAGTGGATTTTAGGAGGAAAGTCAGTAAGGAGAGATTTAGTGAATTGAATAAATGGTTTTCTTGGATTGGGTTGACTGGAGACACGAAAGTATCTAGGGTGGAGGATTGTTTTGAGGGATGGATTCCTGGAGTATACTGTTCTGCATCAGGTATGCATCAGTGCTGAAAGTCGAATGGAACACTAGCTAGGGAAGGAGGGGGTGGTGAATACTTTCGACGTCGCCCTGAAAAGGTTGGGCTATAAAACTACCCTCCACGTCTGATGATACATGAGCAGTATTACATGACTTATCAATACAAGACAAAATAGAACAAATATCAACATGATCAAAAATACACTTATCAGACGCACAGATTCACGAAATGAAATGACGAAACCACGCACTAAAACTCTGAGAAACCACGATTAAAATGATTACAGATCACATTTTTATGTTTTTTTAGATATCTCCTTTCCTTTTATCCTTCTCTTTCATAATTTGCTCAAAATAATAACTATATCATTGCCTGGAAATGATTTTTCAATAACCTTGCTATTCTTTACATTTGTTTTATTATCACCTGATAATTAATGTAACAAACCGGAAGTCACTGAAACATTCACGAACTCAAGAGCTTCATCTGTAGCCCTACACAAGTATATATTTGTAAACTCTATTGGGATATTATGCACTTAATTTTGGAGCTACTGATCTTTAATAGTTGATCCCCTAGTGTGGTGTTTTTTAAGTCCTCTTGTAGTTTGGTAATTTTCAATTTTAGGGTCACTTGATTGTTATGTAGAGTTAAAAGTTCATCTTCCCTAACAAGGTAATGGGAATTATGGTAGTTTCCAGATTACGTTCATGGAGTTTCCAGATGACGTTCATGGAGCATGTGGTTACCCTTTTTTGGTCATTAAGAAATACACCAACTTGGTTTTTTAAATCATCTATAGCTGCTTCATGGCTTAAATTCTTCTCAAACCGTGGAGCTAATGCATCGTCGTTTTAGCAAACCAAGTATTTAAGTGTTTATTTACAAAATGTATTTACAGAGCCGACCAAGAGTTTTTGTCAAGTAAATTAAGTGGTTAAAAAAAAACTAAATTTAAAGACGATTTTTCTTTCCTGCAGAAATGTCTATGGCCTTTTTGTGGAACACATCAGTGTCTATGGATGGTGATCAGGGCTAAACCACTCAGCCTTTCTTGTCCGGGAATTTCTTATCCAGGTTCTCAGCCCTCAAAGTGTGGAGAAGCTTCTTTCTGGAGTAGCAGTACTGGCAGACAACGTTGCAAGGACAGCCAAGACAAGAGAAATATTTGGAAAGAAGGTGGAGTCGCCTTCGTAAAGAGCAGATACAGAATAAGACGGCCTTTCTGTGATAAGCACTTTTTTTCAGTTACTGTGCCAAAGCTCAATCTCTTTCTTCTGGCTTGGGAAGAATATCTTCATATGACTTAAGCAAAGACTCCAATTTTGTGGTTTTGGGATCAACAGATACACTCTTTGAAGGCACAATAATGCTGAGATAAGACAACTTACTCTGTCGGAGTTCAAAGTGCTGTTTCAGCTACGATATGAAGTGGTCTAGAAAAAGAATAAACAGAGAGGCTCTGCAGCGAGTGAGAAGATCAAGATCATCAAGATGAGAGTTCCTTCCTTCTCTTGTTCTTAGGTGAGTCATCTCAAGCCCTTAAGTAGTTGCAAATGACTAAGCTTTGTCTAAAACAGGATTGAAGGTAGGAGCAGCATCCTGTCCCATTGTCATTGATCTAGAAAGAACAGTGTTTACGTGTCTACAAGCGGCAGCCAGGTGACTTCCAGCATTTGTGACACTTTTGAATCATTTATTCGTCGCTGCTTTCCTCAAGAGCTTCAAGATAACGCAGAATTGGTTGGTAGAGCTCAAGAAAACGCATAACTGATTCATAGTGCTCGACCCAATATGTTTCACGGAGTTCAATCAGGTTCTTTTTTCGGAAATCCGGCAAGAGTTTGTTGTTCTTTTCTTTCCACATTTGAGTTATGTGTGATAAAGCACCGACGATATTTTGGATTTGGTATAGGGTTCCGAAGAAATGCTTAAAAGCTGGAATAGAGCAGACAGACTAAATGACAAGGTTGAGACTATGTACCCTACAATGGTCGTAAAGTGCCTTCGGATGCTGTTGGCGTATAACGGCCTGAACACCTATTAGATGGCCGCGCCATTAAACCCTGTTCTGTCGTCTTGTTGAGGTTAAGGCCAAGGCTTTCCAAAAAATGTGGAATCTCAATAATGAGGAAAACAAGGAAAATCCTTGTGAAGATTTGCAGCAGAGGTATAGTGAACACAAACACATAGCTGCTCCATATTGGAAACAACCGCTGTTTTGTCAGCAAGGACTTGTGTTTACTTTCCTGAGGATGGCCCGTTGACGAATTTCTTCACAATTAGACCATTCTGAGCCGTTGGTGAAACATACTTGCTATTTCTGCTGCAGAAACAAGACTTTTCACAAGACTTTCGTCACCAGACCTTGACCTTAGTCACAAAAGAGCTTGGAAATTGCCATCATTTTGAGACGGTTCTGGATCCGTGACTGAAATAGGACTGGAATCGTTTGTACCTCAAAGAGTAAGATGTTGCCTTCCGCTAAATATTATGGTTTTGACAATTGGTCTCAGCTTCTGGTACTTTTTCCTGAAACTGAGCTGCCCTTGCTGTGTCTATCCAGGTGATGATGTTACCCTGCCTTTTTCCCTCAACAGAAATGAAGCTGTCTGCGGTTAAAGTATTTTTTTTATGCTGTGTTTGCTGGTGACTTGTGTAGCATTCAATTGAAGCATTCCAGTTCCTGAAGGATTTGCTAAAAAAAAAAGTTACCTAAGCTCTGGTGGTTTCGTTTGCCAGCTATTTGGGAAGAAAAAAGAAGACAGAATTGACAAAAAGCATCATCTTCAGATGGCGAATAGGACAACCAATTGAAACGAGTCAGCCAACCCAACTGAAATTTTTCTTCTGATATTGGAAAAGTGTGTGCAATATCTGGAGTTTTTAGCAGACGATGTTTGGACGCTGTGTTGAGTCACGAAGATTTGTGGATGAACCGTCCAGTGTCGTCTGGAACCGAATAAGATTGGGTAATAGTGTGCTTTGAAGTGGACCATATCGAGTGGACTGGAATGTGAATCAAGTTTAGCATCCTCTAAGTCCAACCTGAGCGTCACCAACCGCTTCCATGTTATTTAAGCCAGCAGGGACAGATGAGCAATCTGCAGACGACCCACTATTGTCACCGTTGTAAATAGCTAATAATTTTTCGCTTGGGTGCATAAAACGACGTTATATCACATTTCCTTCTCATTTTTCCAATCACTCATCACTTAACAAAGTCGGAAACTGAACTGACAAAACAAACAGTCTTGTAACTTTTAACCCCTTTATGTTTTCTGTTCCCTGTTTCACAGTTACAAATTCCGCAACGCATGAGACATTGACTGCAATAGATTAATAATTATCAAAGTTTTTGTGTGGATAAATTTATTTAGATGCATTTTTGTTACTTTTATAAGAGTTGAAATACAGTTTTGCTATCTATTTTATCCCGAACCGAGAACTTCGGGGGGGGGGGGGTGTTAAAACCGGATAACTCCTCCCCTGGATACGTCTTTGCATAGCATCATATTCTTACATAGCACCTGGACTCCTATTTACTTTTTCCTGAAACTATAAGTAAAATTCCTCTTAGTCTCTATTATCTCCGTCAGTTGGTTCTACGGGAGCAAATACTTAAATGGCTTATACCCTGCATTTGTTAGTCATAAAATGAGCGATAACAATTATATTATTAATACCTTCCCAGCCTAAACAGGACTTATCAGCTTCCTTATTCATTATCAGCTCTATCCCCTGTCTCTGTACCCCATCCTTCCTGCTTGAGTAAATAAATTCTATATCACCTAATTTCGTGTTTCCTTCCCTGGGATATGAGTTTCTGAAACTCCCAATAAATCCAGTTTGAAGCGGCTGAATTCTTCAGTCTAAATATTAATACGATAGTAATTTTGAACGTCATAACAGTCAAAATTGTAATTTTCATATTCTTTAAAACATTAAAGCTATTGCGGCCTTGAAAAGCAAAGGTACCAGAACCAGTGACGGACAGGGATCAGCACATCCTCTCAGGTCTAGACCGAAGCACTTCAGCTGGCTTAGAACCTGACAGCAAGAAGTCCTTAGGACCTTCAGTTGAATGGAGGCTTTGTGCAATTCTGAACCCTCTTTGTAACAACATGGTTTTCAGCACTTGATGATGCTCTTCTATGAACATAAGTCTAAACCCTTCACTGACAACATTATGCTTCTACAAGGGACGGTGGGGGGGGGGGCAATCTATAGTAGATAAATTAGCTAGGAAGAAGTTATTCAGCCTGAAAACTCCCACCAAACAGACCAAGTACAGAAGAATTATCCATTAGTCAAAATCCAGTGCAAACATTGTGTCATTTAGTTGGCTATTATTGTCTCGACAGGCACCATTGCTCAAGTTAAAGTTGAGTTGACGGCAAGGTACCCCGACAGGGTTGAGACAGCATTTTCAAAGGCTATTGTCCATAGATCTGGATATTACACCTTACTGTAGTTGTCCTCCTGTAGAAGATCCTCTCACGAGGTTGTTCTGCGTCACCATCCAATCTAACCCATTGCTAGTAGGAGGTTTGTAACTAATGGAACGTATCTGCACGCTGGTGGGCCCTGCTGGGTGTACATTTGAGGGGAGTTCTTCCTCGTTCGCCTAAATATGACGCCTTAGGAGAGGGTGTCCCAGTTTGTATTATGGAGAACAGGGACAAGGTTCACCCCTGGTCTGCGCTTCCTATAAAGGTACCCTACATATCTGTAGGACGTCCCCCTGTCCACCACCTGAGGACGTACAGAGTTGCCTGGGTAAGTCCCCAACGGAGCAGTAAACTCAGTTGAAATCGTTTCCGTAATCTAGTTCGAGGAAAGTTTTGTCTTCATAACTGTTTTTATGCTCTTACAGAAACTTTACCATGGTCCTTCCGACGAAGTCAATCAATATTTTGCATGTAAATGAGGATAAAACGCATATGGTGTCTTAGGAGAAACGTTTACAACTCAACTGGGAACAATAATAAATGTCTGGTAGTTAGGGTTCTCAAAACCTCCAAAAATTATTCATTCTACTTATTTTTTATTTACAACAATGAAATCATATCTTTAACCTAAGTCGATGAACATTGTGCCTTCTCATTTCATTCAGTTATCTTTCAGAGCCTTTGCCGTTGTTCCTAGGACAAAGTCAATCAAAATGCTCCATATAAATGACGTTAAAATTAGCCCCGTTTGACTCCTGATTCAATACGAATCCAGCTCTTAAAATCAATACTACATTAGCCGCCGCAACACTTTCATCATACATAGCACAGCTTTATCATTTATATAATTGGTTTCATGACGGATAAAAATTCACATCAAATTTTTGTCGTTACCACTAAGCCTAAAGGTCGTACCTTATATTTTCACACTTCTGATTTAATCGCCAAAAATCTTCTGTTTGGCTGCATTCAAAATGAGGACCTATCCCTAACTCCACCATAGGGAAACGCCAAAATATTAGTTACAAATCCTGAATAAGTCAAACTGCGTTTTTTCTTCACTTCAACACTGTTTTTTCTAACGATTTTTAAATTGCTAGCTTCTCATCCTGGTTCGTAGACTTAAATACTGTTTTTAATGATTTTTTTAAATTACTAGCTTCTCATCCTGCTTCGTTGACTTATCTTACTATACTTCCAAACTTGTTTTAACTATGAAAAACACTCTTGTCCTTGGCTATTCTACTTTTATATCTTTATTGAATCTACTCTCTTCACTAATCTCTACTTACCTTGGCAGGTAAAGCTAGCCACTTCGTTGATCGTCCATCATCCAGCATCACTCTTTTATGGTCATTTATTTCTAGTCTAAGCATCTTAGTAATCCTTACAATAATTTTCAAACTTTTGCTTCCACCCAATATTTAAAAACCTCCCAAAAATGTTACATTTTGTGACTTTTTTATTTAGAATTTGAAATCATCTCTAAAATCTAGGTCGAGCAAATTTTTTTCCATCGACTTTGATTCTATGTTGTTTCAGAGCCTTTGACATGGTCCTATCAGAGTCCTAAAACTCTGACAGGTCAATCAGTATAGGTCAGTCAATCAATATTCAAAATAAATGAGGATAAAACGACATGACCTTTGACATGGTCCTAGAACAAAGAAATTAATATTTCAAATAATGTGGATGAAATGCAGATGGTGCCTTGTAGAAGAAAATTAGCACCATCCGAGAAAAATAATGAAGTTTCTTGTACCGGCAACTCTCAAAACTTCTACAAAATAATGCATTTTCTTATATTTTAATTATAAAATTGAAATCATCTCCATATTCTAGATTGACGGTGGTTGTACCTTCTCATTTGAGTCAATACTCTTTCGTAGCCTTTGCCATGGTCCCAAAACAAAGTCAATCCATATAAATGAGCATAAAATATAACCCTGTTTGACTCCCTATTTTATACGGAACCGGATATTAAACACAGTGCTTGTTGGTAAGTTAAAAATACATCTGAACATATCCTTAGAGTGTATTTGGGGTTACATAGTAAGTACCAGAGCCGTTTTATCTCGATAATTAGATACTGGTTGAAAATAGTGCAGGTTCCGGAGTCAAGGCTAGTGAGAGGGGTATACATAGAATTGCTATCACCTAAGAAGAAGAGAAATTGGCCGTCCAAGGTGAAGAGAATTCTAGATGATTTAGGGCTTTCCCTTTTGTGGGGAGACTGGAGAGGACCTTTTATGGAGAAACGTAAAGTGTTGCAGTTAATTGAAGGGAGAATTAAGGAACAGGACCAATAGGTATGGAGGGCTAAACTAGAGCAGTCAGATAGCCTAAGAGGTTTCAGTTAAGTAAAGGAAAGCCTAGGGAAGGAATTTTATGTAAAGTTAGGTAGGGGTGGATCCACGATTTTTGTTATGGGGGGGGGGCAACACAGGTTGATCCGATAAACTTGTGTTAGGAGCAAGTTTAATTAACGCAATCCTGCGTTAATTAAGTAAAGTACACTACTTTAAATTACGTTAGGGGTGGGGGCACGCACCCCCTCGCACCTCCCCTGGATCCACCACTTAGTTTGGTCTAGGTAAAAGAGAACTGAAACACTGGATTCAACTACGATCAAGTAATTTACCTTTGGGTTGTAATTTGAAGAAATCGGAATGGCGTGGGTCTGGTCCGGATTGCAGGTACAGTTGTCCCTTATGTAAAAATGAAGATTTCGTCCATTTTCTCCAATAGTGTCCAACAAACGACGATATAAGACCGCGTTTTCTGTGTGAGGTACGTTTCCTGGATATATTACTGAGCAAACGGAAAGAAAATATTATGGATACGACACGGTTTCTTCGAAAAGCCCTCCAGCTATGAAAAGACAGTAAATAGTGTTCATATTATATATGTATTTATTGTGTCTCTATCCTTGTTAATCTATGTATGGCCTATGGCTAATAAACTTATAATTATTATATTATCCTGGAACATCCACTAAAACATGCCCCGAAAGTTTCATCTTGTATAACCCTTAAACAGTTGGAGTAGTAATAGTTGTATTTACGTCGTACTTCTTGGTCAGTTGAACATCCACTACTACTTTCCAATTCCTGAAAGTTTCAACTTTCAGTAAGCCAATCTTGTAAGCAAGTTATTTTTGAGATATTACTGATACGTCATTTTGACAAACTGTTTTCACTCAATGGGTTCATTTAGCATGAAATACATATCAATATTTCACTAAAGTTTCACCTTAATACCCTTAGTAATACCAATAGTATGCACATATTGCTTTTTGACTAGTTCAATATATACCAATATGCGCTTACAATTTTAACTTAATACTCTAAGTGATTTCTGTGATTTCTAATACGTTCATTTAACGACCTATATTCACCTAGTATGTTTTGATGTAGTGCAATATTCTCCTTAGAAATTTCTGAAAGCTCAATTTTGATATCCTTAGCACTTGTAGCAGTAGTTTGCACAGTTTCTTGGTTCGTTTAATATACCCTCAGTATTTCTATTTAATGCCCTAAGCCATTCATGATATATTGTTGAAGTGTTCTTTGAAAACTTGCATGCAAATAAAATATTTTGATTTAGTTACATATTCCCCCTCAACATTCTATGAACGCTTCACTTTAATATCCTTCGCCATTTTCGGGATCGAAGACCAATTAATCTCTATTTCCCAGTAACAAATCCTGTATATTAACAGTTAACGACTTAAATAGCTTATCATTCCTGCCCTGAGGACTGTGAGGGCCTTGTCATCTCCGAAGGATAAGTTATTGGATCTTTCAATTATGCTGAACAAAATGACTATGGAAATTTTTATTGGATATATCTAATGGGCAGGGCAAAAATGGTTGGAAGGAGGCTGATTTCACTTCAATAGCTTCTGGCTTCAAAAAATAGCACTATAACTTTCAGTTCTCTTTCAAATGAGCCTCCTCAAAGCTTCTACAGCCATTGGTTCAATGCAGTAGCATCTAGAAAAGAAGCTAAAGATCACTTTGCTCTTTATATATGAGAAAACATGGTTTCCTTTTATAGCTGGTATATCCACTACATTATGTATTGATACTAAAATTCTTGCAAGAAAGAACTATCAAAACAACCCGAAAAAGGTTTGCACATGAGGAGAAGTTCTATCTTGGAGAGTACGATAGTATGGGATATGTTGTCAAACCCTTTTCTAACATCAACAGAATTGCAGCTGGAATTCTACCCACATCATTATGCTTTCACCTTGTGAGTAAGCTTCAGCAAGGTCATGCAAGCATTTTCTATTGAGTTTTTAGGGCGAAAACCAAACTGATTGTAATTGAAGAACTGTTCGTTTTTTTTTATCAAGAAACGATAGAAGTCTTCCTGGGGTAGCTTTGCGGCATAGAGTGTTATTTCTATAGTTTCGTAAAAAAAAACTATCTAATTTATTTAATGTTGGAAGAACGTTTGCTAGTGAGAATTAATTAGCTTTTCGTTAAAATGAGAGAAACTTCCGCCAAAGCGATTTGCTATTATGTATTGAATTTTGACAAGAATTCTCAAACTGGACTTTAAAAATTCCTTCCTCTGATAAAATAATTGTAACCTCAAATATATCAGGACATACCGCTTAAAATTTTCAAAATAACTTACATAAGGTTTCAGTTAAAACGAAAAAAGTCTTCAGTGGTATAAAATGTTTGGCTTAAGACCAGTGGTTCTCAACCGATATCTGGCCAAGCCCAAGAAAGGCATTTCAATAATCCTGAAGCCCCTTCTTAAGGTTTAAATTTTTGGTGTATTCACCCGAAGGAATTTTAAAAGACCATTAACGTTGTGTTTTTTTTCGGGTCATCTTCTATGCACATTTTATACTAATAAAAAATATCGTCTAAATTTAACATTTTTTATAAAGTATATGGCGATATTGTACTTCTCCAAAGCTTTATTCAACAGAATTTAAAATTTGTTCGGAGATTTTTTTCAGCTTTTGTTTTTCCATTTTCAATTACTAAAACCAAAGCCATCATAATTGCTAATTGATTAAGAGATCCCCCCTTATCCACTTCAAACTTTCTGTAGTCATATCCCATATTGCAACGCAGTGAAGCTACTTGGCCATGGATAGATTCTAAAATGTTTTGGCATGCACAATTCAGTGAAAGCCATGATCATTCAGAGACTTTGCGTTTTAAAAAGACTTGCTGAAAGTAAATGGGGATGCCACCCTAAAGTTATCTTGGATTTTAATAGATTATATGTCCGTTCTAATCTGGAATACGGTATCTAATTCTTCTGAATTTGTCTCTCATCTGCACTTAAAACCCTGGATTCCTTACAAAATTCTGCTATTTGAATCGCTCTGGGTTTGCACAAGCATATTCCTTTGTCTAAATTAAAATAATTGCCTAGTTTTGGTCTCCCTAAGTGAAAGAGCATCCAGTCAAAAGAAGTAATACTTCTCACGAGTTCAATCTTATGAAAGCAAGGATGGTGTATATAAACATACATTTGCTTTGAAATTAGCTTCAACTAATGGCCATTCATCTTGCAATCAGTTTCAACTGAAGGTCCCCAATTGGAGTCAGTATTCCCCTTATGCGTACTCTTTTACTGACAATCTGCCTCGGGAAATGAGTCCACCTATTTGTCAAGCAGAACTTTTTCGTATTAATAAAAACCTTATGAGCTTCAGACTATTTTGGTTAAACCGATTTTGAAGTTGTATCCTAATCACAAGATTATCTATTTAGATGGATCTGTCCAGGGTCAGAGAGCTGGAGAAGGAGTATGTATTCTATCATTGGACCTTATCCTTTATTTACCCCTTCTATTAGGATTTTCCATTTTGTCTGCTGAATTGAGTGCCTTTCGCCTGGTCCTAGACATTTTTATAAATTTTAGCATTATATATGAGAATATCCTTTCCCTTTCTCACTCCAAATTGGCAATACTGTTGCTGGAAAAAATTAATAGTATTGTGAATGATAAGTACTTATTCTACAAAAGAAAAAAGCTTCTGAACCTTCAGGCCAGAGGAACTTAGATTTAATTCCATTATGTTCCAAGTCATAAAGACATCAAATATAATTATATTACTGATTTAGTAGCAGCCAAGGCTTCTTTTTTAAACCCAGGTCCACTCTCTGACCTCAATTCACGAGACATTCTTAGGCGAAGATCTAAAGTTAATTACTGTAAATTGATTTGTTCACCTTTTCATACTAGATTACACACAGTGCTATATTACCGTCTGGAATCAGGTGCTCTTCTTCTCAATAACTTGTAATTTAATTGGAAGTTACACCACTCCCCTCTATACCGTGTCCGCTTCACAACAAATGAAACTATCTAGCATGTCTTATTTGAATGTCAGTCACTGAGCGTGGAGACTATTTCCCTTAAGCACGCGTGCTACATAGCTAATATACCAAATACCTAAACTGGTATCCTGAATTATAACCTGCCATGGCACATTGAAAGAAAGATATTTAAGGCATCTATTGATATCTTAAAGAAGAGACAAATTGATTCGTGATCACTAAAGCACAATGAAGACAATAGAAAAGGGGTTATTCATCATTTATTTCGGAGTGTGCAGAAGAGAGCGACAGTGAGTGGGAAAAACTGTGTTGGTACCGGTCGGCCTATAGGCCTTAAACTGCTGGGGAAAGGTAGTTCAAGTGCCCGCACTTCGTACAATCGATCAATATAATTAAGGATTTCAATTGGGATTGGATTGCTGGTTTTTAACTGATAGGAAGACTTTTTTTTCAGGGCTTGGTTTCAGATGAGGATGAAAGATTTTTGAGTATCTGAAGATACTTTTTGGGTTGTCAAAAGGGTGAAAAGAGTAACTGGCAGTTTATATACACTGTAAAAAAAATTTGGAACTGGAACTTTGGTACAAAATAATCATAAAATCTACCAACTGTAGGCAAGGATTTTTTTAACTGGTTTACTCTCAGTCTTTGAAGATTAAGAATTTATGATTTCTGGAAATGAATTAGTTTCTGAAAACGAAAACTGTAATTACTTCTGTGAGTAAAATCTGTGCGAATGTGGCATTTAAAATTCTTTTGGTATGGAAAATGATTCTCCATATTCTGGAGACTAATAAAGACAATTAGCACGTATAAATTCACCATATTAAGTAGATATCTGTTTTAAGTATAAAATTACGGATATTAATGCATAAAAACATATAGATTTAGCACAAAGATACATAGGTATAAAAATCCCTTAACAGATTTGGTCCTATTCCATAAGAATAAAGTTGTTAACCGCCAGTTGCCCGATTGGCCTTTCACTCATTTTTTAACGAGAAAATGATGACGTTTTCGTGTTTGCGGCCAACTGTGCTCTTACCCTAGCTAAGAAAAGAAAATAAAAACAATTGATGCATCATTAACAACTAACTGGATCATACAGTTACTTCCTGTATAAATTCCTGGGTTTTCTTATATATGCAGTAAATTCATTGTGGTGGTCAACTTCGAAAGAAACATGCAAACCAATGAAAGTATGACTACTGAGCTACCATCAGTTTTATTCAATAGGGTAGGCTAGAACTTGCAGAAGCCCACTTGACCTGTGCCTAATCACAGGTAATTGTCCTGCTAAAAAGTGCTCTTAGATATATTTATTTATGTTCGTTTATATTGTTTTACCCATACTTTTGATAATTCATCTCCAGCCCCCCTCTAATGGTCTCACATGGCCCAAGGTTATGTAAAATAAGCTAAAATAATAATTGATACAAATTTAGGTCAATATCTACCAGATCATATTATTGAGTTAGGACTAAAGTGAATGCACCGTTTGATGCCTTTTTTTATGCTGATTACAAATATAATAATCATTTCTATTGGAAATGAATTTCAGCCCCCCCCCCCCTATATATGCCAATTCAGGGTTATGTTAGGTTAGGTTGTGTTGGGTTAGGTATAGCCTAAATAGGGGGGGGGGGCTGAAATTCATTTCCAATAGAAATGCTTATTATATTCATAATCAGCATAAAAAAAGGTGGTCAATATATAGGCCTACCAAATCATATTATTGAGTTAGGACTAAAGTAAATACACCATTTGATGCCTTTTTTTATGCTGATTACAAATATAATAAGCATTTCTATAGGAAATGAATTTCAGCCCCCCCCCCTATATATGCCAATTCAGGGTTAGGTTAGGTTAGGCTAGGTATAGCCCATATAGGGGGGGGGGCTGAAATTCATTTCCGATAGAAATGCTTATTATATTTGTAATCAGCATAAAAATGGCATCAAATGGTATATTCACTTTATTTGAAACTCAATAATATGATTTGGTATATATTGACCAAAAAGGCATCAAATGGTGTATTCACTTTATTCCTAACTCAATAATATGATTTGGTAGATATTTACCCAAATTTATTTCAAAAATCAGAAAGAACTAGGAAATATGGTAAAATTCTACTTTAGGTACTTTTGACTATCTCAGAAAGGGGTTGGGTTAGAAAAATGAAACTTTCAGGGACAAGTCTACAGGCTAAAGTATGTCCTGGGAACCTGGGAAGGTATTTTGAAGTACCTACCTCCACTCCTTCTCCCTCTAGAGGGTTCTGACCATTGATGACTGTTGCAGTAAATTCATTGTGGTGGTCAACTTCAAAAGAAACATGCAAACCAATGAAAGTATGACTACTGAGCTATCATCAGTTTTATTCAATAGGGTAGGCTAGAACTTTCAGAAGCCTACTTGACCTGTGCCTAATCACAGGTAATTGTCCTGCTAAAAAGTACTCTTAGATATATTTATTTATGTTCTTTTATATTGTTTTACCCATACTTTTGATAATTCATCTCCAGCCCCCCTCTAATGGTCTCACATGGCCCAAGGCTATGTAAAATAAGCTAAAATAATAATTGATACAAATTTAGGTCAATATCTACCAAATCATATTATTGAGTTAGGACTAAAGTGAATACACCATTTGATGGCTTTTTTTATGCTGATTACAGATATAATAAGCATTTCTATCAGAAATGAATTTCAGCCCCCCCTATATATGCCAATTCAGGGTTATGTTAGGTTATGTTGGGTTGGGTTAGGTATAGCCTATATGGGGGGGGGGGCTGAAATTCATTTCCGATAGAAATGCTTATTATATTCGTAATCAGCATGAAAAAAGGCTGTCAATATATACCAAATCATATTATTGAGTTAGGACTAAAGTGAATACACCATTTGATGCCTTTTTTTATGCTGATTACAGATATAATAAGCATTTCTATCAGAAATGAATTTCAGCTCCCCCTATATATGCCAATTCAGGGTTACGTTAGGTTGGGTTAGGTTAGGTATTCAGCAACTATTTAGAGACTATTGTAAATATGTACCTAAAGAATTTGGTCTTTTTTACTATATTAATTTAAAAAAAAAATTCTGAAAAATAAGTTTTTCAAAGAAAAGTAAAGGCCATTTCAAACTTAAGCTCAGCAGATACAAATACCTTTTAAAATTCAAATCCAAAACAACTAGAAATTACTATTAAAGAATAAATGAAACCCAAAATGAACAGAAATTAAATAAACAATCATAGCAAAAGCATACAACAAGTAATAATATAAATGAATAAATAGATCTTAAAGTGAGTAATGATTAGATGGAATATGAATATCAAGCTTAAATGAAAAAAAAAATATCTTCCTATTGAAGTATAAATGAAATTTAAAACAAACAGAAATTAAATAAACAATAAATGCAAACAAACATACAATAGATATTAATGTAAATTAATAAATAAATCTTAAAAAGAGTGAAACTTAAATTGAACACACAAATCAAGCTTGAAACAAACAAAAATCACCACAAAAAAGAGATTGGGTATGACCTCCTTCTCTCACTGTAAAAGTCTAAAACCTACTGCATCATTGGCACTTTACTGAAAACCAATTTTATTACAAATATTTTCTTTTGTACTTAATATTGAAAATAAACATTAAAATTATAATAAAATTGGAAGTGATGAGCTTTCAGCAATTAATATCATTATAAATCAAATATTCAGTTTAATTTATTAGTTCTTTCTAAAGTTGTACAAGACGAATTAAATTTCACTACAAACAAGAGTTTGGATACTGCCCCTTTCCTTAACTGTAAATAAAAACCAAAAGCCTACTACATCATTTGCACTTAATTGAAAATGAATTATATTACAAATATTTTCTTTTCCACTTCTTACAGTATTGAAAATAAAAATACAATTACAGTGAAATAAAATCTTGAACTGATGGATCTTTCAACAATTAATATCATTATTCATCAAATATTCAGTTTGATGTTGTTTATACTTTCCAAGACTGTTCAAGACGCATATAGTTTTCAGTAAAGTGCCAATGATGCAGTAGGCTTTAGAGGCAGAGCATCCCTTCAATAAGAAGTATATATTACCCAAGGGCATAACTTACAACACCTGCCCTCAGGCCATGGGGGGCTGTGTTGACCCCTGAGTTTTTGTTATATGGTCTTTAAACTATTTTAAAAAACAGGTATCTCAAAGTTCTTATTGGATGGGTTTGAGGAAAAATGGTCGTGGAGGGAGGGAGAGGGGCTAGGTGCCCTCCAATCTCTTTTGACTCTTAAAAAGTGACCTAGAACTTTCAATTTCCAATCAAATGATCCCTCTTTGAAGTTAATATGAGTATCCCTTCCATAAGACCCATATATACCCCCAGGGCATAACTTACAATGCCTGCCTGTGGGCCCTGGTGGGTTTTGTCAACACTGGAAATTTTGTTACATGATCTTTGAACTATTTTTAACAAAATAGCTATCTTAAAATTTAGGGGGGGGAAGCTGGTTACCATCCAATATCTTTTGATGCTTAAAAAGTGAACTAGAACTTTCAACTTTCAATTAGGGGGTTTAGGGCGGGGAAGCTGGTTACCATCCAATATCTTTTGACGCTTTAAAAGTGAAGTAGAACTTTCAATTTCCAATCAAATGAGCCCTCTCTGAAGTTTATACAAGCATTCCTTCCATAAGAACCATATATGCCCCCAGAGCATAACTTATAACCCTTGTCCCTGAAGACTGCAGGGGGATTGTCCTGCTCAAACATGTAATTTCCAGAACTTTCAACTACATTGAACAAAATGGCTATACCAAAATTTTGATTGGATGTGTTTGGGGGAATGGTGGGTGTGGAAGGGGTGTCAGTGTCCTTAGAATCACTTTTGACTATTAAAAAGGGAACTAGCCATTTAAATTTCCAATTGAAGGAGCCCTTTCTGAAGTTTCTACAACAATGTTGTCTATACAAAACCTTATATGCCCCCAGGGCATAACTTACAACCCTTGCCCTGAGGGCTGCAGGGAGTTGTCATCCTCAAAGACCTAATTTCCTGAACTTAAAACTATGTTCAATAAAATGGCTGCTCAAAATTTTGATTGGATGTGTTTGGGGAAAAGGTGGGTGTGAGAGGAAGGTTAGTTGTCCTCAAATCACTTTTGACTATTAAAAAGGGCACTAGCTCTTTGAATTTCCAATCAAATGAGCATTTTTTGAAGTTTCTATGACATGGCCTTCTATAAAAACCTTATAGGCCCCCAGGGCATAACTTAAAACTCTTGCCCTAAGGGTTGTGGGGGAGTTTCCTCCTCAAAAACATATTTTATATCCAGAAATCAAGTACGCTGAACAAAATGGCTATCTCAAAATTTTGATTGGATGTGTTTGGGGAAATGATGGGTGTGGGGGGCTAGCTGCCCTCCAATCACTTTTGACTATTAAAAAGGGCACTAACCCTTTGAATTTCCAATCAAATGGGCCTTTTTTGTAGTTTCTATGACAATGCCTTCTATAAAAACCTTATATGCCCCCTGGGCATAACTCAAAACCCTTGCCCTGAGGGTTGTGGGGGAGTGTCCTCCTCAAAACATATTTTCTATCTGGAAATCAACTATGCTGAACAAAATGGCTATCTCAAAATTTTGAATGGATGTGTTTGGGGAAATGATGGGAGTAGGGGGCTGGCTGCCCTCCAATCACTTTTGACTATTAAAAAGGGCACTAACCCTTTGAATTTCCAATCGGATGAGCCTTTTTGAAGTTTCTATGACAACACCTTCTATAAAAATCTTATATGCCCCCAGGGCATAACTTAAAAGTCTTGCCCTGAGGGTTGTGGGGGAGTGCCCCCTCAAAAATATATTTTCTATCTGGAAATCAACTATGCTGAACAAAATGGCTATCTCAAAGTTTTGATTGGATGTGTTTGGGGGAATAATGGGCGTGGGGGGGGGGGCTAGTTGCCCTCCAATCATTTTGAAGTTTCTATGACAATCCCTTCCATATGAAGTGCCTCTGGGGAAAAAAAATAATGATAAAACATTGGAGCCGTATGGCTTTTACTATAGGTAATGCTACAGCATTGCCTCTGATTCAGTTAGATTACTTAGAATCCTAACAAAATACTAAATATGCTTTTGTATGATGTTTCCTGATTGGCTACAGTTTGATTAATGTAAATTTTCCTTTTGAAGATTTGAAGTAATTTTGAAACCTGAATATAAATTTGTTTCTATCATATTTGAAAAAAGACTTTAAAAAGTTTGGATAGAAAGGTGATAGTATTATTAGTTCTTGACTGTCCTATTATCATAAATTTTTAGCATGTCATAAATGACTAATTTGGAACCACAAAAAGTATAAAAAGGACACTTCTATACAGGAATTTATGGTCTATTTGTTAGGATCCATTTTTGAAACTGTGGTAACCCATGTTCAAGTCTTGGTTGATATTTTTTTAAATAGTTATTCATTTTGTAGAAAAAAAAGGAGGTATTTCAGTGCTTCTATGTAATAAGTGATTTTCATTATTGTATGGTGATGGCTTTAATTATTGCATTTATTTTCAACCATGGATTTGTAATATTGCAATGGTGCAATATTCATTTGCAATGATTAACTCTTCTAAAATGGCAAATTTCATTGAAAATAATGAAATAAGTTTCTTGAGAAGTCAGTGATTCCTTGTAGCATTGCACCAGAAAAATTGCAATAATTATAATGCACCATTCTATAAGTGATATTAATTAAACATCTTAATTTCTTTTAATGTACTTTAGGTTTGGAAAATCTGCATAGATTTCATACAGGATATTTCATAAATAATTAAATCATTTTTTGCAGCCCAAAAAGATGCCAACGACCATATATCCCTTTGACTCTTTGTGTGACAAAATTACAGGTTTTGAACAGATTATTTAAGAGGAATGGGAAGTAAAACCCAAGACTGTATCCAGGGGGGGGGTTACCGGGTTTGACCCCCCCCCCCCCTGAAATTTTGACCGAGTCGAAAATGAGTTGAAAACCAGTAAAACCTTAGTAAAAATTAATAAAATTAGTCGAAAATTAGCACCCCCCCCCAACAAAAGTCCTGGATCCGCTCTTGGTAAAATCTATATAATATTTTATTTTAGCAAAAAGCGTGTTGACTTTTTTTTTTATTTTTTGCCTAAATTGGACATAAATATTTTTATAAGGTTTATTGTGCAGCCTGTATTTGTAAAAAAAAGAGAAAAATTATTTAAAATGTCAAAGGTTTTTTGATTTAACTGAAAAGTAAAATTGAAACTTAAAACAAATAGAAACAAATGATTTAAAGTCTATGCAACATATTTTTGAAACAAAATGTTTCAGATATACTGGCTTTTGATAGTCCACTTTCCTATTTTGGCTGTATTTTGATAAGTTAGGGTTTTATTGAAAACTACACTAGGTTGAGGTCTTTTGAGAATTATAATTGTATAATATAACTTTTGTATTTCATGACTAATAAAAGACTATTGATGTCTTTCTTAGTTTTAGTATTTTATTTATTGCAGGCCAAACACAGGTTTGTCTGCTCCTAACCCTGTTTTTATTGATTTTTTTTCAGAATTCAACATTGAAGAATATCAAGAGCCAGTTTATTTGATTTTTTTTTTTTTCAAAAATGGAGTGTACAAGCTAGGGTCCAACCAATATATTGACCAGCCAAAGGGGGGTCATTGTCATTTTTTGATATTGGCCAATCTTTTTTTTATGCAAAACTTATCTAGAAGATGGCATCATTACTCTGGTAATTTTTGCTTGCCCAGTCCTTGGGACCAGAGCTACCAGCAGATTCTGACTGTCGTCTACTGGTCTGCAGGGACTACATGGTCTAATACTTGTCAATACACACTTGGTGCAGCAATGTTAAAAACTTATGGTAAATTCAAGAATGCACATCTTCAACTAAGCACATTCTAATTATATTTGAATACAATAAACTCTATTTTTCTAATGAATCTTCACTTGTGTTGGTGAAAGATATAAGATTCAATTCATTCAAACAATGACATCCAGTCAGGGGTGAAAACAAGCTTTGGACAGAGGGAGAATTTCCAAGGTGTTAGCACCTCCTGCCACCATTTACAAAATTTGTCTTGGATATTTGGCTTACGCTCACATTTGTCAGCAAACTGGACAACTTTGTTGAAACATTCTTTAAATTCCTCATCCAAGGTTAAGACCCTAGCTTCACCCCTTAATCCAGTGTGTCTGGCATGTATTTATTAGTAAGAGACCATATCATATGAATGTAAAGTAAAGTTTTCAAATTGATATGTGAAAGATTAAAATACAAGTTCCTTTTATTGAAATTTGGGTTTTGAATAATCAATATTAATAAATATCTTACACTTCTTTCAATCAGGTTTTCACGTACCATATTTGTGTTTGTATAACTAAACTGACTTAAAATAGTTTTACCATTTAAACTAGATTTTTTTTAATTTTTGGTTTAAATGGTTTTCTAAATCTTCTCCAACTAAGTCTTTTATGCATTATGTAGATTATTAAGGCTGTTCTTTAGTGTGTAATGGACCAGGGAGAAACATATGAGTGTCAATATTGGCAGAGAATTCAGGGTTCAAAATTTATGTAAGGTTTTTTTCCAGATTGGAAAATATTGGCAAATTATATTGGTATTGTACCAGTACAGTACCTATATATCATTATTGGTATTGTACTTCAAAATCCATATTGGTTGGGCGCTAGCTCAAAATGGAAAGGAGTCAATTTTTGTCTGTTTTGTGCACAGTTTATAGAATTAGCAGTATGATCATTCCCTATCTCACCCATTATAAAAACCCGGACCGAGGTGCGAGTGCTCCAGAGAACGTTTTTGCAGATATAAACATAAGCGGCATCAGATCTTTTCACGGGTAGACAAGTCAGATTTCCCTTGGACGCGAAACTTGGCTTCAACGTTGGAACACTAATTTTGAAGAAACTAATTTTAAATTAATTTATTCCAATACATACATGAAAATCGGTAATTAGTAGTGCAATGTTATTGTTAGATGTTTTTAGGAATTAAAAATAGGTTCCGAAGTCTCAAGTTGGTTTCAAAAGCATTTTGAGAAAGTTTCTGCCAAAATACGTGTTCCAGGGTAATTGGACCGCTGATGGCAGATCAAATGAGAGGAGCTGTTTGTACGCGCCGATATAAATATATATATATATATATATATATATATATATATATATATATATATATATATATATATATATATATATATATATATATATATATATATATATATATATATATATATATATATGTATATATATATATATATATATATATATATATATATATATATATATATATATATATATATATATATATATATATAAATATATATATATATATATGTATATATATATATATATTTATATATTTATATATATATATATATATATATATATATATATATATATATATATATATATATATATATATATATATATATATATATATATATATATATATATAAATATATAAATATATATATATATATATATATATATATATATATATATATATATATATATGTATATATATATGTATATATATATATATATATATATATATATATATATATATATATATATATATATATATATATATATATATATATATATATATATATATATATATATATATAATATATATATATATATATATATATATATATATATATATATATATATATATATATATATATATATATATATATATATATATATATATATATATATAAAAAATTAGTTCAGGTGTTTATAGGAATTACAAGTAGGTTTCGAAGTCTCGAGTTGGTTTCAAAGGCATTTTGAGAAAGTTTCTGCCAAAATACGTGTTCCAGGGTAATTGGACTGCTGATGGCAGATCAAATGAGAGGAGCTGTTTGTACGCGCCGATATATATATATATATATATATATATATATATATATATATATATATATATATATATATATATATATATATATATATATATATATATATATATATATATATATATATATATATATATATATATATATATATATATATTATATATATATATATATATATATATATATATATATATATATATATATATATATATATATATATATATATATATATATATATATATATATATATATATATATATATATATATATATATATATATATATACACTACGAAAACTTTACGAAAAAGAAAGTTTTTTTTAAAGAAAAGTAAAGGCCATATTAAACTTTAAGATCAGTAGAAATAAAATTTTCTGAAAGTTCCCAAAGAATTTTACGAAAAATACTTCTTAACAGACGTTTGGTATTTTCTTGGATAGGGCTATTATGGCAACTTTTACCACAGCAACCAATAATTAGAACCCAAGTCCTAAAATTGGTCTCAATCAGGAACCCTTATCGCTATCTAAATTCACAAAGTGCAAAGATTTTCAAACAGAGGTGTTTATTGTTTAAAGGTCAGGAAAGGTCTGCCCATTTCATACGAAAACATTGATTGAAAACGAAAGTAGTCTTATCTAGAAATTAAATATCGTAGAAAATAAACATCACGACGTTTAAAAAAATGATAAACCATCTAGTGGCAGATCCAGAGGGGGGGGGGGCGAGGGGTTCCCCCTATAGTAGTCTAAAGTAGCGTAATTTACCTAATTAACGCAAGTTTGCATTAGTTGAACTTGCTCCTAACGTAAGTTTGTCGGATCAACCTATTTTGCGCCCCCCCCCCTAAAAAAAATCCTGGTTCCGCCCCTGAAACATCACACCTACTCCACCAGTTATTAGAAGAAGAAAAAATTCCTTATTTTCACAAATTTCATCAACCCCCCCCCCCCGCCCCCTTTTTTATAAAATCCTACATAGGCCGATCAGTTGAGTCCACTGTATGTAAATAATAAATTTAAGTCATAATTTGTATATAAATTAAGTCATACCTGTGAGATGGGACACTTGCAAACCACTTGACTGGCTCACTAAGTTTTTTTCTGCTTTCGCAATTACGAATAATGCACTTGGTAACCATTTCTCATTGATTGACGAAAACACACTAACCCGCTAATGCAGAAATAAGTGGGAGGAGCTTTTTGTTCGCACCAAGAATGAAGACCAGAAATTATCTGCGATAAACTTACTGGATAATTGTATAAACTCTGGTTTTGTGTGTCAACTTTGCCTTTTATTTTATCACAATACCTTAGTGATTTTTAAACTAGGCAACACAAAACGCATCCACTAGCCATACATTGTCCGAATTTGACATACATGTTTAAAGTCAGAACCAAGCAGATTTAAAATGGGAAGAAGTCTTTATTCCAAATGAGCAGGTATTAGTTAAAGAAAAGAAAAACTACCAAAAGTCATCTAATCCTGGTTTAAACTTGAATTTTCTGTGGAAAGATATCAGAGGGGCAGGAGGTCAAACCACATGTGGACAAAGTTCCAAAGCTGCTGCTAGCAGAATTTGACAGAATTCCAAAATCTGCTAACGCTTTATAAGCACTTGTGTTTTTACAGCTTTTGTTTAAGTAAAAAGTATTTTATATGTAAATATAATTTTTTTTTGTTTTTGATGAAATCTGCCAACAAATTTGAAAACTGCCAAGTAGCATTGCTACTTGCTAATCCACTTTTTCCATGGCAGGGTCCAATGGGTATAAATAGAAGAAAATCAGCATAGAACCTAGGAAACTGAATAAAGTTGGTTTTAATTTTACTATGAAAAGATATCGGGGGGGGGGGGGGGGGGGAGAGAGTCCAACCAGGTATGGACAAAGTTCCAAAGCTGCTGCTAGCAGAATTTGACAGAATTCCAAAATCTGCTGACACTTTATCTCCACAACTTGTGTTTTGACAGATTTTCTTTGACCGAAAAGTATTTTTATATGTAAAAGGGGTATTTTTAGACAAAATCTGCCAACAAATTGAAAAACACAACAGAAGAAAGTCAAGATAGAACCCAGGAAATTGTAAATAAAGTTGGTTTAACAAAGATATCACATTTTGAGAATTGTTGGCAATACTCTAGTGTTAACTATTGTTACCTGAAGATCTAAAGATCTAGTGTTACCTAAAGAGCCATAAGCTTTTATTGTATTATTTAATTATCAATTTACAATGATTTTTCTCCTAGAGCAACTTTCTATGGAACAGGTGATAGTTGAGACTTTGGGATTGGAAGTTAATGTTGTAATGTCTTTACTAAGAGTCGGAAGTGATTGGGGCCAATCAGGCCCCCTCTTTTGCCCTTTTTATGCCTCCTCCTACCCTTCACAACTATTGAAGAAATTTGATCAAATTTTTGCTGAGCTATTTTGTTTTAAGTATTTTTGAGTTTTATTTTGGAACTTTCAGGGAAATTTAAGAAGGGTATTTATTAAAATAGCATATTTGCAGTATTTGCTATTTTCTAAATGCTTATTTGCAATATTTGCTTATATATCTATTAAGTTGTCTGGGAACTAATTCAAATAACAATGTTTGTTGCAGCAATCATAAAGGAGCATCTGCAATACCTGAAAAATAGACAATGTTATTGAGCTGAAACTTTCAGGGAATGTTGAGGTGGATTTTGAATAAGATAAAAGGACTGTTAGAGTAATCAGAAGGGCTTAATGACAGTGTCTAATTAACAGCTAAGGTTATCAAGTTGAAACTGTTAAGAAATGTTGAATAAATCAAAATTTGCTTGTGCACCCAGGTTATAAGAATAATTTGTCTGCAATATATCACGAATGGCCAAGGAAACTAAAATTAAAGCTTTATCTATGATTTAAGGGAATGTTTGCACCTTATGGTATCTGGCTGAAAAAACCTGGAAATCTGAGTGGAATGCTGAACTAAATTGAAAAAAAAAATTCATTCAGAGTTTCAAAAAGATTTTTTTATGTTTCTGATACATCTATGGGTGTTAAATTGAAACTTTCTGGGAATAAGCATTCTCTGAAAGTTGGCTAGGTGGAAGTCAAGCTAAATGGTGGTTGCCAATAAAATATCCTGGTTGCCAATAAAATCAGTCAGTCAAATCGCAGGATTGTTTTTGATATTAAAGCACAAAAGACATTGTTTAATCTAAAATTTACACAACAATGATGAAGATCATAAATTCTATTTTGTTTTTTACAAGTAAAGGAATAAAAAAAAATTTGCAAAATGAGCAACAAAATATATCATCATGGAGTTTCCTGATCGCTGTAGTAGAAGGAAAACACAGCCAATAATTGTCATGGGTAAATAAATGCTAATCCTTATATCTTATTTAAAAAAAATAGGAATGGGAAAGAGGTGCATGTATTATTGATTTGGTAAAATTCTAAGCTAGGCATTAATTTGTTCACTAGCCTATTAAAATTATTCAACCTTTCAAATTATTACTTGTTGACTGACATATAAGAGCATCTTTCTTGAAAGATTCATTTACTCTAAAAGTTTCACTTTTATTGCTTGACTTGTATCTCATAAAGTATTAATATTAAATTAATCTTTTCACTATAGAAACCAATAAAAGAAATGACACATTCATCCTACCATTCATAACTATTAAAGAAATTCGATCAATTTTTTTCTGAGCCATTTTGTTGAAAATAATTTTGAGTTTTGTTGTGGAACTTTCAGGGAAAGTTAAGAGGGGCGTTTATTAAAATAGCGTATTTGGAATATTTCAGTAATGACTAAATCTATTAAGTTGTCTGGGAAATAATTTAAACAACTCAGCCTTTCTAATTTCAATCTTTTAAATTATTGTTTGTTGACTTACAAGTAAGATCATCTTTCTCAAGATCAATTATCCTATTTTGTCATATTTATCCTTTCCAACTATTTATTCTAAAATTTTCACTTTTATTGCTTGACTTGTATCACATAAAGTATAAATAACAAATATATTTTATTGCTGTAGAAGCCAATAAGAGAAATGAAGACATGACACATTCCAATGCAACAAAGACAGATTGAAACCATCCTTGTATCACTCTTGGATAGTTTGGCTAACAGCAGATTCAAGATAAACAATTAAATTACTGCATCAAAGTATAAACACATACTGAACAAGTACTGACAAAACTCTCCAAAAGTGACCCCGCGTACCTCAGCGCCTCTAGAGGGAAAATGTTGTACGACTTAATCGCTCCGAGCCAATAAATTATGCTAAGTGTGATTCAGGCGACGAGTGACCAGGAAATTATCAAATATTAGCAGGTTGAAATTAAAGAGTAAATCGTGCGATAAGGATATGTAGAAGAAGTATTGTGCTTAGAAAACTGATTATTATTAAGTGCTGCCGGCTAACAACCAGAATGAGCATTCGATGCTTTTTCGAAGGGTGCAATATTAATCGAAAAAATGCAAAAGAAAAAGGAGTCAAATTACTTGCTGTGCCAAATAACAGGTAGGCTATGAAATGTTTGTTTTTCAAACTTCAGAAAAGTTCTATTCTTGTACCATAATGAGATAGCTAAGAAATAAACATACCATGATCTACTTAGAATTCAATGTTGTAAACTATCAAAATATAAATTTGGAAAATTCCAGAATCGCGGGATTCCTTTCATCCCCTAGATTCTATAAAACAAACTTTTCGAGGAGACGAAGGGATTCGGGATAGGGCCCCAGGGGCCTAGACCCGAACCCCGAGTGAGCCGAAAACTAGCAAATACTGACCTAGTCTAGGTTATAGGCTAATGAGAAATCTGGAAATGGGCCGTAGTTATATACGTTTTATTGGGTTAATTCAAGGCTGTAGCCTACTCGGTGAGAAATAGTGAGCAAACAAAAAAGATTAAGGGAAAGATTTTACAATTTACACTAATTATAAAGACGATAAATGACCGGAAAATCACAGCTGTATTATAGCTAAATTTCAAATACTTTGGCTACTTACCCCCAAACTTATGGTCAATTTATCGGAAGGTGCAGCTTTTAATGGTAAACTCCAATATTTCGAAGTTTCAAAGCATAAAAAAGTTATGCAGAAAAAATTAGCACGTTTTAAGCCTCTCGAAATCCAAGTTTCGTCTTAGACACTATATTTTTTGTTTATTGTTTCCATTTCCTCGTAAGAAAGAGCATTCATTTGGATTTTTTTTCCCGCATTCTGCCGGTTTATGCTTTTTCTTATTGATAGTTTCTAAAAACGAGACAAAAATGTGAACTCTGTATCTTCTGAATTATTGGCTTTTTTTAACATCGATGATATTGGCTCTTGGTGGCCGAAATTGGATTCTCTTCAATGTAGCTCTAATTCTAATATCCGATATGAAGCGGGGCATTGTTTTTGGATAGGACTGAACTGGCACGAACAAACCAAATCAGACTACTTGTTATTTTTTTTTATTTTTTACAGACGGGAAGAATGGCTCAGAGCTGTGAAACGTGAGGATTTGCTGGAAAATCCGAAAGGGGCAAAAAGACTCTTCATATGCACGAGGCATTTCAAGGAAGAGCATTTTATGGCAGCAGATATTACTAAGCTAAACAAAGTCTTGAAGCCAAACGCCATCCCGTTTATTTTAGTCGGTGACGGTCAAAGTAAGACTTTATGTCTGTTCATTAGCTATCAATGGTGTAGTTGGGTGAGAAAGTCAGGGAAATGCGATCCATGGGGAAAGTAATCCATTTGTTTTCCTACGAAAAAAAAGGCTCTCCGTTTCATCTGCTTAATTTTTAACCTTTGAGGCATCAGCTATTACGAGATGGTAGCTTTGGGAGGGTGAAAAAGTGCAGCCCTCCCTCCTATTTTTAAGGACTGTACGCCAAGGATAAGCTTTTGCTTGAGATTCGCTAAAATAGATTCGCGACCTAATCAAATAAATGTTTGTGGCTGATTTAACAAGCCAGGTTTGGAAGTTTCAGGCAACATTATTATGCGCCAACTATTATCCGACTTCTTGAGGACAAGGTATTTATTTCAGTTGGTGACTCCCTGCACTGGTGACATTGCCTTTACCGACATCAATAGCAACCAGTACAACCCGATTTCGTTTGAAGTTGTGAATGTTAGTGGTAAGTGCTTAATTAGTTAGTTAACTTAGTAAATGAAAAAGTACCACTTTTGCTCATTAACAGCTTGTTTTTTTCCTCTCCCTCCTTATTTTTGTGAAAAAGCATCACTGACGTAGCATTCTGTAGAATCCAATTTAATCATAAGAATTCCTACCTAACCTAGAATGGTTATTTGTGTTCAATGCATCTTACAAAAGAAATGTGCGTTTGCATCTTTGACATCGAATCCGGACCTTACGTTTATATTTAGTTTTCTGTTGCTAACATACTCGTATAGTTCTTTATTTATCCGAATATTTTAACCTATCTGAGCATTTAGAGCACGGCTCAGTGCTGCACTGCGCCTACCTGCATATTCAGTCGAGCTTTTATGCAATATAACTTCTACACCCCTCACCACTCCCCCTCTCTCCCTCTCTTCTCTACTTCTCTTCTCTCCTCTTCGTACATCGTTTTTTCTTTTCTTCTTTCTTATAGAAGTAGATTAGAGTAGATAAGAAATGTCGCAGTAATAGCAATAAGTTTTTTCCACTCTTACAGGTGACATTGCCTTCACTGACATCGGTAGCAGCTCACACAACCTGAATTCCGTTGAACTTGTTAATCTTAGTGGTAAGTCTTGTTTAGTAAATTAGTTAATAAATCTAATAGTGCTCGTTATTGCTCATGCTCATTTACAGCCAGTTATTTCCTCTTTCTCCCTACTTTATGAAAAAGACATAATTAACACTTAAGAAACAAATAGATATAAATATTATAAAAATAGACATAAATAGAATAAAACAGACATAATAGACATAAGAAACAAAAAAAAAGTTATTTTGAATATAACCGCTCATGATTTTGCCATTATTTTTTTCTGTGATTTGATGGAGGGAAAGTCCCTGGATTCTATATACATCGAAGGAGTAATTAAAGCTTCCTTGGAAAGAAAGTAAGTTAGTGGTTATAGTTTTTTTTGGCTTTTGCTGTTTTGATTGGGGAATAAGCTTGTCCACATAAGCTATAGTTTTGAACATTATTGAGATTTTTGCCTATATTGTATACTCATTTTGAAAAGAATAGTGAACAAATTCGCGCGCGTCTTTGCTACGCACTATGAAAAGAACAGCTTTCGACCTTCCCCTCGTTTTGTTTCTCCGTTACTGGAGTACGATAATTAGCAATGACCAATTGGAATTTTTTAAGCAGGACGCTAGCTGAGCCTTAACCTTGAATGCAAACTTGTCAATACTCAGGATGATATTCCAATATTTTATTTTTATTTTCAAGGTGATGCTTTATTTGAATTGGAAGACTGGGTGAGCGTGACCACTGATCTAATAAAGCTCTTGCCAATCTTGACCTCCCAAGTGATATCTCGTGTTCGGTTCTTGACATCTGAACTAGCAGCTGCTATCGGTTCTGACAACGAACATGGTAAGATTAAGGCCCGTAAATTGTTGTTATAGTTCTACCCCTCCCCCCCTAATTTACCCCCTGGTTTCATACTGTATTCCTTTTTGTCTTGTTCATGTACCCAAATGTGTTGCCTTTCCCAATTTGCTTACAGAAATACCCTAGTGTTAGGTGTTTCCTCTGACTATTCACTCACTAATTTAGAGCTAAGTCCCTTCTATCAGTCTTAGTTTTTAGATTTCATTTTTTAGCTGCATTAGTAGTGCAGCGATCCTACAATATCCACCCATCTCTTATATATATATATATATATATATATATATATATATATATATATATATATATATATATATATATATATATATATATATATATATATATATATATATATATATATATATATAAACGTAAATAAATTTGCTTATCCTGTATTTGTTCTATATTTTAATAAGTAGTTCTGCGTTCTCTGCGCTTGATAGGAGGATAGGATAGGAGATAAGAAATAGTGCAGAAAGTGAGACAGGTATAGAATATAATGTCTTTGAGGCATTGTGATTTATTCTGATATTTTGTGAGTCAGTAATGCTTTGTTAATTAATATTGCCTATGGCTTTGTTAGTTTTCTAGTGTAAAAAGTTTCGATAGGGTACTTGAAATGGAAAGTAAAGAGGATATTTCGATAAGTGTTTGTACATTTCTCTTTGCTCAACCCAGTTTTCTTTTTCTTTTTTTTTTAGGTAGATCAGCTCCCGAATCCCAAGCCTCGTCTCAAGCTCAGATAGGTACGCCAAAAACTAGTCGCAAAATAAACGGACCAACTTTAAGGACACCCAGAAATGCAAAAATTGATATGACCGACCATGCAATATTTTCATCTCCAACATCAACCAATACAAATCAGTCAACCAACGGGAGGAAATATACCCCACGAAAGCTGGCATTAAGTTGGACAATAAAGCGCCAAGAGAAGAAAATAAAACGATCTAAAAGGTCACTTATCACGCTCAAAAGTAAAATAAAAAATGCGAAGACAGGTTTTCAATCCGAACAAGAAGCGTTACATTTTGTTGAGAGTCACCTATCCGGAATCGCGCTTTCTATATTTAAGTGCCAAATTAGAAGATATATGATAAAAAGACGATTTACTGTGGAAGAAAAAACAACGGGCCTGGTGTTTTTTTCCTATCTCCGAACGGGTACAAAAAGTTGCTTCGTGAGAAAATTTTCTACCTTCCATCGGTGCGTACCCTACAGAGGTGCCTTTTGAGTATTGAAGTGGTAGAAGGTTTTAAAGAAAGTGTTTTTGATATGCTGAAGCTAAAAACTGAAGGAATGGGTGAAACAGAAAGATTTTGCACCATCGCCGTGGACGATGTGTCTCTAAACCTGAACTGCAGTATGATCGTAGCCGTGATAGGGTAGAAGGACTTGGTCCGTTAGGACCCTTCAAATACGCTACAGTGGTCATGTTGCAGGGACTAAAAAAGCACTGGAAACAACCACTTGCGTATTTTTATAGTGTTTCAGGCCTCAAAGGTGAGAAATTAAGAAATGTTATTTTTGAGGCGATAGATAGGTGTCAACAGGTAGGGATTACCGTAAAGGCAATAATTTCAGACCAGGGTGGAAACTGCCGAGGATTAAAAAAGGATCTGGGCGTCAAGAAAAAAAATTCCTTTTATTCTTAGAAATGGTGGAAAAGTGTATTTCATTTACGACCCCCCTCACTTGTTGAAAAGTGTCCGAAATAATCTCTTAAAGTATGATATCATTTTAAGTAAGCAGTGGCAGGCGTCTTGGAGAGACATTGTGTGTTTTTTCAAGGTGGATCAATGTCGTCGATTTAGGACAGCGCCGAAACATCAAAAGCGTAATATATGTTCTACAAATCTCGACAAAATGAGGGTTAAAGTCGCTACTCATGTTTTCAGCCACTCAGTGTATGCTGGGATCAATTTTTACGTGAGTAAAGGTTTGTTACATCCGAAGGCCGCAGGAACAGCAAAGGTTGTAAATTTCTTTGATAAGCTGTTCGACTGCGTTAATTATCTTGGATGTTTAGAAAAAATGTATAGACGCCCAATTTGTAGGGGAAGCGCATCATTCCAGTTTTTGAAGTCGGCCAGTTCATTTTCAGGCGATTTAAAATTTGTTAATAGTGTTGAGAAAGATGTTGGGAAAACAATCTAATGCATAGAGGGATTGCAGCTGACTATTTCTGCCATCCTCGGTCTATCAGAAGATTTGATGAAGCATGGGTTTAAATATGTTTGTACGAGGAGACTTAACCATGATAGTCTACAGCATTTCTACGGCTTACTACGACGCTCTGGGGGTTTAAACGATAAGCCTACTACGTCGCAATTCTCCTGCCTTTACAAACAAGCAACGCGTAGAAGCTTTTCGGTATTTTCAAAGTCGACGGGGAATTGTGAAGCACTTTCTTTCCATCAATCTCTTTTATCCGAAGTTTTTTCATCAGTTAACCCTCATGCAAATCATGCAAAAAGAATTGTGCAAGCCGGACGTGATAGCAGCGATATCCATGAGCCTCACGAGTTTGATTTTGATGAGAATGTTGAGGTTTTCAACTTAACAGAGGAATCAAATTTTGCACACGTAGTGGGGTTTCCTGCGAAAAAGATTCTGGAAAAGCATTCGTGTGATAACTGTAGAACTGGGTTATTTGAATCAGGTATTTCTCTTTTTGATTCAGTGTTTGATTTCATGCGGATGAAAGCTTATGAAGAAGCCAATTCAGACTTCTCAAACCTTTTTGTTCCTGCAATCTCCTTGATTGAGTATTGCAAAAAACTAGAGTACATCATCCAGACTGAAATGAAGAACTGCTGGAACGAGGGAATCATACGGCGAGCATGGGAAAGAGCGTCCCAACTGTTAATCCCAATTTTGTGTGACCTATTTCCTCGCGAGTGTTTTGTACAGTATTTTTTGGAATGCGTATCTTCTACATCACTAAATTTGAAAACCAGAAGATGGAAAGAAGTGCTCTATGCGGAAAAAATAAAAGCAGCTAAGTTAAAAGGATTTACTTTTAAATATTTTTTATTCCGTGGTTAAGCATATTTATTTGTTCTTATATTGTTTGAATTTAGCTAAAAACGTTTTTGGATTATTCTAAAAAGAATTTTTCTAAAGCAATAGTACTTTTAGCGATTCTCCATTCTCTTAAAACTCTTACAGAAATGAAAAATATTTTATGGAATGATTGCCAATTATGATTTTGGAATGGAAAATCATTCTGTTGTGAAGTGTTATTCTATGGTATTTGGGGGTTGTAATCGTAGATGCCTTTATTCTCCCTTTATAGGGGAGATAAACTCTGGCCCTGATTTAGTTAAACTTTGGTAGCGTGCCTTAGGCTATGACCGAACTACTGAGGCGTACCGACTGGGTATGTTCGAGAGGCTAAAGGTAGATCGTAGAGAGGTTGTCTAAAATACAATACTTTTATTCATTTAACATATAATAATAATCAGATATATACTCCCTACTGGGACCGGATGTCCCAAGTAGACCACAAGTCTCAAAAACTACAATGATATATAATAAGATACAGACACTTACAATGATCCGACAAGATCCCAAGGTATTTCTAATGAGAAAACAAACGGGCAGAGGTTCACCCTGCAAGTCAAAAAGTCTGACTTCAGTCTCAAAAATCGGGGCATATATTTGGAAAACTAACCACGTCCTTCCGGTACATTGACGCATTTAGCCAGGAAATTGGTTATTGAGCAAGTTCCCTCCAAGCCCACACACTCCACGATTTGTATCTTTATCTTAAAAAAGTGGTATTTTGAAACTTTGTTTTTGCGTCTTAATATATTTTTACTCAATTAATAATTAACTAAATTAGAAAGCTTTACCACAATACTCCCCATTTAAAGAAGAATTGTCCCAATTCTCAATATTTTACCTTTAAAACGACTTAATTTCGTTTATAGCTATTATGCTGCCATCTTTGGGTCATTATGTGCATATACCCTCAATGGGTTTCCTTAGGGTCATGTTTCTGGTCCAATATAGGCCATGTTCTTTTCTGTCGAAGGATTTCAATTTGAAATTCATCCTTGTTTCTCTTTTTCTCTGTCTCTAGGACTGAAAAATACTCTTTTTACCCTTCTTATATGCATCTTCTGTTTTAACCTGACCCCAAGCGGCTTAAACATTATATTAGTGGTTTTGCTTAAATTAGATTTATATTAGAAAAGTTTTATGATTTTTTTTAGTTTAAATTTAATTCCCATTAATAATTTAATTTATCTGTGTGATGTGGCTGATATTTCGTGGTTGATATTACCGTGTGGTTGATATTTCCGTTTATATTTCGTTTTAGAAATGCCTTGGGTAAATTACACATAACATTTTGATTTTTAAATTTTTTTCCAGCACAAAGCATTTTCACATATTTCAATAACATAAGCCATTAGGCTATGTAGCACATTTTCTAGGCCTAAATTAAGTTCTGATTTTATCTCACTTTCTGACGAACTTGTAGTAAAGTCTGTATTACTGCTATAGTTTCCAAAATATCAGTTGATCGAGTATGAGATGATAGTATCAGGATATATTTGAAGTGTCTTCAAAATTTGTTACTTTCCAAAAATGTGTCAAAATATGATTGAAAGAAAAATGGATCCGAAAAGATGCTAAGAAAAATTTGATTTCCAAAAAAAATAGCTAATGCTGTATCTAAAATAAATATCCACATTAGTATATATATAAAGCATATATTTTTACATATATAGCAGAATGAAACACTCAATTTTCGTATATATCAATGCATTCGAAAGTTAATTACTTTTAATTACTTTCTCCGCTTTTTTTTTAATTACTCCAAAAATAATAACCCGCTTAAATCGAAACATTATGTTCCTAGCTGGATTATTCTTTCAAACTTAATACTAAACAGATTATTTTACAAAAAAAAAATATTAATACTTTGACTCGAGGTCAAACATTTACATATAACATTACATCACTAGTTAAAATTTAAAATTAATTAAAACAGCGTATATATAAATAAGCATTGTGTAATAACTTACACAAGTATTTAAGTCGCAAAACTAGATATGATATTATACTATTGGTTAAAACTTAAAGCATTTTTTAAAAACAAAACACGGTATAGACTAGTATTTATAACAGTAGATATTTTCTCAATTACATTTGTTACAACTATATAACTTTTCTCACATACGACTATATACATTTTGTTTTAAAACTTTGGTTCTATTTCGAACCCACTTGTGTCATTAACTGTCATTAGCTTATAAGCCTGTTTGTTTATTCAGACTTTTAAGCTTTTCAATTCTTTTCGAATTTCTAGGTACTTGAGACAGTTTTATAACGTTTTTGTCTATAATCTCTCTTTTTTCAGCTTTAATGTCTTTTTGGTTTAAGGCTTTATTTACAGCTTATATCTGATAAGCTAAAAAAAATTTTGCTGTTCCCCTTATACCTGTTATGCCATTATCAAATGACTTTGCCTGTACTCTGAAAGTTCGCTTACCATGACTGCCTTCTGGTAGCTCCTTATAACGTTTCCAGGTCCTCTTGTCATGGGCTACAGCTAAAAGGACTATTATGAACCTGCACACAAAATAATTAATTATTTAATAATTTGTGGCTACAATTTTCTCTTGGGCTATTCTTTTTTTAGAAAAAGTGGCCCTTCTGCCGAAAATACCTGGCCTTCATGGCACACAGTAATTCAGTTTTTGACATACAAGTGACAATGACTATTTTCACTTTAACTTCCCCACTTTTAGTGGTCTTGTGTTAGGTTTCAACTTCAAGTTCTTAAGGCTATTATATGCCTTACTTTCAATTTTCTATGTCATGCTAGTCATTTTTCTGAAAACGACTTCCACATAAGAGAGCCAAATTTCTTTTCTTGACTACTTTGAGCATTTCTCCAATATTTCTATTAATCTCGGCCCGCGTTAACCAATGTAACGGTGGCACCGTAGTATTAATGCTACTTATTTGTACTTATTTAGTACAATTTTCATACTAGTTCGTTCGGCAAGTTCAATAAGTGCGTCTAACAGAGTTTAACTGACTTCATTCAGTTTATTTTCCTTTTAGTTTCGTCTGGCTATATTTTCAACTTGAACCCTTCTCTTTTTTTTGATTCGATATTTCAATGGAGCCTAAGGGTTTTTTCAAGTCTTTTCCCGCTTTTTCAGTAAAATATGTCTTTTTTTTAAGCCTATATTTATATATTCCATGTTCTTTTTTAATAACCTTAACAAGTTTTATGCTGATTGCCCTTTATGATCAAATTCATTATCTCCATATTTCTAAGAGGTGGGGGGGGGGTTGTGTCTAATTTTTGCAACCTGTATTATTTTGAAAATATTTAATTTTTTTCTTCCGAAAGTTTTTGGTGTTGGAAAAGTACTGTAGTTTTTCAGCTAATTTTTTTTGAACACTTTTAATTAAGTTTTGCTCCGAAATTTCTAGTTCTCATTTATTCATAAAAAAATGTACGTTTTTACGATATCCTGATTCCCACAAAATTGTGTGGTTTTCATCGCAGACACATATTCCTCGTCTGTGGTATTTTACCAAAAATTAGTGCCTATGTCGTGCCAAAAGTTGCTTAGAGATAGGGGTTATCTATTGTGGTTTCCCTATAATCTTTTATATTATTCATGTCTGGAACTGGAATTATCCTCAGTTTAATTTGCGCCTTAGTTTCATACAGTCACTGAGTGCTATTTGTCCTTCTCGTGAAATCCTGACTATTACCTTGTTCTACGAGTTTCTGGGTTTAGTGCCAGTGTAAAACCTTACCTCCTGCTATTTATTTTAGCAAGAAGGGTTTTACACTAACACTCAGCCCAACCCTTCTCCAGTTTGACCGATATTTCTAATATCAATTTGATTAGTTTGGTGGATCCCCCCATTGACAAGATGTCTAGCAGTTTCGTTTTTAAATGCAAACGGTCCTGTCATTGGTGTTTTTCACCTGTAATGTCGTCGCCCTGTTATTTCTGTTAATGGTGTGTTGTGAATTTATTTAATATGTGAAATTAATTATACCCGAGAAAACTTTGTTTTACACGGTGTTAACTTTTTAAATTGTGACCCATTTTATCTACGGTTTCTTGTTTATATACACCGTCCTTATAGGTAAGTGTTTAATTTATCATATCTTCTACTATTTATAACAAGATTACAGCTAGCTTGTACATGTAGTGGCCACTTAATGTAAACTCTTGCTGTTTTTCCTATTATAATTATTTTAAAATTCTTCAAAAACATTTTTTTTTTCAAATTCGACTGAAAGTGTCACCTCAGAGAGTCAAAGGTCAGTAGATGCATTGCATGTACTTAACAACGAGAGACCAGCCGTGGTTGAGCTCAACTCCAAATTTGCTAGCTTCCAATGACCCTATTTCAGTAGACTAACGTCCTTCGTTTTTTTTTGGATTATCCCCCCAAAATATGTTTTTCCAATATACATATCAAAAGAATCGCCTGTGAATGCTGATTCTAAATGTATAATTTAATTAGGTTCACTTCACCCATTTAAAAGTTACGTGGCCTTACTTATTATCTTTTTTTATGAAACGAAGCCTAATTCGTTTTGACAAGTCTTGACATTACATTGTTCGCGAAGTCTTATCTCGTATCGGAAAAAAAAATTTTGCAGGAACCTATGATGTCACTTCAGATCAGAGCTAATAATTTAGCGTTAGAACGTGACGGTCATAATTTTTACTGGCGATATATATTTTAAGGAAAACTTGATGTTATCTATATACCGATTAAAAAAAGAAAATATAGATATTTCTTTAGTGGCTTTTATACTCGTTTTATTTTTATTTAGTATTTTTTTTTGTTATAATTGTTTTATTCAAATATTAATCTGCTGGGGGCTGCGCTTGTTCTGCCTTTCTCCGTTTCCTGGTCCGAGTTTTGAACCCCAAATTTTTGCTTTTCTTCTTTATAATATTGGCAAGTTTTTCCGTGGTCTCTTTAGTGTGGTTTACAAGGCTCTGAGTCCGAGTGCTGTTTTGTTGCCTCATCAAATATCTTTAATCTTTGTTTCTCTTGATGTTTGGCCTTTTTTATGCGATTTTTTCAAGTGTTTTAGCGACTTGTGCTGCTGACAAAGGAACTTCTTGCTGCCCCTTTGGTTTCTTTACTGTTCTCCATAATTTTTCTCTCAAAGAAGGTTTTCTTGCCGATGGCCCAGGTTTAGTTATATCGGTTTCTGTAGAAGAATTTTCAGTGTAACATTCTGTTAGCTCGCGTCTGGTTGATGGCGTCTGTTCTAAAAGCCATTTTTGCGTTAAGACTGTAGGTGAGTCTAATGTATGAAAATCAGATAATTCTTTGGTTTCTTCCAATTTTTCTTCCTCTTTGGATTTTACCTCTGGTTTATTATGTCTTAAACCAGTAGGTTGTGTTTGAGGCTCTTCTCTGTCGCTTTCATCGCTAGTATCCGATGAACATCGAACTTTTCCTTTTTTCTCTTGTTTGTTGTGGAAAGTTTGTAGCCAAGACTGGGCTAAATATTCCTTCCACTTCTCCCAACTGTTGTGGTCGTTAAGAAGGTCATAAAATTCATATGGTCTTCTGATATATACTGGTGAGATCGTGTCTTCTATTTCTTCTTCTGAAAGTATAGGCTCTGTTTTCCACGGTTTTGAAAAATATCCCTTTTTCATTCTATTATGGTGCACTATTTCTTCCTTTTCCTTATGCTGATGCTTTAGAACATATGTTAAGTTATTTGGTAGAATTTTTATAATCCTGTAGGGTCCATCCCATTTCGGTTTTAACTTTTTTATTCCTTCCAGATTTGTTTTGTAAACATAAACCAAATCTCCTAAACAGTAACTCGTTTTATTTTTGCTTGTTCTGTCATATTTTTCTGTTTGTTCTGCTTTCTTATCTTCCAGATTGTCTTTAACTTATTCCATAGCTTTTTTCATTCGCATCACCATCTCTTGCTTATATCGGTCTAGGTTGTAATATATTCTGTCATTTTGTATTTCATCTAAACAAAGTCTGGGATCTCTTATATGTTGCAAAAAAATGGCGTTTCTTTTAAGGTACGTGAAAAAGCCGTATTTATTGCAAAGACTACAAATGGTAAATGTTCATCCCAATTTTCATTTTCCTCTCTTGCATGTATTCCCAGCATGTAAGCTAATTCCCTATGCTTACGTTCAACCTTTCCATTAGCTGCGGCCATGTAAGACGAGGTAAACGATCGTCTAACCCCCAGATATTCTGTAATTTCGTCTAATAATTTGGCTCTAAAACATGGCCCTTTGTCGCTAAGTAAAACTCTAGGGAAAATCCCGTGTTCCAGAAATAGGCGATTGACCAAAACTTTCGCAATGGTTTTTGTCTTTTCATCTTTAATTGGAAAAGCGTATAAATATGAATTAAAATGGTCTACTATGGTTAGTACGGACCTGTTTCCTTTCCTGGAAACTGGTAAACTTCCCCCGGATCCCCAAATGTCTATTGAGATTATTTCTCCTACCCCTGAAGGGGTGGGGTGTTGACCTAATTCAGCCCTAGGGGTCTTTGGTGGCGACTTTTGTTTGGCGCACTCTTGGCAGCTTTGTATAAAAGCTTTTACTTTTGAGTACATTTTTGGAAAATAAAAATTTCCCTTCAGTCTCCCCATAGTTTTTGCTTCTCCCATGTGACAGCCAATCGTTGCATGTGCCATCTGTAAAACTTCTCCTTCAGAGATTTCGGAATTACTGGAATAATTTTAAGTCATTTTTTCTATATTCTTGCGATGGTCTATGGTATCTTACTAGAAGATTTTTACTTTCGTCCAGATCAAAATTATCTAAGTCCTTTAAAAAAATGTTTAAAGTGCTCTGGCAGTTCCGTTCCTTTTGATAAAAAGGATTTCATTGCTAAACAAAAATCATCTTTATTTTGATGCTTCGAAATATTTTCATTAGACAGTATTTCTACCCCTTCCAGTTCGTTCTGGATGGTTGCTATCACATTTTCTTCCTTATCTGGATTTCGTGACAAATAGTCTGGTAAAATATTTGTACGGCCCTTTATATATATTGGGGTATATGAATATGCTTGCAGACGTAGTATCCACCGTGTCAGCCGGGCTGAAGTATTTTGCATCGTATGTAGCCAAACTAATGATTTTTGGTCTACGCGCAAAATAATTTTTTTTTTCCAAGTAAAAATTGTCGAAAATATTTTGTAAATACTACAACTGCTAAACACTCCCTTTCAATTGTCGAGTATTTTTTTTCTGCTTCCGTCAGTGACCTACTGGCGTATTGAACTATTGATTCTACTCCTTCAGAATTTATGCTTAATAATATGGCCCCTATACCGTACCCCGAAGCATCTGTTTGCAAACAGAAGTCTTGTGACAAATCTGGTAGTTTTAGTATTGGTGCCAGTAATAATTGCCTTTTTATTTCATTTAGTGCTTGTTTTGCTTCCGCTGGACATTCGAATTTACCTGATTTCTTCAAAAGCGTCGTCAAAGGTTGTGCTATTGTGGCATAATTTTTAATATATCGTCTGAAATAGCTTAACAACCCACAAACTGATTTGCAGCTTTTTTATCTTTAGGAGGCTGTAAATTTTCTATGACTGTAAATTTTTTCTGTATTTGGTGAAATTAATGTACCAAATCTGTATTTGGTTTCATTTAATGTAGCTAGAACTTGAGCTGTCGTTCCCCCTTCTATTGTGATTTTTCCGCTTATTTTTAGGAATATTTTTAGGCTTATATAATTCGAATCTTCACTTTCGTTATTTGTTGTTACGCAAATTTGCCTATTATTTTCATTTGCCTGGTTTATTGTGATTGTATTGGATATGGGTTCCCATACAATACCATATTTTCTGATGGCATCTACTCCTAGAATACAAGGAAATGGTAGCTGCTTGCATATTATTACTGTTACTGTTATTTCTTTATCCCCTGCACTAAATTTTAGTGGACATTCTCCCAAAATTGTCAGCTTGTGCCCTGTCACTGATGTTAGGGTATTTTGGCATCTGCTTACTCGATTTTTGACACTAGGAGGAAACCTATTAAAAACTTCCTCTCGAAATAATGATTTAGATGCGCCTGTATCTAGTAAACATGGTAAATTTTGAAAACACTCAATTTTAAAACAACGCAGAATCGGTAGATTATTATTATTTTCATTTGTATCACAACATTCTAAACTATATAGGGGTTTTTGTAAGGAAACAGCTCTGTCGACCCTTACAGGCTGTTTTCTCCGTTTAAATGCCCACTGTTTGGCCAAAAGTTTCTGGGATTATCCCAGTTTTCTTCAGCGCTGCTACTTTGACCCTGGGTATTATTAACCGTTTGCCTCCTAGGCCTAAATTCAGGAATATTATTAGGTGTTTCCCAAGTATTATTTGTTCCCTGCCTTCCTAAATTTCTGTCCCCCTGCGTTCTGAACTGGTGTTTTGTCTTGTACGTCTGGCCTTCTATGAGTATTTTATGCCAGCAATCTGCCGCATAGTGATTTGGTTTGCCACAATTATAGCAATTGAATCTTTTCCTATATTGCTTGGTAATTTGCCCTTCCTCGTGGGGTCTATATCTATTTCTATTTATTCTTGACCTGCCACCATTTGCTCTATAATTTTATTCGGGAGGAGGAGGTGGGTGTCCATAATACTTGGTATTCCAAGTCATTAAGGATCTAATACCATGGGATTGGTCGTCAAATGGGGAGGGGTCAGTCCATGGTGGCAAGGATTGGCCTTCCTCGTGCCTTTTTGGTTCACGATTCGGCTCCTCAAAGTTCATCCTCTTCTGTCCCCTTTCATATTTTTTACTTTCTTTGGCTCCTGTGTTATTTATTGACATCTGATCAAACCTTTTCATAGCCTCGTCAATTTTTACCTCTGTTTCGACTAGTATTATAGCCTGCTCTAAATTTTCAGGTTTCCGCGATAATATTAATCTTAATAACTTTTTTGGTAACCCTTGGGTAAAAGTATGTAGTTGTACTTTCTTTATTGTCTCGTCATCTCCGCCTTTTTCTAATTGTAAACACACGGATCTACAAATTTTGTCTGCATATTCCCTGATACTAGTTGAGGTATTGAATGTGACTACCTCTGTTCTAAGCCTCTCGGAGATGCTTGTCTCTATGAATCTTGTTTTAAAAGATTCAATTAGAGTACTGATGTCCTTGGGCTCCTTTTCCTCAATTGCCTCAAAATGTTTAAGGGCGCTTCCCTTTAATCTGGCTGCAACGCATTGCTCTTTGACCTTATCCTCAAACGATTCAGTTAGTTCGTCGAAAATTTTTAATTTTTTGATAAACTCATCTACATCTGAATTTCCCGCGTATGATGGTATAATTTTTGCAATTTCAAGTACTGTTGATAGGGAAGTCATTTTTTCCTCTGGTAAAGCCATTTTATTTCAATCTACTATTTTTATCTAGCCTTCTCGACCCAGTTTTTCTAGCGGCCACCAGTTGTTGTGAAGTGTTATTCTATGGTATTTGGGGGTTGTAATCGTAGATGCCTTTATTCTCCCTTTATAGGGGAGATAAACTCTGGCCCTAAGGTAGTTAAACTTTGGTAGCGTGCCTTAGGCTATGACCGAACTACTGAGGCGTACCGACTGAGTATGTTCGAGAGGCTAAAGGTAGATCGCAGAGAGGTTGTCTAAAATACAATACTTTTATTCATTTAACATATAATAATAATCAGATATATACTCCCTACTGGGACCGGCTGTCCCAAGTAGACCACAAGTCTCAAAAACTGCAATGATATATAATAAGATACAGACACTTACAATGATCCGACAAGATCCCAAGGTATTTCTAATGAGAAAACAAACGGGCAGTGGTTCACCCTGCAAGTCAAAAAGTCTGACTTCAGTCTCAAAAATCGGGGTATATATTTGGAAAACTAACCACGTCCTTCCAGTACATTGACGCATTTAGCCAGGAAATTGGTTATTGAGCAAGTTCCCTCCAAGCCCACACATTCCACGATTTGTATATTTATCTTAAAGAAGTGGTATTTTGAAACTTTGTTTTTGTGTCTTAATATATTTTTACTCAATTAATAATTAACTAAATTAGAAAGCTTTACCACAATTCAGCGATTTAATAAGTTGGGATTATTTATTTTCCGTTGCAATTAAAGAAAAGAAAAATTGGAAGAACTATTATACAGCGGGCATGTACTATTAAATCACATCTGCAAACCCACTTCTGATCAAGATTATCATTATCCTAACTGTTCTTGAAACTCATTCCAACGTTTCGGGGTAGTATTTTTCACAAGAAAGTCATATGTTTGTTTTTATCAATCAATAGTAATTCCCCCTAGTCTTTTTTGCTTTTTAGCTTTTCCTTTGATCCGCAAGTAGCGATGATGTTTCACGAGAAAATCCGTTAACGCTTTGAAGGAGAAGGGAAAGAACTCTAGAGAATAGCATTCTGATTTTCAAACGAAATTGTTTTACAACAAACTACATCGTTTTCATTTTTCTTTCCATTATTTTATGAGCTTCTATCGAAGCAACAATTACTGCTTGGAACTACGGATAGATTTCCAGTCTGAAAATTGGAATTTCTTTAAGGTTTGCAGGTCTACTGTAAGTAACCATCGCAAATTATTTCGGTATGTAAGGAGAGGAAATCATTGTCTTTACATTGATGATCTATTTTTCATTCCAAATAAAGCACACTTTTATTCGTCTGTTTCGTATTACTCGTATACAGGACTAATCTGGTTTCAAATAAGCTCTGAAAAAGCGAGCTAAATTTGTGCGAAACGGAAAAAAAAAATCTGAATCAGTTGACGAATGCTCCGTACTATAATTAATTTTGCAGCACACAACAATAAAGATACATGTAAAAGCTGCTCATGAAACAAAGCATCCCATATGTGTTTGCTTTTTTTGCTTTCCTTCCGAAGAATATAGTGGGCCTATATCAGCATATCCCGGCCTCCAATCAAGGAGCTTAGGGGACACACAAGAAGAAAATTTCGTATGGTTCTGAACCAAATTAAATAAAAGTAGATTCTATCAAATACTATCAATACAATTTACGCGGCTAATTTCTTTAATCCAGTTGCCATACAATGACAGGAAAAATAAATACTTTCGAAATAAATTATCATATTTTCAAGTTTTGACGTCAATAACATTGAGAAAAAGGGATAGATTAGAGGAAGATGAATACAATTATAATAATCAAAGCAATTTTCCATTCGATATACGAGTATTTACGCGTAGCACTCTCAAATCGTAAATATAGGCGTGATAAATGGGTGCGGTAAACATCACATAAAATCTAATAGAGTAGGGTGAAACTATTTCAAAATAGAAGGCATTAATTTAAATATGCTCCGCAATAAAGCACCGTCATTTTTTCATTGTCCTAATTCTAATCACAAGCTTTATATCAGGATCCGTCTCTTTAATTCAGAACACATCTTATCAAAGCATAATCACCTAACGAACAGGTTCCGTAGGTGATTATCAAAGTATGATCACCTACGGAACAAGTAAAATTTAGTCGCCAGGTTCGCATAGGTATGGAATCGTCTCCGGAGACGCGGACAAAGGGTCACTTTTTTTGTGTGGAGAGGATAGGTTTTGTCAGTACTTGTTCCGTATGCGATTATACTTTGTACTGCATGAAGGATTAATATGGAATATTGAACAAGTTCCAGTTCCAAAAATTTGTTTCAGGGTATATGAACTACCAATTAATCCTTTTACCTCTTAAACTCTCCAAAAAATATGATTGAATATTCAGAAATCCATTTGTCCTCCTCATTAGAGCAAGTCTTCTTATCAGTTAAAAAAACAACAATAACAATTAATGTTATTAATTCTAATGGTGGGTTGTGGGAAGTTCGGGTACTTGAGTTTCCTATCCTCAGCAGTTTAAGACCTATAGGCCAGCCGTGTCAATACGGTTTTTCGCACTCAATCCTGCTCTTTTCTGCACTCTCCAAAACAAATGATGAATAACCCCTTTTTTTAATGACTTCATTGTACATTAATAATCATTAGTCAATTTGTCTCTTCTTTAAGGTATAAATAGATGCCTTAAAAATCTTTCTATCCACGTGCCAAGGCAGGTTAGAATTAGGATTACAGTGTAGGTATTTGGAATATTAGCCATGTAGCAGTGGTGTTTAATAGAAATAGTCTCCACGCTCAGTGGCTGACAATCAAATAAGTCATGCTGGAATGTCATGCTTTCATCATGATAGTCATGCTTTCATTATGACAGTCATGCTTTCATCAGTTGAGAAGCAGACCCGGCATAGAGGAGTGTGATGTAGCTTTCAATTAAATAAAAAACTATTGAGAAGAAGGGCCCCCGATTTCAGATGGTAATATAGCACTGTGTTGAATCTAGTATGAAAAGGAGATAAAATTAATTTACAGTGATTAACATTAGATCTTTGCCTAATAATATCTTGTGAATTGAGGTCAGAGGACTTGGATTTAACAATGAAGCCTTGACTGCCAGTAAATCAGCAGTATCATTATATTTGATTCGTTTATGGCTTGGAATACGTTGGAAATAAACTTGGTTGCCTTTAGTCTCAAGGTTCAGAAGCTGTCTTCTAATGTTGAATAAGTCCTTATCATTGGCAATTCTATTAATTGTTTTGAGCAACAGTATTGCTGATTTGGAGTCAGAGAGGCAAAGAACATCCTCATCTGAGATGCTATAATTTATGAGAACTTCTTGGACCAAGCGAATGGCACATAACTCAGCTGACAAAATGAAAGATCCCAAAGGAAGAGGTAAATAAAAGGTTAAGGTCCAGTGATGGAACACATACTCCTGCTCCAGTTCTCTTACCCTGGAAAGATCCATCCGAATAGATTTTCCTCTGATAAGATTACAACTTCGAAATCTGTTCTGCCAGAATAGTCTGGCTTTCATTATTGGGAATTTGGTTTTTATTCATTGGGACAAGTTCTGCTTGACAAATAGGTGGAATCATCTCCCATGGTGGAGTGTCAGTAAAGGGGTGCATAGGAGGGGGATACTGACTCTAATTTGGGACTTCCAGTTGAAACTGATTCCAAGATGAATGGCCGTTGTTGCAAGCTGCCTTCACAGTGAAGGTATGATTGTACACAACATGCTTTCTTCCATAAGCTTGAATTCGCGAGAAGTATTTTTTCTTTGATTGGAAGTTCTTTCACTTAGGGAAACCAAACCAGACAGTTGTTTTAATTTAGAAAGAGGAGTATGCCTGTGCAAATTCAAAGGAATACGAATTTGTAAATATTCCAGGGTTTTAAATACAGATGAGGAACGAAATGAAAAGAATTGGATACCATATTCTAGATTAGAAAGGACATATAATTTATAAAAATCCAAAATAACTTTAGGGTGGTATACACATTTACTTCCAGCAAGTCTCTTTAGAACACTAAGTCTCCGAACGATCATGGATTTCAAAGAATTAATATGTACATGCCATAACATTTTAGAATCTATCCAAAGGCCAAATAGCTTCACTGAGGTGCAATATGGAGTATCACTAAAGAATATTTGACTTGAGCAATTAGCAAAAATAATGGCTTTGGTTTTACTAATTGAAATTGGAAGACCAAAAGTTGAAAAAAATTCCTGAAATAATTTTATATCCTGTTAAATGAGGCTTTAAAGAAGTACAATATCCTTTCCAGGCTTCCAAATAATCAGATCATCTGCATAATTGCCAAACAATGAATGAGATAATTGAAATTCTGAAACATATAAATTGAACAGAAGGGGACTATAAATTGCTCCTTTAAGAAAACCTCTAGTAATGGGACTCGGCTCTCCCCTATACTCATTAACTTGAACATAAAAATTTTCATCGCTTAAAAAGGACTTCATGAATTTTATGAAAGAGTCTGGAAAATACAGGTTAATTTAAAGATCAATTAGTTTAGCATGGACTAGATGTCCATTGGCATCTGACCAGTCAGACATGACTGCCATTGTGGTTCTGTCTGGTTTTAAGAGAATTACAAACATCAATATCAAGGCAAATGATGTTATCCACAGAGCCATGTCCTTTTTTGAAGCTTGTTCACTGTTTGTTCACTTGGGAAAAGATTATTGATTTCAATAAACCACTCGATTCTTCATAGAATAAGCCTTTCAAGGGCTTTACTGAAGGCTGGTAAAACAGATGCAGGTCCGTAAGAATTGGGGTTACTAAATGGGTAAGAAGGTTTTAAGGCTGGAAAGACCCGGGGAATTTTTTAGACATCTTGGAATTATTAGAAAGAGCATTGACTCTTTCAGTTTTCTATCGAATTAGCTTTTTTCGAAGTTTATTTGGCAACAAATGGCAATTTCAAAATTTCTATCAGATGCATTTCAGGAAAGTATGAAGTGTGTGTGGGGGGGGGCATCTACCCTCTGATCACTTTTTATCTTAAAAAGGGCACTAGAACTTCTGATTACCAATTCAGTGAGCCCCCTTGACAACCCTTGCTCTGAGGGCTGTAGGGGGTTGTCATCCTCAAAGACATAATTTCCGGACCTTTCAGCTACGTTGAATAAAATAGCTATCTCAAAATTTGTTCGGATGTGTTTGAGGAAACGGTGGGTGTGGGAGGGGGTTAATTGTCCTCCAATCACTATCCACTATTAAATAGAACCCTTTCAATTTCTAATCGAATTGGCTCTTTTCGAAGTTTTTACGCCAACAAATGGCGATCTCAAAATTTCTATCACATGTATTTCAGGAAAATACGAGGTGTGTGTGTGGGGGGGTGTATCCACCCTCTGATCACTGAATCTTTAAAAGGGCACTAGAATATCTGATTTTTAATCAAATGAGCCCAGTCTGGAGTATTTACTAGCCCTTTCTATATACCTTACATGCCCCCAGGGCATAACTTATAACGTTTGCCCTGTGGGCTGTGGGGTGGGGGGTGTCATCCTAAAAGTCATAATCTCTGTACCTTTCAATTACGTTGAAAAATTGGCTATCTCAAAATTTGGGTTGGATGTGTTGAGGGAATGGTGGGCTTGGGAGGGGATTAGTTGCCCTCCAATCACTTGACTTAAAAGGGCAGTAGTTCTTTCAATCGAATGAGCTCTTTTTGAAGTCTCTCCAACAACATTCTCAACATGTCTATCAGACACATTTCAGGAAAATTCGGGGTGTGTGGGGGGTATCCACTGTCTGATCACTCTAAATCTCAATAAGGGCACTAAAACTCCTGATTAGCAATCCAATTTGCGCCCTATTAAGTTTAAGCGATTACTCTTTCTATATAAACTTTATTTGCCCCTAGGACATAACTTACAACCCTTGCCTTGAGGGCTTTGGGGGGGGGGGTGTCATCCTCATAGAACTAATTCCGGATCTTTCAACTACGTTGAACAAAATGGCTACCTCAAAATTTTGATTGAATGTGTTTGGGGAAATGGTGGGGGTGGGAGGGGGTTTAGTTTCCCTCCAATAACTTTTGGATATTAAAAAGGGCACTAGCCCTTTCAATTTCTAATCGAATGAACCCTTCTTCAAGTTTCTACAACAACGTCTTTGATATGGTCTGATACGGTCTGCTCTGGTCTGTGAAAATAATAATAATAATACATTTTACGCACATTTCTCTTTCCTTAGGCAGATCTATTGCGCTGCCTATGATATACTCTCTCCTTGGAAGTGCATGTATGAGGCATCTCAAGACTAAACTTAACTCCTGTCCTAAGTTATTCATAAATGATATCATTTTTTTAACTGCTTTTTTTGTTTAGTGTCTTCTGTGCATGTTGAGGTTAGTATTCTTATAGAAGAATCTAGAACCAAATACACAGTGATTTCTGTGTTGTAAAGATGTTACTTTGGTTTTATAGCAATTTTTAGGGGGTAGGGGCAAGAAAAGGCTGAGAAGCCCTATAATAAAGGGATTTTTAATTTCAATAGTGACCTTTGAGAGTGTTTCATTTTGTTTTGTTGGCCCATCACAAGCTAAGTGTCTTGGGCTTGTAATTACTTTATGTTAAGTAATTGTTTTTTTTAGTATTAATAAATTGATTGATTGATTGAGAGACTCAATGAAGCTTAAACTAAATGCAATAAAAGTGCCCAGAACCTCAATAATTTTGAACGAATTTTCAATTGCAAGACATTTTAATTACAGGTCCGATTTACAGCTGGGTGTTTGGCACAAGGAGTAGGTAATCTACAAGCAACTTAATAAGAAAAATATTTAGATTTTTTCAAATTATATTTTTTCTTCCGTATACTTACAATGTCCAATATTTTGTATTGATAATGGCTATAATTTTAATGAATGTATTCATGCCACCTCCTGCTTTGCCTAAAATTTTTAACTATCAACCAGGGATTTAACTCTCCCCTCGCGTCTGTGAATGTGTATCATTTTTTCTTCTAGATATCACTATGGACCTGGTATTCCAAGATTGTCAAGCAAAGCAAGATTACAGAGCACCTTTTGCGCCAGGTTCTACCAATGTATATATTGAGCAAGAAACGGATTTTGATTTTGATCATGGGCTGGCGATTGAGCTTTGCGAAATTGCCGAAGATAATATCACACAAAATGAAAATCTTGTTCAAGAGTCAAGTTTTTCGGCAAAAGTTTTGCCACTAGAAAGAAATCATACTATGGAAAAACCTTTTGAATGTGATATATGTCAGAAAGCTTTCACTCGCAGTTCTACTTTATCTGTACATAAACGAACTCACACTGGAGAGAAACCGTTTGAATGTGAAATATGTAAGAAAGCTTATATAAGTAAATCCAATTTATCTGTACACAGAAGAACTCACACTGAAGAGAATCCATTCAATTGTCAAGTATGTGAAAAACGATTCACTACTAGTTCTGATTTTTCTAAACATCAAAGAACTCATACTGGGGAAAAACCTTATGGGTGTCGATTATGTGAAAAACGATTCGCTACTAGTTCCGATTTTTATAAGCATCATCAAAGAAAACATAGTGGGGAGCTATTCGAGTGTCAAGTATGTGAAAAACGATTCACTACTAATTCTGATTTTTCTAAACATCAAAGAACGCATACTGGAGAAAGACCATTTGAATGTCAAGTGCGTGAAAAGAGCTTCACGTCTAGTTCAGATTTATCTACACATATAATAACGCATAATGGAGAAAAACTATATGAGTGTCGAGTTTGTGAAAAACGATACACCAGGTATGCAAGTTTACGCATTCACCAAAGAACGCATACTGGGGAAAAACCTTTTGAGTGTCAAGTATGTGACAAATCTTTCACTACTAACTATGACTTATTTAAACACCAAAGAACACACACTGGGGAAAAGCCATTTGAGTGTCAACTATGTGAAAGACGTTTCTATGTTAGCTCTGATTTATCTAGACACCAAAGAACGCATACTGGGTACTATGCAAAAAAAAAATCACAGCTAATTAGCACCAAATAACTCACACAGGGTAGAAGGTTTCGCAATGTAATTTGAGTACCCAAAGCTGTGTTTCAGGTTTCAATCTATTCAAACACCAAAGAGATAATGCAGAGAAAACACTTTTGGGATGCTATGAATGTGAAAAATTTCAATTCTATCCAATATTTTTCTGTAAATAGAAATTATGCTAGAGAAATACCTTTTGATTTTTGCTGAATGTGAGAAACTCACAGTGTCGAACATAAATTGGATATCTTGTTAAGTGATATGCGCGTGGAAAAAACTTCACTTATGTAAAAAAAAATCCTGTACACAAAAGAGACTAAACTTGAGAAATTGATCCCTTTTGAGCATGCAGATTGTAAAAATAATTAATTGTAGCTTCTCACTTGTATTAGATCTTCACTTTCTACACATAATGTTTACATTCTAGGCATGATTAGAGGAATGAGTTATTATTTTGATTATTCCTATTTTTAGGAAAGCGAATTTTCTTAAATTAGATTTCGGTTATTTTTCGAATTAGCGAACTGTTGTTTTTTTCTCTCTTTCCATAAAGATACCAAAAAGGCTTTTCAGTGAAACTGCCAAAACAAGGTATTTTTGAAAAACCCTCCCCCTCAATTAACATGCCTGTTCCAAGGCAAACCTTGGTTGACAGTTTTTCTAATAAATTATACTTTTTGCATTTTTTTCTCTTTTTACTTTTCTTATATTGTGCAGTTTTTCAAATACGGTTTTTCAAGATTTTCTATAAGGTCTACACTATTTTTGCATGTTCAAGGTTGTCAAATCAAGAAAAAACATATTAAAATAGCTTACCTTATAATAATTGTAGTTGACACCAAATTTCTTTGGTACGGCCATGTCTCTTCCAACAGAGAGCTGAATTTCAACTGCTGGATTCGCTTTTGCTTGGTTGAAACATATAGTGAAACATATCAACAGGCAGAACTTGTAATTGTAAGGTACTTATTGTCTTAGGAACAGTACCTGTTTAAATAGTTTTAACAGTTTGGACTGGTCTAAGTAGTAGTTCAGGCTTAGTTAGAATAGTCATCCTTTAAGCAGTGTGGTAATGCTCTGTTTGCATCATCAACAAGAAAGTTTTCAGATTTTTTTTCTCGGGGTACATATTAAAGCATTGAGTTTATATAACATTGAGTTTAACTTATAATTGAGGTAGTACTGCTATGATAATAAACGTGAAGACATTGCACCTTAAGGAAACTAGATTTACGTTGGACAGGTAAGAGGAAGTTTTGCAACAACTTTTTATCGGATTACTGGTGAAAGTGTTGCAGGAGCAACGCTTAGGTCAAGACTAAAAGGAAGAGATGTAGAAATATTTTTTGAATTTGCTGCCGGCTATATGTAAAATAAATGTAATTTACCCTAGAATATATCTGGAAGGAAATATTCACTTCTACCGCCAGTTGATCATTAAATGCACGTAGCCTATGTGTAATGTATAAATTTAATGTATTAAATGTAATGTACCCTTACATAATATGTAACATCCCTTAAAAACATCAAAATGAATAAACTGTAGACAGGTTTACACAAGCATTTGCATCCTTGCTTTCGTTTTTGTCTTTTTCTTTGCTATCAATTACTTTATGGAAAAATCGCAAATGAATTTGAAGGAATCTAAAAAAAAATTAAATGAACCTTGCAGCCAGTTCAGCATTCCAAATAAGAATCTATATCTTAGTCTCTACAGTTGGTAATAGTTAAAATGATAGTTTCCTGAATGAGTTTCAGATGGCGTTTTACTTCACTTTGTTTTTGTTTGTGGAAGTGTGTTTCAGTTATTTTAATATTAGTTTTCAAACTGATTCTTTCACCTAGAAAGTCCAAAAGATCCCAAAAATGTTCCATTTCGCTACTTTTTGAAACATTTCAATCATCTGCATAACCAAGGTGGAAGGAAAGTTTTGCGTTTGCTTCCATGTTCTGACAGAGACTTTGCCATGGTCCTTCAGACAATGTCAATCAATATTTTTCATATAAATTTCCGATAAAACGTAAATGGTGTCTTGGAAAGGAAAGTTAGTAACTCAGTTTGGAACAAAAATAAAAATTCTCGCTCCAAGGCCTCAAAATCTCCACAAAATAATTTATTTCACTATTCATTGTACTATTTAGAGCACTGAAATAATCTTTGTAATATAGATTGAGGAAGGTTGCACTTTCCCACTTGATTCATTGCTCTTTCGAAACTTTTGCCCTAGTCCCTGGGATAAAGTCCGTAAAAATATTCCTTATGGGTGAGGATAAAATTAATCCCATTTGACTCCTGATGTAATTCGAAACCAGCCATTAAACTCAATCCTATATTAGCTGCCGTAACATTTTCTTCGTACATAGTACAACTTATTATTTACTTCATTGGTATCATGATGGATAAAAACTCGCAGCAAAGTTTTGTCGTCACTACTATGCCTAAACGTCGTATCTTGCATTTTCACACTTCTGACATAGTCGTCAAAAATATTCTGCTGATTAGCAGTCAAACTGAGGATCTATCCCTAATTCAATTCCATTCTTAATCGCCAAAATATAAGCTATAACTCCTAAATAAGCTTCAGATGGTGTTTTTTTCTTCTTGAACGTTATTTTTTAATGTGTTTTTAAATTCTTAACTTCTCATCCTGGTTCCATCCTGGTCTCATTATTAGTAATCAACTTAATAAAATAAGACATTGCTATATTTTGTCGATATGTCCTATTGATAACCTGTATATTCATGTTTTTCTTGAAATTTTCATCTTACTGCTCTTAACCTTACAAGTAGTTTCAATAGAAGTAACAGTTGGAGCGATAGTAATAGTAGAACTAGTAAACATAGCGATACTAATAGTAGCGTGCAAATATTGCCTTTGGTCAATTGATCTTCCCCTTTAAGTGACTTCTGAGAGTTCCAACTTAATATTTAAATTAAGTCTTAAGATAAGATCTTTTAGCAACCTAATTGCACATGGTGTTTTTTTTTTAGTTTGAATTTGCCATCAATATTCTTTCAAATTTTACCTTCATAGACGTAGCCTTTCTAGTATACCAGTAGTTGCGGTGGTAGTTGATGTAGTTGTAGTGTTAGTATTGTATTAGTAGTAGTATAAGCAGTATTCATAGCGGTAGTAGTATGTCTGTCTTGCCTTTTTGTCAGTTGAACAACCCTTTCATGATGCCCCGGAAGTTTCACCTTAACATGGTAATTTGTTCTAAAAATATTGCTGATGTGCCCTTTTGACACCCTATTCATCTTAATACTCTAAGCTTTACAAACTGTTGCAATTGAAGAAGTAGCTAGAATAGTTTAGTAGCAGTAGTGGTATAGCGGTAGTAGTGTTAGTAGTGAAAAATATATTTTACCTTCTTATCAATTGGTCTTCCCCTGTAAGTATTCTCTGAAAATTCCAACTTAATGCCTAAATCCGTTGTCAAGATATAGCCTTTTCCTGTGCCCTCATAGTATAAACAGTTGTAGCTGGTACATTTTGCCTTTGGTCAGCTGAATAACCCACTCATGATGCCCCAGAAGTTTCTTCTTGATACGGTAAGCCGTTAAAAAAATTAATGCTGATACGCCCATATCAGCAATGTGTCTGCACATAGTATGTTTTGATTTAGTTCAACTTTCTCCTCAACGTTTCCTCAGATGTTTTCAATATCCTCAACGATAGTAGTAGTCGCTATTAGAAGTAGTAGTTTTGGTGGTAGCAGTGGTAGTTGTTGCAGTAGCAGCCTGCTAATACTGGCTTTCGGGTCAATTGAGTTCCCTTATCACCTGAAAGTACAAAATTAACAAACTCAGTTATTCCCGAGTTACACCCTTTTGACAACCCATATGCACATAACTTGTTTTGAATTAGTTAAACATTCTCTTAAAGACTTCAAATTTTGAAAGACCCTACGTATTCTGAATTCTAATGGCGTGGGGGGGGGGGGCTAGTGGCCCTCCAGTAACCTTCGACTATTAAAAAGGGTACTAGCCCTTTCACTATCCTATCGAATGACCCCTTTTTGAAGTTCTTACGACAACTTTGAAATGTTCTGGTCTAAAAAAAAAAAATAATAATACAGTGTGCCCAGATCGCTCTTTACTTAGGCAGCGCTGTTGCGGTGCCAATGATCAACTTTCTTATCAGACTTTTTGTATTTTTTAATAAATTTAGGTTTTGCTAAAATAAAAACTGCATTGTATATTAATTTTTAGAATTATACGTTATATCTGTTGTATGCATGCTGGATCTATCCGGAGCGGAACAGATCCAGCATGGACCTTATTTCGCTCCGAAGTGCGAATTAGGATAAAGTAATTATGTTTCACGATCCAGAATAAGTTTATTAAGTTATTCTTTAATAACTTATGTGAACATTTTATTATACTAGCGATAGTATTAGTCTCAAATAGCTGGCATAAATCAATCAAAATTTATTTAAACCAAATAGTTTAAATTTATTTAAAATTCATTTAAATCAAATAATTTTTTCTATTATTTTTCCTATGTCCTCTTGATCAATGTTTGCGTTTAATGGGGAAAGTAAAAGAAAGATGGTCAATTAAGACAATAATGCAATTAACAACGACATAAGACGTATCTCCATATTTTGCTACTTGATTATTCAGCCTAAAAGGATAAGCTGCACCGAGAGCATGGATCCAATAGTCTTTTCATTTACGTTATTTATTGTTTTTCTCTTCATTAGTGATTTTTTTTCTAGGTCCAGATTCTCTATAATTGTAATAATTAGATTAGAGAAAGAGCAAGTACCATTACTACAACGTATATATATTGTTAATAGTTTCCCTCACATAGTTTAACTAAGGATTTTTACATTCTAATAAATAGATAATATTAGTTGTTTTACTGTGTATATTACCAAGTAGTAAACATTGGAAATTGTTATTATATTAAGTTCTTTTAACCAAAACCCAAGAAATGAAATAATATTGGCAAAGAAAACAGCAACCGCAACATTTACTAATATTTGACAGACCGCTTTGAATATTAGTATTATCTTTCTTATTATTCATAAATTCAAAAAATAAAACCGTAACGACATGCAAAATATGTCCAGAAATTTAGCAAACATCCCCCAATAATAAGGCCTTGCTAACTAACAAAAACAAAACCCTAGCCTTAACCCACTTTAATGTTACCCTATTAAAGATAAATTCACCAAATAATAATCAATCTCAGGTTAAAAACCTGGACGAGGGTTAGTCGGAGATAATTTTTTAACGACTCCACCATCACTTGATCCAGCCTGAATGCGAATAATGTGCAAAAGGTAATTATTTGGTTAGAGAAAATACAACTGAAAAGAAAAACCAATTAAAAAGGAAGAAGAAATTTGGGAAATAGTTGCTTTTTCAACAAATGATGGAATCACTGGTAAAACACGTATGGACTTTGTCTGAGAGTTAGCCTGTTCTATCATATCCCACTGAAAAGCACTTCAGATCACGTAACGGGTGTTACATAACCGAAGTAGCAGTACGGGAGACATGCACGTATCAATAAAACGTTAATCACTGAACTGAAGCACAAAGCTGGGAGATTTTTTTTTTAATTATTCTGAATTATTTATCTTATTCTCTTGTTTTTGTCTTTTTTTTGTTTTTGAATCTTCGTTTTGGTGGCATATTAAAAAAAATTACTTCATAGAACCATTACAGGTAAAAATTTTAATTAGATCAAGTCTTTTTAATGATTAAAGAGGATTTAAAAAGAGGGATAAACAGTGTTTTGAATAAAATTATCAGTGGATACATTAAATCGCTTTTTTTTAAAGAACGATTGCTCAAATTAATTAATAGATTGCTCAATATGGAACATGTAGATTGACCGATTGCTCAATATGGAACTTCTAGATTCACCGATTGCTCAATATGAAACTTCTAGATTGACCGATTACTCAATATGGAACCTTCCAATTCGTCATGTACTGTAAGACCAAATAGAATATTATGATTATTAGGTGGATCATCGGGGCACTAAATAAGAGTAATTTAGGTATCTACTTTAAAGGCAAATACTATAAAGTAATAGGAATTGCACTTTCAAAGCAAAAACAATAATAATTCGAGCTGCTTGTGTAACATTATCAGCGAATAGAAAAAGTCTTTGACTTAGTTCATGAAATACTGAATATAAAAGTAAAACTTCGGTTACGTTTGGATATCAGCAGCTTGATAACACAGAACAAAACAAACCAACCTAATAAAAGGCTAATAAACAGCGACAATGCTGAACTCTTGTTAAGCAAGACACTTCTTTCCCAAAACTCAAGTCTAGACTCGTGGAGTGTTTTTTATGATAATTAATTACCTCAAAGTAGGTTTAAATACTTTATGATAAGAAGTAGAAGTATGAACATGGAATAACTTCTTTATATGTATGTGTGTATATATATTTATTTATTTATTGATAAACCGTCATACATAAAAAACGGACAAACACATAAGAAAAACAAAAAGCAACAAACTGAATATGAATTAAAATTATTAAATGCATTTCAGTTACATTACATGTATAAAATAGTTTTCACTAATGATTTATTATTCCCCGGCTATGTCTACACACTAAATTTTCAAGTGCAGGGGTTGAATCGGCAACCCCATAATTTCAAACGAGAAAGGAGATGCTTGTCCAAATTGAAAAACGGAGAAGATATTTAGCAAATCTAAAATAGTAGGAACGGGTTAATTGTTTTTCCGGGTTAGAAAGAAATTTTAAGATGAAAGCAGCCTAAAGTATATGAGAAAGGGTAACGGCATTGAAAAGAATTTTGCGATTAAAGCACAGCTTACAAGAGACCGCGTGTCTATATGCAGCCGATATTTTTTTTTTTTAAGGTGATCTATGAGAAGGTTCCGAGTGTGTTTGATTGTTGATCCTATAGGAGACCTAAATAATATGTGTGATCTAGAAAATTATGAATACATGAGGTAGAAGCAGCGTCTTGAGCATTGAATAGGGAATTATTAAATAGACAAGTTGATGAGATGGCTCCCTGACGAACACCTTTAAAACCGGGATAAGTATATCATTAGGATTAGGAACTGAACTTATTTCAGACGGAATTTTTAACTGCACTCTCGAGCCAGCGTAAAGATCTATTAAAGACCGATTTTAATGGACTGATTCCAAGGCGGTTCCGTTTGCCTCCAACTATAATGGCACAGAGGTAGCCTCTGTAAGGAGACAAAATTATTATGGGTCTACCGCTGTTTTCATAGCCCCTCAGGTAGCAAAAGATTATAATGACCATATGAGGGGTGTAGACTTTTCTGGTATAGAAACCTTTCTGGTTCTCAACTATCATGGTTCAGAGGCAGTCTCTGTAAGGAGACAAAATTATAATGGTCTACCTCTGTTATCATAGCCCTTCAGGTAGCAAAAGATTATAATGACTATATGGGGGTGTAGACCTTTCTGAACAAAAAAGAGCAACTCATGGAAAATATAGAAAATCATTGAAATGGTGGCACCGGCTTTTTTAGGGTTTTACTAATTTTACACTCTGCAATGCCAAGGTTATTAGAGCCAAGAACATTCTCGATTTCCTCAAAATGCGCTGTGACGTTGTACATCAAAGAACGGTAGAACTGTTGTGCTGAGTATCATGAGCATCATTAATGAAAAAGTTGTAACTGACATTTTTGATCAAATTTTTCCATTCGGAATAAATTATTTTGTCTTCTAGAAAAAGGTTACTTGCTTAGTGGGACTTCTCGGTCCCTTCGGCTTGCATTTAATCAGGTTGCTTTGTCTAGCGGGACCGCAGAGTCCCGCTTTGAACCTATTTTTTCTACTCGTTTAAGAAAATTTTCGTGTGCATATTCAAGATTAGCGTGTCTTTCTGGTCAGGAATCATATATTTTTTGTCAATTTGTTTCAAAAAAAGAGGGGTTGGTCCTGAAAAGGTTAAAAACTGATATGACTGAAATCAAAAGACTGACGCTTGTCACCAAATATTGTCTATTAAGTGCAAAAATATATACTAAAAATGTGGACTGCAGTTATGCCAAAGGAAACAATTTTGTAAATTACACTTATTTCTGGAGCTTTGGAACAAAATAATCACATTTTCTCTTTGTCTTTGAAGTGTAAAAATCTGCAATTTTTAGAAATAAACACTTAAAATAGAAACTGTGATTACTTTTGATAACAATTAAATAAAATAAACTTTTTTTTAACCGAAAGTAAGGAGCGACCATAGAACCTAAAACGAACAAAAATTATTGCGTATGTGAAAGGAACTGACCCCTCCTCAACGTTTCGCTCTTTACGCTAAAGTTTTATTGTTTCAACAAAATAGAGTTGTGAGAAAGAGTCAAACTTTAGCGTAGTGAGACGCGAGGGAGAAGTTGAGGAGGGGACAGCCCTTTTCATATACGGAATAATTTCTGTTCGTTTTAAGTTTTAATGTCGCTCCTTACTTTCAGCTAAAAAAAAGCTTAGTTTTTTTATTTAATTTTTGAACGTTTTTGAATTAATGCAGGTTTTGATTTCGGCTCACCGTAGAATAATAATTATCACAATTTGTACATTAATTTTACTTTTGTTTGGTTAAATGGCTTTCCTGAAAGATGTTTAATTTTATTTACGAACTGTTTATTAGTACTAAATATATGTAACTTACGAATTAACATATGTAACGAACTTCTATATTCATATATTTTAATATGTATAGTAGGGGTTTCGCCCCTAGTCAATTCGTCACTTTTTACGCTAAAGTTCAAATTTTGTTCCAATTCTTTAATTTGACCCCTTAATCACAAAGGCCGTTAATTGGAATAAATAACTCTTATCAAAGTACATAAAAAGATCTTTGGCTTAAAGAGCGAGGCATTGACTAGGGAGCGAATCAATCATATACGTAGTTCTTTCTGTTCGTTTTGAGTTTTGATGTTGCTCCTTACTATCAGTTGAAAAACCTTTCTTTTTTATTTAATTTCTGATCGTTTTTTAAATAATGCTGGGAAATACGCTGCCCTCTTCATAGTAATGTCCCTTCACCAGTGAAAACTTCCTCTATGAAAAAAACCCTCCCACTTAAAGACTCACCCACTCACCCAAATACCAGAAAAAAATTATGTTATATTACAAAACAGAGATCAGGACCGCTGGTTTGGGCCCTAAGGGTCTAGTGCCGTCATACTTACATATACTTACTTATTTTCATTTTGGACTTGTTCTGATTATTGCTTTTACTTGTCCTCTAAAGGTGCAAACTTTGCTCTTCACTTTCATTTTCGACATGTTCTGATACTCGATTTTCCATGCCTGTTAACCAGAAAATCATTTTCTCTTCCCTTTTATTTTTAACATGTTCTGATTCTTCCTTTCGCTTGAAATTCTTGCTGTTGCTTATCTTCTAACCACATTATTTATGTATTCTGTGATTTCGATTCCTTCTAAACCTCATTATCGCGCGTCTATTAATCAAAAATTTTTGTTTCTTCTTCACTTTTGATAATCGTTACTTCAAATGTTTTTTAGTACCATTTTTTTGGGCACTAAAAATTGGTCTCATCACATTTGATGGTGTTTTACGTTCTGACCCCTTGTGAATTTACACTTCTCTGGTCGTCCTCTCAATAAAAAAAATCAATTTTTTTTTAACTGAAAGTAAGGAACAACGTTAAAACTTAAAACGAGCGGAAATTACTCCGTATATGAAAGGGGCTGTCCCCTCCTCAACACCTCGCTCTTTCCACAATTTAGGCTCTTTACGCACATTAGGGAGGGGGGGGGGTATGCAGGATAAAGCATACATAAGTACGCAACTTAACCTAAACTATCTACCCCCACCTTAAACCCCAAAAAACAATCATTTAAATATTGTAACTCAATGAGAAACCACGGCTTTGCAGTCATTTATTGGTACTGGTGCATTTTGCGGACACTTCTATATACTGCCAAAGAAATCAAGTTAGGTTAATGCTAATGAAATAAAATAGGATGAATATATAATAGTTTATGGGGTGTAAGGGGGGGAAAGGTACCTAGGTTAAGTTGCGTATTTAATATATAGCATGATTTAATTCCCCCCCCCCCCTTCTACAAGTTGACAAAAGTAGGCCCCTCTCCATAGAATCCTCCAAATCTTTAATAATACTTTCGAAGATGGGCATTTTGTTGTCGTAGAAACTTCGAAAAGTGCTCAGTCGGTTGGTAACTGAAAAAACTAGTACCTTCTTTAATAGTCAAAAGCTATTAGAGGGCAACCAACCCCCCCCCCGCCATACGCTCATCATTTCCCTTAACACTTCGAGTTAAAATCACGAGAGATTTATTTTGTTTGGCCTAGTTTAAAAGTCCATAAATTATGTCATTGAGGATGAGAACCTCCTCGTGGTCCTCAGGGCAAGGGTTGTAAGGTATGCCCTGAGGGCATTTAAGGTTTTTATGGAAACGGGGTGTGCACTTCGGAGGGGGCTCATTGGAGTGGAAATCGGAAGTTGAAGAGCCATTTTTAAGAGTCAAATTTATCTGAGGGCAGCTACACAACAACCCCACCCCCTCCCCCACGTTATATTTCCCCCCAATGCATCCGATAGAAATTCTAAGATAGCCATTTGTTAAAAAATAGTCCTAAGATCTCATAACACGGCCTTTGGGATTGACACAATCCCCGAAGTATGGGGATAAGAGTTTTAGGTTATGCCCCTGGGGGATGTTTTCATTGTATGCTCCTGGGGGATTTTTGCTCGTTTTCAGTTTGACTCGGCAATTTATAATAATTTCTGTTCGTTTTGAGTTTCGTTTAATTGTTGATAGTCATATGTGGTAGTTTTACGCTTGGAAGATTATTTGACATTATTTCTGCCCATTTTTGAATTAAAAGAGATCTTTACTTTCCTTTGAAAACTTATTCTGTGTAAAGTTTTTTAAATTAATATAAATATATGACACCGTCATTCAGCCAGGGGGGGGGGGCATCCTCCGCATTGCCCCCCCCCCCTTTATGGGTGCCCATGTAACAAGATAATATTTAACAAGTACCAAAAATAATTTATTGTTATTGTTATTTTATATTACAAAACAGAGATCAGGACCGCTGGTTTGGGCCCTAAGGGTCTAGTGCCGTCATACTTACATATACTTACTTATTTTCATTTTGGACTTGTTCTGATTATTGCTTTTACTTGTCCTCTAAAGGTGCAAACTTTGCTCTTCACTTTCATTTTCGACATGTTCTGATACTCGATTTTCCATGCCTGTTAACCAGAAAATCATTTTCTCTTCCCTTTTATTTTTAACATGTCCTGATTCTTCCTGTCGCTTGAAATTCTTGCTGTTGCTTATCTTCTAACCACATTATTTATGTATTCTGTAATTTCGATTCCTTCTAAACCTCATTATCGCGCGTCTATTAATCAAAAATTTTTGTTTCTTCTTCACTTTTGATAATCGTTACTTCAAATGTTTTTTTAGTACCCTTTTTTTGGGCACTAAAAATTGGTCTCATCACATTTGATGGTGTTTTACGTTCTGACCCCTTGTGAATTTACATTTCTCTGGTCGTCCTCTAAAAAAAAAGCAAGTTTTTTTTAACTAAAAGTAAGGAACAACGTTAAAACTTAAAACGAGCAGAAATTACTCCGTATATGAAAGGGGCTATTCCCTCCTCAACGCCTCGCTCTTTCCACAATTTAGGCTCTTTACGCACATTAGGGAGGGGGGGGGGTATGCAGGATAAAGCATACATAAGTACGCAACTTAACCTAACCTATTCCCCCCCCCCTTAAACCACAAAAAACAATCATTTTAATATTGTAACTCAATGAGAAACCACGGCTTTGCAGTCATTTATTATCTATAGCGGTCTCTTGCAAATAGCATATTTGACAGGTTTTTTGTGACTGGTTTCCTTGTGCAATTTCAAATTTGTTTCCTTGGGCAAGGCAGTACCCAGGGGGGGGGTTTGAGCCACCACCCCCCTTCCTCCCACCCAAAATATTTGTCTGACTTGTAAATTATGCAGTGCCCGCATAATGCGTAAGTACCCATTTTTTTAATGCTTTATTTTAGTTTTTTTTGTTTACCCCCCCCCCCCGGGAAAAACCGAAAAACCATCCTTTATGGAAGTTTACACAAAAATAACCAGCCCCCTAGTACAACTTTACTCCTGCAGAAAATTCCCTTTGGAGAATTTATTCCTTGGAAAACTCCCATGGCAAATTTTTCCTGTGAAAAATCTCCTTTCCTACAGATTTATTCTAGACAACTTCAACCCAGTAGAAATTTTCACCAAGACAATTCCCCTCATCATGGTTGCAGTGGTAGCTGTAACCTAGTAAAGAGCAAACAACAGTGCATAGTAACCAGAAGCTAAAAAACAATTTGAAAAAAAAACTTGGGCCTACTACTGGAAAAAAATTGACATGGGACATTGATTCAGGAATGGTAACTATTATTTTGGTTTGTTTAAAAGTAAAAGTTTATGAAAGAAGAAGAAGTTTATGAAGACGTAAAATAAACTTCTTAAAAAAGAAGTTTATGGTGATTTCTAAAAAAAGCCTAAAACACATCAACAATAGTGTCAGATTAATATGAAAAGTGTACCATTGGAATCTCGCATAGTTGAAAACATTGTACAGGGGAATACCAGTTCCCCTCATTCAGTGGCAGATCCAGCGGGGAGGGGGCGAGGGGGCGCACGCCCCCCCCCCCCCTAGTGTAGCCTAAAGTAGTGTAATTTACTTAATTAACTTTAATTTGCGTTAATTAAACTTACTCCTGACGCAAGTTTATCGCATCAACCTATTTTGCGCCCCATACATTTTTTTATTGGATCCACCTATTTTGCCCCCCCTCCCAAAAAAAAAAATCCTTGATCCGCACCTGCCCACATAGAATAACAAGGATAATCACTTTTCTCAATAATTCCAATCTGAATAATTATCTTCTCTGAAGATCAAATTTAAATAACAAATTTGTTAAATTAATAAACTTTAAGAATTTAATGTTTCGTTTGCCAAATGATAAATTAACAACCAGTAGCTATTTTGAAATTATCTTGTCTGAGTTCTGCCTATAGCAACAGGTGGACGAAAACCCATTTCATTTGCTGCCGGCCGGTAATAGGAAATCAATGAACGGAAATAAGCAATATTGCGTAATAACTATGTACAATGAGCGACTCCTATATGTCCGAGTGTTAGCAGATTTGTCACTTCTTAGTAAATTTTAAAATAGGGAGCGCTGTACAAGCAAAACTATTTGAATTAATAACCTACTTTTTCACAAAACCAGGAGGAATTTAATGGTAAAAAAATTAAGTTTCTAGGTGGTATAATACAGTAATTAGAGTAGTTTAAATGTCAAAAAGTTTTTAAAGTGATTAAATACATCGTAGGTGGCCGGAATTAGAGACTTTTGGCCGGGAATAGGACAATGATTCATTCCTGTCAAAGATTATGTCCGAGAATAGGCAGGTGTCTGACTACTGGGCGTTATATTATTATGTAACCAAACCTACATACCTCCCCCCCCTAAACCCCAAAAAACAACAGTTTAGATATTGTAAGTGCAATAAAAACCATGCTATGCATTACATTACTCTATAGTGGTGTCTTGAATTAACCTGTCAAAAACAGGTTTCTCATGACTGGTTTCCATTGCAGTATATAAAAGAGTACATTTAATACAGGAGTACCAAAACTACATTAAAATGCTGTTTTGTCAAAATTTCAATTGGTATTGACCTGTCATGTAGGCAAATTTCAGGACCCTCTAGAGGGAGGAGTAGAGGTAGGTACTTCAAAATACTTTCCCATGACATACTTTGGTACTCTTTTATATAGTGCTAGTTTGGTTAATGCTAATGAAATAAAATAGGATGAATATATAATAGTTTAGAAACAAATTTGGGCTATATGTTTGCACATTAGGGGGGGTAGAGGGCAAAGTTTTTTGTTTTGTTTTTTAGAATCAGCAGCTAATTAAAGCATACCATATATTAAATACATAACCTAGCCTAGCCTAACAAGAGAATCCAAAATTTTAATTTTAACATTCATTTTAGATAACCCGTTTCACTCAATTCCACTCTAACAACTGTTTTATGATCAGGTATCTCTCAGGTATCTGTCCTAGTGACTGTTGCACCTCCAGTTTGACATTCCATTTATGCTAGATAAAAGAGTCCATTTAGTGAAAGAGTATCTATACTTTAGCAGTAGACCCATCCCTGAAAGTTTTATTTTCCTAATCTAACCCCCTTCAAAGATAGCCAAAAGTAGCCTAGCTAAAATATAATTTTAACAAAACATGCCAAGCTGATGAAAGTTGGCCAACTAGGCTAGCCAAAGCTGCCATCAGTTTCCTTTTTCAGTAGGGTTGGCTAGAATTTGAAGTACTTACCCATTGTCTTATCACAGAGAGATTTCATGATTCAAAAGCATATTTCCTGTACAATGACAGCAGGCTTCTAATTGTGGACATTATGTAGAGTAAGATACCCTAACCCTGCCGCTTGACCAGCTAATCTACTCTTTAATGGCCCAATCATTACAAAATTTCTATCATTCTACCTAGAAAGGGAACTATTTCACCATTGAATGTGTCAAAATCTTTTTAACAACTATGTGATTAGCTTTAATATTTCAAATATAGGCTATAGAACACTCACAATTTCAAATATATTGATAGATAACAATGGATCCTACTCATGGCTACATATTTAAAGCTTGAATTTAATCTTAGAAAATGCTGTCTAATCTTTGACACAGGATCTTAAAGCTATAACAATATATCATAATCACAGACACAGTCAACACTGGGTAGATTTAATCTAAGAAAAGGGCAAAATTTTAGTTTAAATACTTTTTGCTTTCTTAGACTCTCTGTGGGGATGTTTCTAGGGAAGTATTTTCAGTAAAACTCTTAATTTCAGCTACTTTTTGCTATCTTGGAAAGGGGTCAGGTTAGGGAAATGAAACTTCTCAGGGATGTGTACAGACTAAAGTATGTCCAGAGAAGTTATTTGAAGTAACTATTTTCACTCCTTCTCTCTCTAGATGGTAATGACCTTTGATGATCTTTAAAAATCTTTTTGCTTTGAAAGTGGAACCTTTCAAAACAGATTTTCTGCTTAAATGAAGTATAAGGAAACTGTTTTCAGTTTCACAACTTTCTCAATCCAAATTATGAGGTTTCAAAGATTTGCAAATATACTTCCTAAAAAAAAAAAAAAAACACAAATGTAGCTTAAAATTCTACTGTAATCAAAGTAATTGCATTTTCAGAACTATAATCAGAGATAAAGAAACCAACAGCTAAAAATTAAGGTAAAATGTTATTTTGTCAACATTTCAAAAGGTTGGTAGTTGTCAACTTGTCATGTAGGTAAATTTCTTAGATTAGGAATCAGAAGAGGGCCAACATGGATGCTTGGTAGTGCACTCCCAGAGTATGTTTTTGACCCTTGATTTATTACTGAAAGTTCCATTTTCCTAACCCAGCTCCTTTTCAAGATAGCAAAAGTAGCTAAACTAGAATTCTACCCAAATGTATAAAGACCAGATGTTTTCCAAGATTGTAGTCAGTCAATGCCAACTGGTCTAGTCCTAACCATCAGCCTATCATAACTATCTAACCCTATACACATAAGGTCCAAGATTAGGAGCCTGCTGTGTATGTATAGGAAAGATACTTTTTAATCAGAATATCTTGCCAAGATTAGACACTTCCTTATTAGATTATAGGTACTTCCTTATTAGATTAGACCCATAGCACAGGTCTTACCCTATATATGTTTAGAAATGCTTAACTGTGACTACAGTCTTGGAACATTATCTTGGCTGACTACAATTTTAGAAAACTCTTGGGAATAAAGATCTGGAATACAAGCTCTTAACCAGGAGACATTTTAGAATAAAGATAGAGACACTTTTATATTTATTCATTTATGTTCATTTATTTTTTGTCCATATTTTGGATTTTTTATCTCCAGCCCCCCTCTAATGGTCTCATATGGCCCTAGGCATTGTAAATTAAGCTAAAACAATAATTGCTTTAAATGTATTCAAAAAACTGATAACAATCAGAAACAAAATGTAATATAATTTATTGATACTTGCTGCATATTATTAGAATATTGATTCCATCATTTATATATATATATATATATATATATATATATATATATATATATATATATATATATATATATATATAATATATATATATATATATATATATATATATATATATATATATATATATATATATATATATATAATATATATATATATATATATATATATATATATATATATATATATATATATATATATATATATATATATATATATATATATATATATATATATATTTAGCCTAGTGTTATATAAGGGCATTAGAAGTGAGGGCTAGAAATAAGTTGTTGACAACCAACAAAACCATTAAATTTAATAAAAAATAGCAATCTAAAAATGTTTTTCTTGTTTATAGCATTGCTCCTTCTGGAGAGGCTCTTTTGTAGACCTTTTTCCTTTTTGTTTTTCAGCATTTAAATTTGCAAAAAAAGGTACCCCTACCTTCTAGCCTATTTACAGACAATGTTTCTGCTCCATAGCAGAGCCTCCAGAAGACAATATATTTGGCTTCAATGAAATGGGTTATATTGCTTTAAGTGTCCTTTCATAATTTAAGAGAGTTCTGTAGGTATTCTAACTTGAGAAAGTTTACTCCTAATCATAGGCAGTGCCAAACCATGGCCTAAATTGATAGCAATATAGCTTCAATGTAGTATTATTATTACTATTTTTCCCTAGTCCACTTAAATTAATTTTTTCTTGAAATCAATTAAAAAAACTTTCCACAAAATAAGTTTTTCAAAGAAAAGTAAAGAACTCCATTAAAAGTAAAGAACTCCATTAAACAGAAAATGAGCAAAAATAAAATCAAATAATCTACAAAGCATGAAACTACTACAGATCAGAATTGATAAATAAATGAAACCCAAAACGAACAGAAATTACAATAAATAACCAAGTCAAACTCAAAACGAGCAGAAATTAGCATAAGTTGGGCTCAAAGCCCCTATGCCTTCCCAAGGCCAGAACATAATTTGCACTTTACTGAAAAAAATACAAATGTTCTTGCTTTTATAAATCAAATAATATTAACATTTTGATTACTAAATATCAGTATATGTATATTAAACTGACAATGCACATTCATTTGTATTTTTTTCAGTAAAGTGCAAATTATGTTCTGGCCTTGGGAAGGCATAGGGGTTTGAGCCCAACTTATGTTAATTTCTGCTTGTTTTGAGTTTGACTCAGTTATTTATTGTAGTTTCTGTTTGTTTTGTGTTTCATTTATTTATTGATGCTGATTTGCATTAGTGTCACACTTTGTAGATTATTTGATTTTATTTTTGTTCATTTTTTGTTTAATGGAGTTCTTTAATTTTCTTTGAATAATTTATTTCATGGAAAAAGTTTTTTTAATTAATTTTTGTTTGTTTTATATTGCCAAGGTCTTTTCAGGGAAAAAGGAAATAATAATTTAAATCTTTTCGTTTTTTAAGACTCTATAGTTTAGCCTGCTGTAGAGTTTTTCAGCAATAAAAATTTTCAGCAATTTTTAACAACATACACCCTTTTAAAAATCCTGACACAAATAGTAGTGTTGAATGTCGTTTCATACCTCCTCTAGTTGACCTGAAATGGAAAACTTGATACCTTTTGCAAAAAAATCTGCTTACTTTCTTTGATGGCTTGGATACACTTAGATTATTTTGACTTGGTTAAATTTTAAGAGTAGAAGTAGCCTCAAAAGTTTGAAGATAATACCCTCAGTTGTTCTTGGGATACAGTGCATTTTTATTTAATCTTAAGGCAACATTTAGTTTTTAAACATAACGGCAAATGGGAGGGTGGGTGTGGGAGGGGTATTAGTTGGCCTCCAATCACTTTCGACTGTTAAAAAGGGCATCATCCCTTTCTATTTTCAATCAAATGAGCCCTTTTTGAAGTTCCTACAACAACTCCTTCAATACAAAGTGCCCTTGTCTAAACAATAACAACAACAACGAAAATTATACATTATACCAAAATCAATCTTTACAATAAAAATTTCAAGCCTTCCAATAGCTTTCGACTATTAAAAAGGGCACTAGGCCTTTTGATTTCCAATCAAATGAGCCCACTTTTGAGTTTATATGACAACACTTTCTATAAACACCTTAGATGCCCCCAGGGCATAAATTACAACCCTTACCCTAAGGGCTGTGAGGGTGGTTGTCATCCTCTAAGACATAATTTCCAGAACTTTTAACTCTGTTAAACAAAATGGCTATCTCAAAATTTTGATTGGATGTGTTTGGGAAAATGGTGGGTGTGACAGGGGTGTTAGTCACTCTCCCGTCACTTTCAACTATTAAATAAGGCACTAGCCCTTTCAATTTCCAATCAATTGAGCCCCTTTGAAGTTTCTACAACAATACTTTCAATAAAAACCTTATATGCCCCCAGGGCATGACTTAAAACCCTTGCACTGAGGGCTGCAGGGTTGTCATCCTCAAAGAATTAATTTCCAGAACTTTCTACTATGTTGAACACAATGGCTATTTGAAAATTTTCATTGGATGTGTTTGGGGGAATGGTGTGCATGAGAGGGTGGTTAGTTACCCTCCATTCACATCCAACTATTGAAAAGGGCTTTAGCCCTCTCAATTCCAAATTGAATGAGCCCCTTTTGAAGTTTTTACAAGAACTATCTATAAAAACGTTATATGCCCCCAGGGCATAACTTACTACCTTTGCCCTCTGGGCTCTGCTGGGTTTTGTCATCCTTAGATACATAAGTTCTAGAATTTCCATCTATGTTCAACAAAATGGCTATCCCTAAACTTTGATTGAATGTGTTTGGGGAAATGGTGGGCGTGAGATGGGGGTCAATTACTCTCCGCTCACTTTTGACCATTAAAAAGGGCAATTTCAATTTCCAAACAAATGAGCCCTTTTTAAAGTTTCTACAACTTTCTATATAAAGGTTATATGCCCCCAGGGTATAACTTACAACCTTTGTACTAAGGGCTCTGAGGGGGGTATCATCCTAAAAGAGCTAATTTCCAGAACTTTTGACTGCATTGAACAAAATGGAATCACTTTTGATTATTAAAAGGGCACTAGCCCTTTCAATTTCCAATTGAATGAGCTCTTTTTGATGTTTCTACAACATTGCTTTCTATAAAAACCTTACATGCCCCCAGGGCATGACTTACAACCCTTATCTTGAGGGTTGTGGCAGGGGGGGGGAGGAATTGTCATCCTGAAATACCTAATTTCCAGTAAAAACAACAAAATTTTTTAAACAAGAAAAACGGGTTTTAATTTTCTATAAAGCAGTGAAATACAAAACAATTAATTATGCACAAAAGCTCCGAATATTTCGGCCCCACATCCGGGAGCCTTTCTCAACGGAAAAAAAATAAAATAAATAAATAAATAAAAAAAAAAACAAAAACTTAACTTACATCACAATACTAAACACATAAAGAGAAAGAAAAACAAACAAAAGAAAAAATATAAATAAATAAGAAACAAAACTCACATATTAAATAAACACTTCCATGCACTGAATGTCTATAATGATTCAACTCGCCTCCTCCCAGTGTATAAATGGAAATATATTAAATAAACACTTCCATGCACTGAATGTCTATAATGATTCAACTTATTTACGTCTAATTTCCAGAACTTTCAACTACGTTGAATAAAATGGCTATCTAAAAACTTTGATTGGATGTGTTTGGGGAAAAGCTGGGCATGAGAGGGGGGTTAATTGCCCTTAATCACTTTTGACTATTAAAAAGAGCACTAGCCCTTTGAATTTTTAATCAAAAGAGCTCTTTCAAGTTTCTACAAAAAATATTTCAATAAAAACTTAAATGCCCTCAGGGTATAATTCATAACCCTTGGCCTGAAGACTGTGGGGGGAGGGTCTTTCTCAAAGGTATATTTGCCTGAACTTTAAACTGCGTGAAACAAAATGGCTATCTTAAAATTTTGATTGGATGTGTTTGGGGAAATGGTTGGCGTGAGAGGGGGGTTAGTGGCCCTCAAATCACTTTCAACTATTAAAAAGCGCACTAGCCCTTTGAATTTCCAATCAAATGTGCCCTTTTTCAATTTTCTACAACAAAGATTTCAATAAAACCTTATATGTCCCCAGGGCATAACTTAATAAACCTTGCCCTGAAGACTGTGGGAAGAATGTTGTGCTCAAAGGTATAATTTCCTGAACTTTAAACTGCTTGGAACAAAATGGCTATCTCAAAATTTTGATTGGATCTGTTTGGGGAAATGGTGGGCATGGAAGGGGTGTTAGTTGCCTTCCAATCACTTTTGACAATTAAAAAGGGCACTAGCCATTTCAATTATCATTCGAATGAGCCCTTTTTGAAGTTTCTTTATAAAAACCTGATATGCCCCCAGGGCATAACTTACAACCCTTGCCCTGAGGGTTGGGGGGGGGGGGTGTCAACGTAAAAGATCTAATTTTTAGAACTTTAAACTACATTGATTAAAATGGCTATCTCAAAATTTTGATTGGATGTGTTTGGGGAAAAGATAGGTGTGAGAGGGGGGGTTAGTTGCCCTCCAGTAACTTTTGACTATTAAAAAGGGCACTAGCCCTTTGAATTTCCAATCGAATGAGCATTTTTTGAAGTTTCTACAACAACGCCTTCTATAAAACCTTATATGTCCCCAGGGCCTAACTTACAACCCTTGCCCTGAAGGCTGTGGGGGAGTGTCCTCCTCAAAAATATAATTTCTATCTGGAAATCAATTGCGCTGAACAAAATGGCTATCTTAAAATTTTTATTGGATGTGTTTTGGGAAATGGTGACTGTGGAAGGGGTGTTAGTTCCTTTCCAGTCACTTTTAATTATTAAAAAGGGCGCAAGCCACTCCAATGTCCAATTAAATGAGCCCTTTTCAAAGTTTCTATGACAACTTCTTTGATACAAAGTGCCCTGCTCTAAAGGAAAAAAAATAATAAATAATATATTGTGCCAACATCATTCTCATATGCCCCCAGGGCATAACTTAAAACCTTGCCCTAAGGGTTGTGGGGGATTGCCTCCTCAAAAACATATTTTCCATCTGGAAATCATCTATGCTGAACAAAATGACTGGAACATAATATGGAGGTCTTCTGAATGGGTTTGTTTGGTGCTGTTGATAACTCGGACTCATGTTGATTTTGAGGGATGGCGGGAACTGTGGGCTGATGTGGTGATTTTCGTTTTTCGCTGATCAATATTCATAGTGATAATATACAGGAGAGAGTTTGAGAGTTGATAATAACTCTTAACCTTTTCAGTATTATTAAAAGCTTTTTGAATGAGTCATAACCATGATTCAAATGAATCCAGTCACAACCAAAACAACAACCACTTCCAAACTTAATACAAACTTTCTGGTGTAATAGCTGGCAGTCAGAGACCTTACACTCACCCCCAATATTAAAACTCTTGCAAGCATGCAGATACTTACATTTTTTGCCTTTTTTGCTAATATCATTCCAGACAAATTTGCATACACCCTTATGTGTAGTCCATTCATGACCACTTATCTTAATTGACTTGACCTTTAGTTTGCATTCAATAGCATTTGACTTTATGTTCTCCAGGTCAGATGAACTCTTAATTATGTTATCACCAAGGTAACTGAACTTTTGAAAAATACAAGTTTGTTTCATCACCTCTGAGCACAGGGTTTGCGACTGTGTTTACAGCCCAGTGACATGGCTTCCAACTAAGAGTGTGCTAGGATTGATGCAATTTAAGCCCACTTGGTAACAGTGACCACAGATAGGTATGATCAAGGGGACCATTCTTCTGTAGTTTAGAGTAGACACTGCTGCACAACATGAATTTCTGATAGAGTATGTAAGTTGGTTGGGTATGACAAGCAGCATCAGCATCCTAGCACAACTCTGTTGTATGTGCACATATATCAATCAGTATTTATCAGACACGTATGATAGGGATCTCCAGTTGTATCTTGAAGGTTTGGCTTCCCATTCTTTGTTAAGTTTCGTTTTAAAAACTTCAGCTGATGTTGAAGACACTGTCTCCTTGCTTAAACAGTTCTAATCATTGATGATCCTTTGGCTAAAGAAATGTTGTCTGATTCTACTTTTAACTCGGGTCTTATGAAGCTTCTTAGAATTACCTCGTGTTTGTCTTTTGTTGGGTAACTGGTTAAAGAGCTTATTTTGGGTTCGGTTGACAAATGTATATGTGAGTAGCATGTCACTCCACTTGTGTCAGAAGGTCAAAGATGGGAGTTTTAGGTAAGATAGCCTTTCACCATATGGTTTCTCACCAAGCCCAGAGATGCACTTGGTGGCCCTCCTTTGTGCACTGTTCATGGTACTTCAGAAGATTATGTATAGTGACTCCCAGGTCTCTGCCACTGGTGCAAGTTTGGAGGGGAATGGGGGATGATGTTATAACATTTGTTTTTTTTTTGTAACATTTCCTGTTAACAAGTTGTCTTGAATTCAACATTTTTTGATTCAGCAAAGACTATTCTAAATATGTACTTTAAGCGTCGTTTGTTCTTCCCCATATTCAGTTGGATTGCTTAGAATCCTAACAAATACTACATATGCTTTTTGTAATCTATTTCCTGGTTGGCTACAATTTGACTGATTGAATCAGATTTTTGTTTCTTTTGAAGATTTAAGGCAATTTTGAAACCTGAACACAAATATGTTTCTATCTAGATTTATATTTGAAAAGAACATACAAAATTTGGATGGAATGGTGATACAGCTGACTCTCAATAATTTGATTCTCAAGGGACCAGAGGAAAAGTTCAAATTACCAGATGTTCAAAATAACAAGAGTTCAAATAATCAGGAAAGAACAAGGAAGAACTTCTGATAAACAAGTGCTCTATTAAAAATACATAACTTATAGGCTATATGTACATACATACATATCAACTCTTTTATTTCACTTCTTAATCACATATGCATGATAAATCACGTGGACATAAAAACAGCTTTGCAAAGTAATCAGTGTTGTTGTTTTTTTTATGAAGCAACTTCCATTTTACATTGTCCAAATTCATTTTCAATGGTGATGAGAACTATAAAAATTGTTTTACTTGTTTCTGTTCTGAGAGCTATGAACATAAGTTGTGAATGGATAATATTGCCTTCCTTATTGTGGCTGGAGTAATTTGTCTCCCCCCTTTTTTACCCTTCTCCTTCTCATCTTGAAAAGTCAACAATTTGGCATCAGTTAAAGCACCAAGAACAGAAATTTCATTGTGTGTGTGAACAAAATCCTCAAAGCTAAACTCGTCAAGGTTGGGTAGAAGTAACCACTCTGTCTCTAAGGGGATGACTCCCATTAAATCTTGTGAGTCTGATAACCATGCTGGGTTTTCAGTTTCCTTAGCAAACCCACTTCTTTGAAGCAGTTATGTAGGGCAGTAGAACTGAAATTTTTCCAGACCTTATAAATCATAATTAAAGAGATCAAAAGTGTTATTTTTGTATTTTCACTTTTATCAATGATTTCCAGCAGAATTTATATATTTTACAGAGTATTGCCAAGCAAGATGCCCTCTTTAAAAATTCAAATTTTATAGGTTCTCTTTTTTCAATTTATCAAGTGTTTAGATAAGATATATTATTTATTCCAACAAATTTTTATCATAAGCCCCAAAGAGCCAAATTTGCATTTCAGTCATAAAACCAAAAAATCCTGGCAAAACAATGCGAAAAACAACAATATCAGAATGGCAAAACCATTTATTAGTCAAGAATATTTGGTGGTAAGATGTCAGAAAGCTAAAAAGGTAAAAACTAAAAAGGAGTGAAATAAGATATTTGTTAAAAAGATCAAAAAGAGAGCATATAGAAAAGGGAGGTGGGAACAAAAGAATCAAACAAACATAAAACTTGGGTATCACCAGTACCTAAAAAAGAAAGAAGAAAACTAGCAGTTTATTTTATCAGTAATGAAGGGAACAAAGGTTTTTTCATACCTGGAGGTAAAGCAATGGATTGGGGACAAGATAGGAATGGGTTCAGAAACAGTGCGTGACAGGTGGTGTCTGGGTGGGGAGTGTCTTTCGGGGGAAATGTTTTCTGTGCAAAGGTTAATTATTGTTTGTTTCTTTTTGCAAAATGGAGGCCCAACATTCCTTTCCTCTGCTCAAGAGTTAAAGCTTGGTCTTTTTTAGAAGGAGCAACTATGGTACCTTAGCTTTTTTAAAAATTATTCTTAAGGCTCTTTTTGAATGGATTCAATTTTTTCTGATTCATCACAGGATATGCCAGAATGCCAAAATGGACAAGCATATTCAAGATGCAGGCAGACAAAGGAAGTATAGATCCTTAAAGAATGGGATGGGGGGATATGAAATTTATTCAAGGGCTTAAGGAGAGACATTGATGCATTAGCTCTATGGACAATATCTTTGACTTGGATATCCCACTTTAAATTTGAGGAAACTGTGACCCCAAGTAATTTAAAGGAAGACACAGAAATATCTGGGGGGATAGAGTTGAGGAAAAGGGATGAGGTTTTAAGGAAACATATTGGAATTATCATAGATTTAGAGGGGTTTATTCTCATGTGTAAGTTTGCAGCGCCATTTGTATCATGAAGGATACTCAATGGGTTGCTTACTAAGTCTCAGTAACAGGTTTCAACAACCTGTGTTGGGAAATTTCTATCTGTTGGGAAATTCCTTAGTGAGACTATTTATCATCATAGGCAGCGCTAGCGCATCGTTCTTTTAAGTAAAGAACGACGTGGGAACAATGTGTTGTTTTTTCTCCATACCCGGGCACTTCGCATTTAAGGAGTCGTCGAAGAAACTTCGAAAAGGGCTCATTCGACTGGAAATTAGAGTGGCTAGTGCGCTTTTTAATAGTTGAAAGTGATAGGAGGGCAACTACCCCCCCCGCCCATCATTCCCCCAAATACGTCCAATCAAAATTTTGAGATAGCCATTTTGTTCAGCGTAGTTGATTTACAGATAGAAAATATCTTTTTGAGGAGGACACTCCCCCACAATCCACGGGACAAGGGTTTTAAGTTATGCCCTGAGGGCATATTAGGTTTTTATAGAAGGCTTTGTCGTAGAAACTTCAAAAAAGGCTCATTCGATTGGAAATTCAAAGGGCTACTGCCCTATTTAATAGTCGAAAGTGATTGGAGGGCAAATAGCCCCCCCACGCCCATCATTTACCCAAATACGTCTAATGAAAATTTTGAGATAGCCATTTTGTTCAGCGTAGTTTATTTCCAGATAGAAAATTTGTTTTTGAAGAGGACACTCCCCCACAACCCTCAGGGCAAGGGTTTTAAGTTATGCCCTGAGGGCATATAAGGTTTTTATAGAAGGCGTTGTCGTAGAAACTTCAAAACAGGCTCATTCGATTTGAAATTCAAAGGGCTAGTACCCTTTTTAATAGTCGAAAGTGATTGGAGGGCAACTAGCCCTCCCCCACGCCCATCATTCCCCCAAACTTATCCAATCAAAATTTTGATATAGCCATTTTGTTCAGCGTAGTTGATTTTCAGATAGAAAATAATCTTTTTGAGGAGGACACTCCCCCACAACACTCAAGGCAAGGGTTTTAAGTTATACCCTGGGGGCATATAAGGTTTTTATAGAAGGCGTTGTCGTAGAAACTTCAAAACAGGCTCATTCGTTTAAAATTCAAAGGGCTAGTACCCTTTTTAATAGTTGAAAGTGATTGAAGGGCAACTAGCACCCCCACACCCATCATTCCCCCAAACACCTCCAAAAAAAAATTTGAGATAGCCATTTCGTTCAGCGTAGTTGATTTCCAGATAGAAAATATGTTTTTGAGGAGGACACTTCCCTACAACCCCCAGGGCAAGAGTTTTGTGTTATGCCCTGGGGGCATATAAGTTTTTTATAGAAGGCGTTGTCATAGAAACTTCAAAACAGGCTCATTCGATTGAAAATTCAAAGCGCTAGTACCCTTTTTAATAGTCGAAAGTGATTGGAGGGCAACTAGCCCCCCCCCCCCCACACGCCCATCATCCCCTCAAACACATCCAATCATAATTTTGAGATAGCCATTTTGTTCAGCGTAGTTGATTTCCAGATTGAAAATATGTTTTTGAGGAGGACACTCCCCCAGAGCCCTCAGGGCAAGTGTTTTAAGTTATACCCTGGGGACTTATAAGGTTTTTAAAGAAAGCTTTGTCGTAGAAACTTCAATAAAAACTCTTTCTATTGGAAATTCAAAGGGCTAGTGCCCTTTTTAATAGTCGAAAGTGATTGGAGGGCAACTAGCCCCCCCCCCCCCCCCCCACACCCATCATTCCCCCAAGCACATCCAATAAAATTTTGAAATAGCCATTTTGTTCAGGGTAGCTGATTTCCAGATAGAAAATATGTTTTTGAGGAGGACACTCCCCCACAACCCTCAGGGAAAGGATTATAAGTTATGCCCTGGGGGCAAATAAGGTTTTTTATAGAAGGCGTTGTCGTAGAAACTTCAAAACAGGCTCATTCGATTTGAAATTCAAAGGGCTAGTGCCCTTTTTAATAGTCGAAAGTGATTGGAGGGCAACTAGCCCCCTCTCCCACGCCCATCATTCCCCCAAACACATCCAATTAAAATTTGGAGATAGCCATTTTATTCAACGTAGTTAAAAGTTTTGGAAATTAGGTCTTTAAGGATGACAACCCCTCCACCCACAGTCCTCAGGACAGGGGTTGTAAGCTATGCCCTGGGGGCATATAAAGTTTTTATTGAAAGCTTTGTCGCAGAAACTTCAAAAGGGCTCATTCAATTGGAAATTGAAAGGGCTAGTACCTTTTTTAATAGTTGAAAGTGATTGGATAACGACTAACGCCCCTCTCACGCCCACCATTTTCCCAAACACATCCAATCAAAATTCTGAAATATCCATTTTGTTCAACGTAGTTGAAAGTTCTGGTAATTAGGTCTTTTAGGATGATAAACCCCTCCTTTCAGGACATATAAGTTTTATATAGAAAGTTGTTGTATATAATTTATAGAATAGATTTTAGCCTTCCTCAAATCCAATTTTTATATGTTTAAAAACTAAATGTTGACTTAAGATTAAATTAAAATGCACTGTGATAATGCTAATTCCCAATAAAGCATCTCAGCAGTATCCCAAGAACAACTGAGGGTATTATGTTCAAACGTTCGGGGCTACTTCTGCTCTTAAAATTTAACCAAATCCAAATAGCGTAAGTGTATCCAAGCTATCAAAGAAAGTAAACAGATTTTTTTGCGAATGGTATCAAGTTTTCCATTTCAGGTCAACTAGAGGAGGTATGAAACTAAATTAAACAGCACTTTTTGTGTCCAGATTTATAAAAAGGTGTATGCTGTTAAAAATTGCTTAAAATTTTCCTCCGGCATACAAATAGCAGGCCAAACTATAAAGTCTTAAAAGACGAAAAGATCTAAAGTATTAATTTCTTTTTCCCTGAAAAGACTATGCCAATATAAAACGAACAGAAATTAATTAAAAAAACTTTTTTCACAAAATAAGTTTTTCAAAGAAAAGTAAAGAACTTCATTAAACAAAAAATGAGCAAAAATAAAATTAAATAATCTATCAAGCGGGAAACTACCACAAATCAGCATCGATAAATAAATGAAACCCAAAACGAACAGAAATTGCAATAAATAACTGAATCAAACTCAAAACGAGCAGAAATTAACATAAGTTGGGCTCAAAACCCCTATGCCTTCCCAAGGTCAGAACATAATTTGCACTTTACTGAAAAAATACAAATATTTGTACTTTTATAACTTTAATAAATCAAATAATATTAACATTTTGATTACTAAATATCAGTATATGCATATTAAACTGACAATGCCCATTCATTTTTATTTTTTTTTTCAGTAAAGTGCAAATTATGTTCTGGCCTTGGGAAGGCATAGGGGTTTTGAGCCCAACTTGTGTTAATTTCTGCTCGTTTTGGGTTTCATTTATTTATCGATGCTGATTTGCGGTAGTTTCACGCTTGGTAGGTTCTCTGATTTTATTTTTGCTCATTTTTTGTTTAATGGAGTTCTTTACTTTTCTTTGAAAAACTTATTTTGTGGAAACAGTTTTTTTAAACTAATTTCTGTTCATTTATATTGACATAGTCTTTTCAGGGAAAAAGAAAAATAATACTTTAAATCTTTTGTTTTTTAAAGAATTTATAGTTTGGCCTGTTATTTGTATGCTGGGAAAAAATTTTCAGCAATTTTTAACAACATAGACCCTTTTAAAAATCTGGACACAAATAATAGTGTTTAATCTAGTTTCATATCTCCTCTAGTTGACCTGAAATAGAAAACTTGATACCATTCGCAAAAAAAATCTGTTTACTTTCTTTGATAGCTTGGATACACTGACGCTATTTTGATTTTGTTAAATTTTAAGAGCAGAAGTAGCCCCGAAAGTTTGAACATAATACCCTCAGTCGTTCTTGGGATACTGCTGAGATGCCTTATTGGGAATTAGCATTAACACAGTGCATTTTGATTTAATCTTAAGGCAACATTTACTTTTTAAACATAAAAGCAAATGGGAGGGTGGGCGTGGGAGGGGGATTAGTTTCCTTCTAATCGCTTTCGACTATTAAAAAGGACATCAGCCCTTTCTTTTTTCAATCGAATGAGCCCTTTTCGAAGTTCCTACGACAACTCCTTTGATATGAAGTGCCCTGGTCTAAACAAAAAAAAAAAAAAAAAAAAAAAAAAAAAAAAAAAAAAAAAAAAAAAAAAAAAAAAAAAAAAAAAAAAATGATACATTATACCCACATCGATCTTTGCTATAAAAATGTCAAGCCTTCCAATCACTTTCGTTTATTAAAAAGGGCACTAGGCCTTTCGATTTCCAATTGAATAATCCCTTTTTGAGTTTCTACGACAACGCTTTCCATAAATACCTTATATGCCCCCAGGGCATAAATTACAACCCTTACCCTAAGGGCTGTGAGGGTGGTTGTCATCCTCTAAGACCTAATTTCCAGAACTACCAACTACGTTAAACAAAATGGCTATCTCAAAATTTTGATTGGATGTGTTTCGGGAAATGGTGGGCGTGGAAGAGGTGTTAGTTGCCTTCCAGTCACTTTCGACTATTAAAAAGGGCACAAGCCACTCCAATTCCCAATTGAAAGAGCCCCTTTCCAAGTTTCTACGACAACTTCTTCGATACGAAGTGCCCTGGTCTAAAGGAAAAAATAATAAATAATACATTTTGCCAACATCGTTCTTATATACCCCCAGGGCATAACTTAAAACCCTTGCCCTAAGGGTTTTGGGGGAGTAACCTCCTCAAAATCATATTTTCTCTCTGGAAATCAGTTACTCTGAACAAAATGGCTATCTTAAAATTTTGATTTGATGTGTTTGGGGAAATGGTGGGCGTGGAAGGGGTGTTAGCTGCCTTCCAATCACTTTCGACTATTAAAAAGGGCACTAGTTATTCCAATTTTCCAATCGAATGAGCCCTTTCCGTAATTTCTACGACAACTCCTTCGATACGAATTGCCCTGGTATGAAAAAAAAATAATACATTGTGCCAACATTGTTCTTTACTTAGTCAGCGCGATGGCGCTGCCTATGATAACATCCTGAATTGCCTAATGCTCTTTTACTTACCTCTTTTCATCCGAAGAATCAGAAAGAAAAATGAACAGAATTTTAAAGTGGAAGGTAGAATTTTTGTTTCAAGAAAAATTTCTTCTTCTTCTTCCTACGAACCGATATACATGGCGAGCCCAAGATGACAGTATTTATCTTTAAGAAACAGATTAGCCGGGATGACGGCTGAAGCCCAGAGGTCGATATCGATAAGCAAAAAAGAGACAAAAAAAGAACGGCGGCGTATTAATGACGCCGCCGCCGATAGAATCAGCGGCGGCGTCAGCGCACTGATGCAAGCTCTGCGGCGCGCCACCGTTTTTTTTTCGGTGGCGCGCCACCGACTTTTCGGCGCAGCTTCGGGGTCTATTCCCAATTCTTCTTTCAATCTCAGACAGAGATATGGAAGGGAATGCGGGTGGAATATCATCAGTAGGTAATTGATAAGACAATCCTGGAAGGCTCTAGACCACTGTAGACTGTAGCAACTTCTTTTTCCAAACATGACACACATTTGATACTGCACATATCAACCCTGGACATATACGATAGAACCTTTGCTCAGTTTTCATAAGTTCATCATGATATATAGATTGGAAATAATTGTCATTGTGCGTGCGTGAAGGTAGAGTATGAATCTTGTGTGGTTTTAAGTCTGTGTCACATATTTTAATGGAGAGTATAGCCTTTGTTGCTAGTGTGCATTCTGTCTATTGTGGTTCTGGACAGTGGAAGCAAGGAACTTGTTAAGTTTATTAGCAGTAACCTCTGGGGATTCAGGTAGGTTGAAATCAAGCTGGTCAAGACTCCTGCCACACAACTCTTACCTTGGAATACCAATTTTTTGGTTCATTGTTAATCAATTCTTTGACCTTATTCTTGTAGAAGGATCAGCCAGATTTATGTATTTCCTTTTTAATTACTTTTCTTAATTTTTTAGCTTCATCCAGTTTACCCTTTGTGAAAAGATTCAATTTTTTTCTAATTAGTACTTTTATGGGTGATTAATGAATGGTTTGTCACTGGAGCACTTCTTAAATCTTTTTTCTGGGAAAGAAATTAGAAATTTATCTTTTAGATTTTTGTGAAAGGTAGTGTTTTTTTTTCATCATGATTTTACAAATTATAAAAATCAGACCAATTCTCAGTACTCAGCCATGTTCCAAAAGTAAGAAGGCCAGTATTTTGAAGGGGGCGGTAAGACCCATAAGTGACTGAGAACCAAAAAAAAGCCCAGCATTAGAGTATTTAGAAATAACGAAATATGTGCTCATCTGCAATTGCTGGAGAAATTTGCGTTTTGCATCAACATTTTGGTTTGGCGACTAATAGAAGACAGCTAATTGCAATGATATTATAGGGATGGGGGAGTAGCCAAATTTAGGTCTAATACTTAGCCAAAGAATTTTGTCATGCTCAGATAAATTAGGAAAAGGAATAATTTTAGGGAAAACTTTGCATTTAGCAAAAAACGTAACACCAACTCCTTTCTTTCCAAGTGGGTGACCTGAAGGACAGAGTTTAATAAATTCTGAATAATTTGAGAAACAAAGAGTCCTATGATCATGAGATTGTACTTCTCTAACAGCTATAACATCAAGTTGGTTAAATTTTGATTGCACCTTGAGTTGACATAAATAAAAAAAGAGATTGTACTTCTGTAACAGCTATAACATCAAGTTGGTTAAATTGTGATTGCACCTTGAGTTGACATAAATAAAAAAAGAGATTGTACTTCTGTAACAGCTATAACATCAAGTTGGTCAAATTGTGATTGCACCTTGAGTTGACATAAATAAAAACAGAGATTGTACTTCTGTAACAGCTATAACATCAAGTTGGTTAAATTGTGATTGCACCTTGAGTTGACATAAATAAAAAAAGAGATTGTACTTCTGTAACAGCTATAACATCAAGTTGGTTAAATTGTGATTGCACCTTGAGTTGACATAAATAAAAAAAGAGATTGTACTTCTGTAACAGCTATAACATCAAGTTGGTTAAATTGTGATTGCACCTTGAGTTGACATAAATAAAAAAAGAGATTGTACTTCTGTAACAGCTATAACATCAAGTTGGTTAAATTGTGATTGCACCTTGAGTTGACATAAATAAAAAAAGAGATTGTACTTCTGTAACAGCTATAACATCAAGTTGGTTAAATTGTGATTGCACCTTGAGTTCTGAAAGTTTGTCAAAATTGAGGCTTTCAGTATTAGTGATTAAACATTTTGGAAATTTAAAGCAACCTGAGAAACATGACTGTCAATGAGTTTCAGTAATACTTGGATTGGTTTTAATTCTGGGCTGTGGGATAGAGCGGATAATTTTAGGGGTAGACTATTTATTACAGTATAATTTTTGGATGTAGGGACTCTCAAACCAGAGTCACATTGGTAGGGTACCCACGGGGAATAAAGTGCAAGGGATGGAGGAAAGGTTTTCTGGTGATACGGGAAGAAGTCAAATTGGGAATGTTGTTTTTCAAGGGACCACAGTAAAATTTCAATTTATGGAGATCATCAAATTATTGAGAGTCAATTGTAGCATTCTGAATTCTTAACTGTCATAAACTCTTAGCATGTTATAAAAGAGTGATTCGGAACCGCAACAATTATAAAAAGAACACGTCTATACAGGAATTAATAATCTAGTATTTAGGATCCGTTTTTGTACCCATGGTAACTCATGTTTAAGTTTTGGTTGATATTTTTGAAAACGTATTCACTTTATAGCAAAGAAAAAAATAAGGAAGAAAAAGGCTATATTTCAGTGCTTCTTTGCAATAAGTGATTTTCAATGTTGTTAAAGGTGAGGACTGTAATTATTGCATATACTATTTTCAACTATGGATATTTCAGAGGTGCAATATTCATTCCTAATGATCACCTCCTCTTAAAGGGCAAATTTCAAAAAACAAAAATAATGAAAGTATAGATTCTTGGGAAGTAAATGATTCCTTGTAGTATTGCAATAATTATCATGCACAGTTCTATAACTGATATTAATTCGACATCTTTAATTCTTATAATGTTCTTCAGGTTTTAAAATCTGCATAGATTTCATGCAAGATTTTTCATAAATAATTAAATTATTTGTTCACAGGCCAAAAAGATGTCCAGGACCATATGCCCCTTATTCTTCATGTGACGAAATTACAAGTTTTGGACAGATTGTTTAAGAGAAATGAGAAGTAAAAGATATATCAGAGGCAGCGCAATCACGCTGCCTAAGTAAAGAACGATGTTAGCACAATGTATTATTTTTTTTTATTTTTTTTTGTTGGTTTTTTTTTTCCGTACCAGGGCACTTCGTATTGAAGGACCTGTCGTAGAAAGTTCATAAAGGGCTCATTCGATTGGAAATTGGAGTGGTTATTGCCCTTTTTAATAGTAGAAAGTGATTGAAGGGCACCACTAGACCCCCCCCCCCCCACGCCCATCATTCCTCCAAACACATCCAATAAAAATTTTGAGATAGTCATTTTGTTCAGCATAGTTGGTCTCCATATAGAAAATATATTTTTGAGGAGGACACTCCCCCGCAATCCTCAGGGCAAGGGTTTTAAGTTATGCCCTGGGGGCATATAAGAACAAGGTTGGTACAATGTATTATTTATTATCTTTTTCCATTAGAGCAGGGCACATCGTATCGAAGAAGTTGTCGTAGAAAGTTCGAAAAGGGCTCATTCAATTGGAAATTGGAGTGGCTTGTGCCCTTTTTAATAGTTGAAAGTGATCGGAAGGCGACTGCCCTTCCACGCCCACCATTTTCCGAAATACATTCAATCAAAATTTTGAGATAGCCATTTTGTTCAGCATAGTTGATTCCCCTGATAGAAATTATGTTTTCGAGGAGGACACTCCCCCACAGCCCTCAGGGGAAGTGTTGTAATTTATGCCCTGGGAGTATGTAAGGTTTTTATAGAAGGCGTTGTCATAGAAACTTCAAATAAGGCTCTTTTGATTAGAAATTCAAAGGGCTAATGCTGTTTTTGATAGTCGAAAGTGATTAGAGGGCAACTAGCCCCCCCCCCACGCCCATCAATCCCCCAAACACATCCAATCAAAATGTTAAGATAATCATTTTGTTCAACGTAGTTGAAATTTCTGGAAATTAGGTGTTTGAGGATGACAACCTCCCCCCCACAGCCCTCAGGGCAAGGGTTTTAAGTTATGCCCTTGGGGCATATAAGGTTTTTATAGAACGCGTTGTCGGAGAAACTTCAAAAAGGGCTAATTTTCGATTGAAAATTCAAATGGCTAATATCTTTTTTAATAGTCGAAAGTGATTGGAAGGGAATTAACACACCTTCCACGCCCACCATTTCCCCAAACTCATCCAATCAAAATTTTGAGATAACCTATTTGTTCCAAGCAGTTTAAAGTTCATGAAATTATACCTTTGAGCAGGACACTCCCCCCACTGTCTTCAGGGCAAAGGTTTTAAGTTAGGCCCTGGGGGTATATAAGTTTTTATTGAAATCTTTGTTGTAGAAACTTGAAAAAGGGCTCTTTCGATTGGAAATTCAAAGGTCTAGTGCTCATTTTAATAGTCTAAAGTGATTTGAGGTCAACTAAACCCCCTCTCACGCCCATCTTTTCCCCAAACATATCCAATCAAAATTTTAAGATAGTCATTTTGTTCAACCCATTTGAAAGTTCTGAAAATTAGGTTTTTGAGGATGAACCCCCCACAGCCCTCAGGGCAAGGGTTGTAAGTTGTGCCCTTGGGGCATATAAGGTTTTTATAGAAAGCGTTGTCATAGAAACTTCAAGGGCTCATTCGATTGGAAATTGAAATGGCTAGTGCTCTTTTTAATAGTTGAAAGTGATTGGAAGGCAACTAACACCCCTTCCACGCCCATCTTTTCGCCAAAAACATCAAATCGAAATTTCAAGATAGACATTTTGTTCCATGCAGTTTAAAGTTTAGGAAATTATACCTTTGATTAGAACACTCCCCCCACAGTCTTCAGGGCAAGGGTTATATGTTATGCCCTGGGGGCATATAAGTTTTTATTGAAATCTTTGTCGTAAAAAACTTGTAAAAGGGCTCATTCGATTGGAAATTCAAAGTGTTAGTGCCCTTTTTAACCCCTATGCCTTCCCAAGGCCAGAACATAATTTGCACTTTACTGAAAAAAATACAAATGAATTTCCATTGTCAGGTTAATATACATATACTGATATTTAGTAATCGAAATATTAATATTATTGGATTTATCAAAGTTATAAAAGTAAAAACATTTTATATTTTTTCAGTAAAGTGCAAATTATGTTCTGGCCTTGGGAAGGCATAGGGATTTTGAGCCCAACTTATGTTAATTTCTGTTCGTTTTGGGTTTCATTTATTTATTGATTCTGATTTGTGGTAGTTTCACGCTTGGTAGAGTATTTAATTTTATTTTTGCTCATTATTTGTTTAATGGAGTTCTTTACTTTTCTTTGAAAAACTTATTTTGTGTAAAAAGTTTTTTTAATTAATATATATAATAGCCTACCCAATTTTAGCAATAAGCATGTTGAATTCTTTTGTTTTTTTTTATCTCAATTGGCAAACATCTTTTTAAAAGGTTTATCGCGCATATTAAAAAAAAATTAACTTAAAATAACAAAGGTTTATTTAGATGAAACTGAAGACTAAAATTGAACCTTAAAACATATAAAAACAAGTGGTTTAAAGCTCACCCAACATATTTAAGCAACAAAATGCTTCAGATATACTAGCTTTTGATACTTTTCCATTTTGGCAGTATTTTGAATAGCTTGGGCTTTATTGAAAATTAAAATTCTATAGTTAAACTTATGGATTTCATGACCAATAAAAAATATTGGTATCTTTCGTAGTTATCATTTTATTTGGTGCAGACCAAAGGTTTTTTCTTCTCCTGATCCTATTTTCTTGCTAGTTTTTCAGAATTCTACAGACATGGGAGAATATCAAGAGCCAGTTTATTTGAAACTATTCTTTAAAATTAGGATGTAAAAACTAGGTCCCTACCAATATATTGGCCAGCCAGTATAGGGGTCAGTGTCATCATAGATATTGGCCAATTTCTTATGCACAACTTATCCAGAAGATGACACCAAATTTACTCAGGTAATTTTGCTTGTCCAGTTCTTGGGGGTATGACCACTAACTAAGTGCAAACATGGTCCACTGGTCTACATGGTAGAATTTCAAAAAGGTGCATTTGCTATATCTAAAAATGGCCAAGGGTATTAAGTTCACAGTATGCTGCTAAGAAAACTCCGGGGAATGCTGCAAAGATTGTAATTTAAATCAAGCAGCACTCTCTGGGTCAAGGTTGTCATAATGGAGAATCTGTCATATCTTGGTGTTCGGCACAAGGAATAGGTAATCTACAAGCAAATTAATAACGAAAACATTCTAGAAATCTTCAAATGACGTTCGTTGCTTGAATACACATAGAATGGCCATTTTCTTGGTTTTGAAAATGTCTAATTTTAATGAATGTGTTCTTGCCTCTTCCTTCTTTGTCTAAGCTCGCTAGCTACCAACTAGGGATTAGAATCCCGCCCCCTACCCTTCTGTGAAAATGTATGATTTAATTTTTTCTAGATATCACTATGGACTTGATGTTCCAAGATTGTGAAGGAAAGCAAGATTACAAAGAACCTTGTGTGCCATTTTCTACCAATGTATATATTGAGCAAGAAACGGATTTTGATTTTGATCATGGACTGGCGGTTGAGTTTTGCGAAATTGCTGAAGATAATATCACAGAAAATGAAAATCTTGTACAAGAGTCAAGTTTTCTGGTAAAAGTGTTGCCATTAGAAAGAACTCATACTATTGAAAAACCTTTTGAATGTGATATATGTAAGAAAGCTTTTACTCGTAATTCTGCTTTATCTGTGCACAGACGCACTCACACTGGGGATAAAATATTTGAGTGTGATATATGTAAGAAAACATATTCTTGTAAATCTGCTTTATCTATACACAGACGAACTCACACTGGGGAGAAACCTTTTGAATGTGATATATGTAAAAAAGCTTATACGAGTAAATCTGCTTTATCTATACACAGAAGAACTCATACAGGGGAAAAACCATATGAGTGTCGATTATGTGAAAAACGATTCATTACTAGTTCTGATTTTTATAAACATCATCAAAGAAAGCATACTGGGGAGCTATTTGAGTGTCAAGTATGTGAAGAACGATTCACTACTAGTTCTGATTTTTCTAAACATCAAAGAAAGCATACTGGGGACCTATTTCAGTGTCAAGTATGTGAAAAACGATTTAATACTAATTACCTTTTATCTAGGCACCAAAGAATCCATAATGGGGAGAAACCGTTTGAATGTGATATATGTTTGAAAACTTTTGCTTGTAAACTTGGTTTATCTCGACATACAAGAACTCACACTGGGGAAAAGCCGTTCAAGTGTCAAGTATGTCAAAAAAGCTTCAGAGAAAGTTATCATTTATCTAAACACAAAAGGACTCAACATCAAGTTTTGAGTTTAACATACTATGCCAAAAAAAAAAAATCAGCACTAATGACAGTTTAGTCAGCACCAAAGAACTCAAACTGGGGAGAAGGCTTTGCAATGTAATTCGTGTACCGGAAGATTTGTTTTGAAACACCAAAGAAATCATGGAGATAAATTAATTTTTGAATGCTGTGAATTGAAAAATTCTAGTTCTATTCATTATTTTTCTGTCACAGAAATTACGCAGGAGAAATATTCTATGATTTATCCAAATGTAAATATTCGAAATTCTGGGCTTTGAAGTATTAAAAGCTTTATTTCTTATTCCCTTATATAGAAATAACCAAAGACTTAACTAAAAAAAACTGTTTAAGTGGAAAAAGTTTTCACTTCTCTAAACAAATGTTCTGTATAAAAAAGAACTAAAACTTCAGAAAGTCATCCCTTTTGAGTGTGCAGATAGTAAAAATAAATAACCATTGTTTCTAGATTGTGTTAAATCTTCATTTTCTAGATATAATATTCAGATTCAAGGGATGATTCGGGGAAGGAGTTTTCATTTTAATCTTTTATTTCAATTTTTAGGAAAGTTAATTTTTTTAATTATATCTTTTTATTTTGAATTGACACAGTGTTTAGTATTGAAACATATCAATAGGCAGAAAATGTAGTTTTAAACGTCTTGAACAACGTAGTGTTATAGGAACAGCTGGTGTTGGAATAGTTGTGATAGTTTGGGCTGGTCTTTGAGTTGTCTTGGTTAGAATAGCCATCCTTTGAGCAGTTGTGGTAATGCTCTTTGTGCATCATCAACAAGAAATTTTAAAATCAGTCACTCATGAATTATGCCCTTTTGATAGCTCATATACCCATAACGTGTTTTGGTTTAGTTCAACACTACTCAAATTCCTTAAAAGACTCACCTGAGTGCCCTTTGCGTTTTTGGAAGGTAGACGTTAAACATGCATACCTTTCTCGATAGCATATACTATATGTAAACGATGAACGAATTGCCTAACACCCCCTACACTGACGGCTGTGTTACCTAGTAAGTTTCAACTTCACACACAAAACTATTCTCAAGATATTGCTTATACAGCCTAATGACAGCTTCCGTACAGACGGCATGTTCTGGTTCAGCTCACCCCCCCCCCCCCAAAAAAAAAAAGAAATAACCTGAACTTTTGTAGTCATGGTGGTAGTATTAATATTTATAGTAATAGTAGTATCAGTAGTAATACCACCAGTACTAGTAGCAGCAGCATTAACATGTTGCCTTTTGGTCAGTTGAACATCCATCCCATCATATCCTGGAAGTTGCAATTTAAAACAATTAGCTGTTCTTATTTCATTGGTAATATGTCCTTTTGATAACCTGTATGTTCATATAATTCTTTAAATTTTCATCTTAATGCTCTTAGCCTTACAAGCAGTTGTTATAGAAGTAGTAGTTGTATTAATAACAGTAGCAAATTTGGAAGTGGTAGTAATATTAGTAGTAGTGTACACATATTGCCTAGGGCGTTTCACGAGTATATGGGATTTTTTTTTTAGTTTTTTATTTCATACCCATTAATATAATGAGGTTTCATGTGATAAACATTCCTGAAAAGTTTTACACTTACAAACCTAGTGCAAGTGGCCCTTCAAAGCACACAAAGTTTGAAAATATCACGTTTTTTGTCATATTTTTGTTAAAATGCAGTTTAATTGCAGAATAAAAACAATTGAAACATTGTACTTAGTCAGAACAATTAGGTTTGCAATACTAACATAAGTTAAAGATAACTGGGTCACTTCAATTGGCCTGTGTACTACTTTCCGAGCAGCATTTATGTCAAATATATTGTCAAATGTAGAACACCACGTCCCACAAAGCGCAAGTCTTGCAGTCCACAGTTTGTATGCACTTTATACTACAGTAACATTTGTAACAGTTATTATTGTCTATGTCTACAGTGCTGCAGTGCAGAGTCACTGGTCAGCTACAAGTGAATAATACTTCTTCAGTGGTTCAGCAGCTGTCTGGGCGCTGTGTTTCATCATGTGTTAAAGACTGATTTAAGTCGCTTGCTAACTTCACTGCCCTTTCTGCACAATCATTCACTACTCGTAATGCAGAAACCTACAGTTTTGCTGTTGTATACCCAGCATATTCATGCCTTATTCCTGGATCAGTTTCAGTAAATGATACGTCAATACTGAGTGCTGTGAAAAGATTCTTAGACCTTTCAGTAGCAAAATCTGCCAGTGATAGACTTTGAAATGAGCTAATTGCTTTTGGATCAACTCGCCTTAAATCATGTTTGTTCATTGGTTTTGCCAAGGCCTTAGTAAGTTTTTTTTTCTGTATTGTTCAAATGATCTGAAAACAATGCCATTTTTTCTTCGCTGAGGTATCAAAGGTGACCATTCATCATCTTTATTGCAATTTGTGCCACCTGATAGTTAACTGCGGAGTAAGACTCCAATATCTGAAGCAGAAACAGATCATTAAGTGGGGCATCACAACTGCTAGGAGCAGAGAACCATGATTTGGCATAATTGTGACAGTGAAGAGGACAATACGTCGCAGAGAATCAAGTTCTTTTGGTGTTAGCTTAAACTGTTCTCGAAAGCAGTATATCTTTAGGCAATAAATATTTTTAGCCATTTATCTGGCCCGATGGTAAGCACCTGGTGGACTAATGTGAGTACGTTCTTGTTCAGGATTCTTCTCATCAAGAACCACCAAGCATAGCTTCAAGAACTCCAGGTAATCATTGCGTGGAAGACTATCTTGACATAACTGATGGTGCAGGAAGCTGACAATTTCTTGCTTCTTCATATGCAGCCAGTCTTTTTCAGGTTCTGTTAGACAACCTTTAGTACCTGTGTCTCTGTCAAGAGCAGCAATACTGCATTGGTCAGTGAATTTCCATTACTCTTTAAATCTACTGAAGATACCAATCTGAGGACCAGAGGATTGAAAGAACATATCGAAAACAGCAGCAGATACTATTTCAAGGATGTGGTAGCTGCAGGCCAAGAAAAGGAGACGCTTGTTGAAAGCTTGTTGGATGACTGTGATGGCTCCTGAATGGACATAAGTATTTGAACTAGTTGTGTCAAAGCACAACCCAGCAAGCCATTCTGGGACTCCTTTCCATTCCTGCAAAGCCTCAATTACTGCTTTACCCATCAGTTTACCTGAACCTGCTGGTAGTTTAGGAATACTGAGAAGCTTCTCAATGTTTACGCCTTAAACAACTATTGGTATGCGATCAACAAAACTACCATCATTGTCTGGTAGCAATTTGCTGTCAAAGTGTGCCACTAATGGTATTGCTGGCAGAAAGAGTACTTTTTGCTGTTGTGGAATTGTCTTTGCTATGGTTACTACCCAGATAAGTGAAGCTGTCCACCTAATTAATCTTTTCGTTATCCAGAGTCACCTTTTTATCATCACTTATTCCTAGCCTTAGTGACTTAGTATTCTTAAGATTAATTTTCAAAGCTATTCAAGCACCCTGAACTCGAAAAACCTCTAGAAGTTCATTCATTTTGCTCACAATTTCAATTAAGATACTCAAATCATCAGCATAATTTAAGTCCAGGAGAGTTTTTCCTCGCCGTTTGATTCTGTGGTGTCCCATTGCCTTTCCCGTGCTTCTTAAGACAGCGTCAATCAAAATCATGCATATAAAGGGGGATAGAACGCAAACCTGCTTAACTCCTGATTTAATACGAAACCAGCTGCTAACCTCATTCCTACCTTATCTGCAACAGTGTTATTCTCGTACATAGCACTAATCACTGTAATGTATTTTTCTGGTATACCATACAAGGATAAGACCTTCGCTAAAGCTCTCCTGTCAACAGAGTCGAATGCTTGCTCATAATCTATAAGACTGATAGGACCAAAGGTGTTTGATAACTCAGACACTTCTCAATTATTAACCTAAGAGTAAAAAATTTGGTCGACACATCCTCTATCTTTTCTAAAACTATTATTCTTCTCTTATAACTTTATCTAGAGCATCTCCCAGTCTAAAAAGTATCTTATTACTAAGTTATTTACAACCTGCAGAGACCAGACTAATGCCTCGATAATTACCACACTCACTAATCACCTTTTTTATACAGTAGTAGGTTTACTTCCAATCGCTAGGTACTTCCCCTTTTTCAAAATCATATTCATAATCTTCAGTAATTTATTGCTAACCTTATAGTCACCATATTTAAGAAACTCATTTACCAGACTATCAGCACCTGGATTCTTATTTTTTTTTATTCTTTTAGTACTGTTGCTATTTCTGCCTCACAAAATAAATCTTCCTTCACATCCACGGTATCAGAAACTTTTTATTTTCCTCTATATCTTTTCCTACAATCTATTTCGGTTTAGCACATTCACAAAACGTACTGCCCATCTCTCTTTAACTCTTTCTTTATCACTAATTGTGGCCCCATTCCTATCATTAACTGGGACAAGTCCAATTTGACTATTCCCTTTGAACAAGATCGTCATGTCACAACTTTGATCAGATGCGTTCGGTGGGGGGGGGGGGGATTGTGTTTGAGGTGTGCTAATCCCCTTCATCACTTTTGACTCTTAAAAGGGAACTAGAACTTTCAATTTCCGATTAACAGAGCTTTCTCTAAAGCTTATACAACCACCCTTCCAGAAAAACCTTATTTGTTTCCAGGGCTTAACTTACAGCCCTTGCTGCCAGATTCTGAGGGGTTGTTTCAACCCCAAAGGCCTAGTTCTATGAATTTGAGACTATTTTGAATAAAGTGCCTATCTCAAAATTTCTATCAGATGCATTCAAGAAAAAGAGGACGTGAGGGGAGGGGGGCTGGTTGGCCTCCGATCATTTTCAATCTTAAAAACACCTCTAGAACTTTTGATTTCTAATCTAAAGAGCCCCCTAAGAAATTTATACATTCGTAGTTTCCATAAGAACCTTCTATGCCCCCGGGGCATAACTTACAACCTCTACCCTAAGGGCTGTGGGGGGTTGTCATCCTCAAAGACCTAATTGCTGGATTTTTCAACTATGCTGAACAAAATGACATATCTCAAAATCTGTATTGGATGTCTTTGAGGAAATGATATGAGTGCGGGGGATGGGGGATGGTTGCCCTCCAATCACTTTTGCCTATTAAATACAAATAAATTTGCATATTCAGATCAGTGTACATGTGCTGATATTTATTCATATTTTATTTATTAAAGTTATAAAAATGAAAATATTAAAAACAAAAATCAGTAAAGTTCAAGTTCTGGCTTTGGGAAAGCATAGAGGGTTTTAAGTACTACACATGTTAATTTATGCTTGTTTTGAGTTTGACTCGGTTATTTATTGTAATGTCTGTTTGTTTTGAGTTTCATTTATTTATTGATGCTGATTTGTGGGGGTTTTACGCTTGGTAAATTATTTTATTCTATTTTGTTCATTTTTGGTTTGATGGAGTTCTTTACTTTTCTTTGAAAAACTTATTTTGTTGAAAAGTGTATTTAATTAATTTCTGTTCGTTTTATATTGACATAGTCTTTTTCAGGGAAAAAGAAAATAATAGTTTAAGTCTTTTCGGTTTTTCTTTAAGAATTGATAGTTTTGCCTGCTATTTGTATGCTGGAGAAACTTTTCCAACAGTTTTTAACAACATGCAACCTTTTAAAAATTGTGACACAAATAGCAGTGTTTAATTTAGTTTTTTGTATCTCCTCTAGCTGACCTGAAAAATAAAACTCGCAAAAAATTCTATCTATGCTCTTTGACAGCTTGGATACACCTACACTCTTATGATTTAGTTGATTTTAAGAGGAGAAGTAGTAATTGAAGTAGCCCCGAAAGTTTGAACGTAATACTCCCAGTCGTAATGCTCTGAGATGCCTTATTGAGAACCAGTATTCACACAGTGCGTTTTGATTTAATCTTAAGGCAAAATTTTGTTTTTAAACATAATGGGTAAATTGCATAATTGTGGAGGGTTGACCTACGCAATTTTTTTTATTTATTTAAGAACGATTATTGACAAAAACTTAACATAAACTCATCCCCTCCAAATGCCGCAGCATGATATGGAGGAGGAATAACAAAAAAAGGGGAAAAAAACCCAACAAATTAACGTAAACCTCAGGTGGGGTTAAAAACAAAACTCAACTACAACGTCATATTCCCTGCTACCACCCTACACTCAACTCCTTCCTTAACACACCTCAATAAAAAAAAATACGTTTAATCATTTAATACCAATTTAATGTATCAACTATGCATTCTATTACAATCATATTTAGAAAACAGTTCATTCTTCAACAGCTTTTTAAATTCACTGAAATTACTATTTTTATTTTTCTCATTTAATGAATTCCATAGCTTAGCCCCTCTAAAAATAAGAGAAAACCCTGACCTAGACGTAACCAAATTATTAACATTAATTTTGTTCATTATCTTTGAGTGAACACCCTCAGAAAAGTCGTGAACTTACCTCTGACGCAATTATACGTAAAAACACCAGTATAAAAGCCACGGAGAGCAGCTGCTGGGAGTATTTTCAACCTAACATAAGCATAACGACAAAATTCGGAAGGGCTTAAATTACCAAGTATTCTAATAACAATATTTTGTAAAAATCGGATTGCACGAAGGATTGTGGAGAAAGGTCCCAACAATATTGACCTACAATACAAAATACAGTGGTGAATTAAAATAAAATATGACTAGCGGTTTATTTCCTTCGGAAAACAGTGTTTAAGTTTACGAATTATGCCACCATTTTTTGCTAATATATTTGAAACTTTCACAATATGATCTTTCAATGAGGGTGATTCCTCAACAATAATACCATGGTATCCGACACTTGAAGTCCTCCATATTGCAATGCCCCCAGCTTCAATTGAAGATATCTAGGATAACAACTAGCCCTAGGGATACTGTTATAGGACCGATCATTTATGCTGAACAAAATGGCTATCCTAAAATTTTGATTGGGAATGTTTGGAAAATTATGAGGTAAAGAGGAATGCTGATTGCCCTCTAGTTACTTTTGACTCTTAAAAAGGGTACTAGAACTTTGAATTTCCAATCAAATTAGCTCCTTTAAAATGTCAATGATATTACTAGCTATGACAGAGCTGCGTAGCTTATGATTTTGCTTATGTGCCCTTTTAATACTTGCCTGCGTATAGTTTATTTGTTCAATTGAAACTCCCCCTAAACGTTTCAACTTAATGCCTTTAGTGTCATTAGTTACAATAACCGTAGAAGTAAAATTAAAAATATTCACGTGGTGTCTTCTTGCTAGTTCAAAATTCGTCGCAACTCACCCTGAAAGGACTAACTTGATAATGTAAGCTGTTATTTTGATATTGCTTTGTCACCCTTTTGACAATCTACTTGATCATAGTTCGTTTTGATTTAGTTCAACATCTTCCTAAATATTCCTTGAGAGCTTCACCTTGGTACCCTTAGCTTGAGTAGCAGCAATAGTTGTCATGGCAGTATGCACATAGCAGCTTTGGTTTTTTTTTTTCAACATCACCCTCACAACCGTTTCTGAAGCATTTCTGGTATGTCCTCTTGAAAACCTGTGTGGAAATAGTGTGTTTAGATTTTGTTCAGTACATTTCAATATTGCCCAAAATTGTCGCCTTAATACCCTTAGGTTTATTAGCGTATTAGTAGCACCAGTAGCTATAGTAGTAACAGTAGGAAAAGAGTTAATAGTAGTAGTCTTAGCCTTAGTAGCAGTAGTAGTAATAATAGTAGCAGTAGTTGTAGAAGTAGTAGTATTATGATGCTAATATTGTCTTTTGGTTAGTTCATTATCTCCCACAACAGGCCTTGTAAGTTTTAATTTCACACACGAAATTGTTCCTAAGATATTGCTGATATGCCCTTTTGACAACCTGTATATGGATGGCAGGTTGTCATCCGTACAACATAAATTCTCAGAAATATTTTCTGAAAGTTTCACCTTCATACCCTTGGGTATAGTTGTAATAGTAGTCAGAGCAGTAGTATTACTTTTCAACTGAGTACAATTAGCCATTGCTACGACATTGCCTATATGACAATTAGATAACTTGCATATTCATCTTAATGCAGTTAACCTTACAAGTAGTTACGATAGAAGTAGTAATTGGAGCAATAGTAATAGTAGTAGTATTAGTAAATGTTGCAGTAATAGTAGAATTAGCAGTAGTGTGCGCATACTGCCATTTGGTCAATTGATCCTCCCCTTTAAGCATTCTGTGAGAGTTCCAACTTAATACACAAATCAATTCTTAAGATACAAAGTGCGCATAGTGTCTTTTGTTAGTTCAAATTTGCCATCAATATTCTCTCAAATTTACCTTCGTTAGACTTAGCCTTAATAGTACTACTATCACAGTAGTTTCGGTCGTAGTAGAAGTAGTTGCAGTGTCAATGCTGTATTAGTAGTAGTAGTAGCAGCAGTATTACTAGGGGTAGTAGCATGTCCATATTGCCTTTTGATCAGTTGAGTATCGCTTTCATGATGCCCCAGAAGTTTCACCTTGATACGTTAAGCCGTTCCAAAAATATGGTTTATGTTGATTTTGGCGCCCTTTTCACTTTAAGCCTTATAAGTTATTGCAACTGAAGTACTTGTTAGAGTAGTTTAGTAGCAATAGCAGTATAAGTAAAAGTAGCAGTGGTATTAGCATTAGTATTGACATGCATATCACCTTTTTGTCAATTGATCTTCCCCTTTAAGTATTCTCTGAAAGTTCCAACTCAATACCAAAATCTATTCTTGACTTACGCCATTTGACAATCCAGTATTTTTTTATTTAGTTCAAATTCCCGCTCAATATTCTGTCAAATTTTACCTTCATACGTATAGTCTTAATTGTACTAGTATCATGACAGTAGTGGTAGTAGTAGGAACAGTGATAGTGTATTATTATTAGTAGTAACAGCAGTAGTAGCAGGTACATTTTGCCATTTAGTCAACTGAATATCTCACTCAGGATGCCCCTGAATTTCCCTCTTTATACGATTAATCAAAACAACTTTTTGCAGAAAATAAGTTTTTCAAAAAAAAGTAAAGAACTCCATTAAACCAAAAATAAGCAAAAATAGAATCAAATAATCTACCAAGCATACAACTACCACAAACCAGTATTAATAAATAAATAAAACCAAAAACAAACAGAAATTAAAATAAGTCAAACTCAAAACGAGCAGAAATTAATCTGGGTAGGTGTTTTCAACCCTATGCTTTCTAAAAGCCAGAACATAATTTGTACTTTTCTGAAAAAAATTCATATGAATTTACTGAAAAAATGTGCATTGTCAGCTTAATATAGATATGCTGATATTTATTCCTTAAAATTTTAATTTATTTTTGTTTTCGTAAAGTTTTAAGCGAAAACATTTAAAAGAATTTTTATATGCCCCGAGGGCATAACTTACAAACGTAGCCCTGAGGGCTGTTGGGGGTTGTCATACTCAAAAACATAATTTCCGGACCCTTCGACTACTTTCAACAAAATTGCTATATCAAAATGTTGTTCGGAAGTGTTTGGGAAAATGATGGGGGAGGGGGCATTCGAGATCCGATCGCTTTTGACTATTAATAAGGGCACTAGCCTTCTCAGTTCCCAATTGAATGAGTCCTTTTTGAAGTTTCTACGACAGTGCTGGCAAGGACCTAATTTCCAGAACTTTCAACTACGTTGAACAAAATGGCTATCTCAAAATTTTGATTGGATGTGTTTGGGGAAGTGGTAGGTTTGAAAGGGGCGTTAGTTTCCCTGCAATCACTTTCGAGTATTAAATAGGGCACTAGCGCTTTCAATTTCCAATCGAATGAGCCCTTTTTGAATTTTTTACGACAACGCTTTCTATAAAACCTTATATGCCCCCAAGGCATAACTTACAACCCTTGTGTTGAGGACTGTGGGGGGAGCGTCATCCTCAAAGACTTAATTTCCAGACTTTTAACTACGTTGAACAAAATGGCTATGTCAAAATTTTTTTTGGATGTTTTCGGGGAAATGGTGGGCGTGGGAGGGATGTTAGTTTTCCTCCAATCACTTTTGTCTATTAAAAAGGGCACTATCCCTTTGAAGTTTCTATTACAACGCTCTATAAAAGCCTTATATGCCCCCAGGGCATAACTTACAACCCTTGCCCTGAGGGGTGTTGGCGGGGGGGGTTGAACATCCTCAAAGGCGCCAATACAAGCAGACAGTGTAATGACCGGAATTCAACCACCGTGAAAATTCGTGTTGATCTGTGTTCAAAGTGCGTGATGATTCCTTTATACTATAGTAACTTCCTATCTGTCTGCTACCTTTTAATTGTTAGATGTGATTAACTTATGTTTGACCTTGAATACGGATATAAAAACTCTGACAATTTGTTATCTTCTCAGTTCAGAATTGGCATTTGAAATATAATGATGCATTCAAATAAAAGGAATATTGTCGAAAGCTACACGCAAGAAGTAAGTTATTCTTTTATATTCATAGTGGGTAAAGAAATTAATTCTACTAAAATTTATACAGACCTTATTATAGTTAACAGATTGTTAAATATTTTTTGAACCTGGATCTCCAGAGGTCGGTAAAGAGCAATATCAAAACAAGAAAAAAAGTATGTAAACACTGCATTTAAATGGCTTGCGAGCTTAGCACATGAGTTAAATCATACCTATTTTTTATTCCGGACCAAAGTTCCCCACATTCATTCCCCACCGGCTTCACATTCATTCCCCACCGGCCCCACCGACCCAAAGTGCCACAATCGTCCACCACCATCCCTCCAACCCCCCTCTCCTTTTTTTTTTACTTTTTTTTTTAACTTTTTTTTACATCTCTTAGAACGTCATGAAACACACT
>CM051261.1:20434854-20659854 GCA_027921565.1 Artemia sinica
CCACACACACACACACCACACACACACACACCACACACACACACACACCACACACACACACACACACACACACACCACACACACACCACACACAAACACACGCACACACACACACACACACACATTCATTCCAAATGGGCCATTTAAAATCACATAGATTAATTCACTCTGGGAAAAACCCTATGAGTGTAACATTTGTAAGATAAAATTCTCTCGTCTTGACTATTTGAAAATTGCAGCTAATAAGCCACTCTGTGAAAAAAGCTCATGCATGTGAACTTTGTATAAAGAAACTTTCTCGTAAGAGCAAATTGAAACTGCATCAAAGATTTCATTCTAAGTAAAAAAAAACACATCACGACTTTGAGATTTGTAAGAAGTTTCTCTAAAGCGTAATTAGAATTTAAATAAAAAAAAAATTACTCTGGGGAAAAAACTCATGATTTTAAAATCTGTGGGAAAAATTTTCCCAAACAAGCACCTTAAAACTGCATCAGAGAGTTCAATCTGGGGAAAGACCCTATGAATATGAAATTTATAAAAGAAAGGTCGGCCAGATGGGTCATTTGAAATGACATAGATTAATTCACTCTGGGGAAAATTCAGCCCATGGGTGTAACTTTTGTAAGAAAACATTTGGTCGTTTAGACACTTTGAAAACACATCCAAAAATTCACTTGGGTGAAACATTTCATGAATGTCAAATTTGTGATAAAAATTCTGCCATATGATTAAATTGAAATTTCATCAAAAAATTTATTCTGGGGAAAAACACCACGAGTGTGAAATTTGTAAAAATGAAGTTTTTGAAAAATATAATTTGAATTTACGTAAAAAAATTCTTTCTGGAAAAAAAAATAAAATTGTAAAATCTGTGGGAATTTTTTTTTTTTCAATTAAGCACCCTAAAACTGCATCAGAGTCCATTCTGGGTAAAAATATCACGAGTGTGAGATTTGTAAGAGAAAGATTCCCCAAAAGCGTAATTTGAATTTGTATAAAAATATTCATTCTGGGGAAAAAAACTTATGGTTGTAAGATCTGTAGGAAAAAAAATTACCAAATAAATATCTTAAAACTGCATCAGAGAGTTCACTCTGGGGAAATACCTTGTGAATATGAAATTAAAAAAAATAGGCCAGATCTGCCTCTCACCCAGACTATCTGTCTTGGCTTTTTCTACAATTAAACCATGGCTTGATGCCCGCAACTACTTGATTTTAATTAAATCACATAGCTCTGAATCACATAGATTAATTCACTCTGGGGAGAAAACCAATGAATGTAACATTTGTAAGAGAAAATTCTCTCGTCTGGACTATTTGAAAATGACACTTAATAAGTTACTCTGTGGAAAAAGCTCATGAATGTGAACTTGATATGGAAAAATTTTATCTTATGGGCAAATTGAAATTGCATCAGAGTTCATTGTGGGAAAAAACATCACAACTGTAATATTTGTAAGAAATTTTTTCCCAGAAGTATAAATTTAATTTGTAAAAAAAATATTCCCCCATGGAAAAAAAACTCAAAAGTTTGAACTCTTTGGGAAAAAAAATTCTCAGGTGATTAACCTGGAACTGCATCAGGGATTTCATTCTGGGGGGGAATCTCCAAAATGGGCCATGAGTGTAACATTTGTAAGAGAAAATTCTCTCATCTGGACTATTTGAAATGGCACCTAATAAGCTGCTCTGGAAAAAACTTAGGAATGTAAAGTTTTTAAACATACTTCGAGTTAATTAATTATCATCAAAAACTGCACGAGTCTGGACTTCAGTTATGAGAAAGAAATGTCTTGCATAATAAGAGTTCAGCATTGTCGCTGTTTAAATGCCTATTATTAAGTTGGTTTTGTTTTGTTCTGTGTTGTCAAAGTGCTGATATCCAAACATAACTGATTTCTACCTTCATATTAAATATTCCATGAACAAAGTCAAAGATTTTTTCTATTGGCCAATAATATAAAGCAAGCAGCTTGATTTTTTTTTTTTTTTTGCTTTGAAAGTGCAATTCATATTTACTTTCACTTTATAGTATTTGCCTTAAAAGTAAATGTGAATATAAGATACATAAAAAATATTTGTTTATTGCCCCAATACTACTACTACTACTACTAATAACTCACCGCAGCACCAAGCCGCCTGAGGCCAACACAGCTACGCACACTCCTCCTCCACCCCAATCTATGCAAAGCCTACCGTTTTAAACCCGCCCACGAAATTCCCATTTCCTTTAAATCTTTCTTTATGACGTCCTCCCACCCCAAACGAGGACGACCTGCTTTCCGTTTAGCTCTAGATGGTTGGCCGAAAAGAACAATCTTCGGCAATCTGTCATCCTTCATCCGCACAACGTGCCCTAGCCACCTCAATCTTTCTTTCATTATAGCCCTAGAGAGCGGTATTGAACCACATTTTTCGTATAGCCTATTGTTTGAAATACGGTCAGTCAGCCGGGTACATAGAACAATCCTTAAGCAATTTCTCTGGAAAACATCTAGCAAATCTTCATCCGCTTTTCGGAGCGTCCACGCTTCAGAGTCATATTTGACCACTGTCATCACTGTAGCTTCTAATATTCTAATCTTGGTTTGCAGACTTACCCCCAATGATCCACCTAATAATCATAATGTTCATTATTTTCTATTTGGTCTTATAATACTTGACGAATTTGAAAGTTCCATTCTAGTAATTAAATTGAGCAATCTCTCTTAAAAAATAAAGCAATTTATGTTATCCATTGATAGATCTTATTGAAAAGACTGCCAATCCCTCTACCCTGCTTATCCCTCTTTGTTCATTTCGTTTTTTAATCATAACAAAACTTCAATATAATTAAAATGCTTAGTTTTTACCCGCAATGTTTATATGAACACTCATTACGTAATTCTAGGTGGTTTTCTCTGGGTTATAACAGAATAGACTAACTCTCGGATATAGTCCATTCTTGTTTGACCAGTGATGCCATAGTTTGTGGGAAAAACAACTTTTTCACATTTTTCTTCTTCCTTTTTGTTTGGTTTTCTTTTCAGTTTTTTTTTTATTGACCAAATAATTGCTTTTTACACATTATATGAATTCAGGCTGGATCTAGTGATGGTGAAGTAGTTAAAAAATTTATCCTCGACAAACCTTGACCATGGTCTAGGTTTTTAACCTGATATTGATAATTATTTGCTGAATTTATCTTTAATAGGGTAGCATCAAAGTTTGTAATTGAGGCTGTATTAGGGTCTCATGCTTTGTTTTTCTTAGTTAGCATGACCTCATTATTGGGGGATGTTTGCTTGATTTCTGGACATGTTTTGTAAGTCGTTACAGTTTAATTTTTTATTTTATGAATATTAAGAATGACAGGGGTCGTACAAAGGTCCCTAAGTCCCTAAATTCCTTAAAACTCCAAAAGTCCCAAAAAAGTCCCTATTCCTGTCACAAGAGAATCATTGATGAAATAGTATAGTCTTGCAAACATTAGGTGGCTGGCGTTTACACCCCAGGCGATTACCCCCCCCCCCCCAAGGAAAATACCTCCCCGAAAAATAATCCCTGTGGAAAATACCCCCTCCCCAGGAAATACCCACCGTGGAAAATAAGGCTTTCCAAATTTGAGAATTTTATTGAGTTTTTGGTACTTGTGTATTATGCGCCACTCATTCAAGTTTATGCTGTGTAAAACTTAAAAACAAGTCGGTTTCTTCGGTACTTTTTTTCAGCTTAGGGAGAGACAAGACAAAGACAAGAAACAGAATATATGGAATATATATAATTTGGGCTATACATTTGCACATAAAGGGGCAGGGGGTAGAGTATTTAGACAGTTTGAAATCAGAATACGATTCTTTCTAGGCATATGACCACTAAAAATTACAGATGAATTGCGAGGTATCAGGAAATTTTGTTAACTAAAAAAAAAAAAAAAAAAAAAAAAAAAAAAAAAAAAAAAAAAAAAAAAAAAAAAAAAAAAAAAAAAAAAAAAAAATCCCAGTATGAAGTAAATGTAATGTTTCATTTCAATGTTTTATTCCAAGTGTTAAGTGTTTTTTTTTTTTAAACACCTAAAACCTAAACACTATGCCTTTACTACCATAAGAAGACAAGTTGTCAATTCTTTAGGATGGGAGGCTTTACCATTACTACAGGCTAGAAGAATTTCGCTGCATTTGTTTGTTGTGTGTCCCAGTTTGAGACACTTCTGACACTGGATAGGCTTTGGCCTGTACGCCTTGTGTGGTTTGATTTGCCCGAATAAGAATGACTTTTCTGGGATATTAATTTTTTCCTTCAGTGTAAATAAAAAAGATCTACTTGTTTTTAGGCCATTATAGTTTGGTTTACCCAGTTGGGTGACATCTTCAACAGGGATTTTGTTGCCAGCTCTATCTGAGAGCCCTTCTTTTAACTCCTGAATAGGTATTTCTGGGGGGACATTGTACATTACTATTTTTGTTGGGGATTGGTTTGGGTTCCATTTAGATAAGTTAATTGGGATATTCAGTAGAAATTTTAGATTAACTATTATATCTGCTGATTTCTGATCTTGGATAGCTATTAGCAAAGATCCATCACGGTGAAAGTTAAGAGAGAACACTGATTTTCACATAAAGTCCTCCTTTCTGTGCATCTTCTTCTTCATGTAAGGTTGAAAGGCTGTTGATGTTATTACAAACAAAATAAACTCCCCGAAATGCTAATCGTTTTGTTTAAATCACAAATGGCGTTATGGCTTCGAGAATGTAAAGGCGGCAGTAGGCCTACTCCTGTTTACGGACATTTCCGTTGATTTTAAGTTTAACTTGATTGTAAAAATTATTATTTCTGTTTGTTTAAGTATAAATTAGGACTTAATTTCTACTTGGCTTGGGTTTTAATGAGACTCATTACTTTTATTTGAAACATAACTTTTTTTATGAAAATATTTTTGAAATTTAATCACTGGAAAAGGCCAAAGACTTCATAGGGTATTTGGTATTCCAGTTTTATGTCGTCTGCCAAGCAAGTCTGAGAATTTGATATGGTTACGTTTGAATTTATTGGGGAAGTGGTTTATATTGGGGTGTGTTTATATTTCACCAGAGAATAGTTCATATTGTGAAGAGGATACTTGGTTAATACTAGAGGAAGAAATGATTCTTAATAGATCGTGGTATAATGGAGATTAAGTGTTATTAATAGGTGATTTAAACGCTTACACCGCTGAACAATCAGAGCTAAATATGAATCTTGTTTCAGATGATGACTCTGTAGCGGACATTATTCCTTCAATGAATTTTATACCACGAAAGAGCCAAGATCGAAAAAGGATAGTTAACTCATGGGGAAGGAAGCTGCTTGTACTGTGTAGAGCTTCTGGATTGGCAATTGGTAATGGGGGATTTGGTGAGGATGGAAGCTTGAGTGAGTAAACTTGTGTTTCTATACCTCGCTTTAGTTTAATTGATTATATATTGGTTGATATTGGGGTCGAAATTGAACCTCTGAATGTTAAAGTGATACATCCAACAGAATCGGACCACTTTCCAGTCAAAGTAGAGTATATTATTTCTAGAAGGGAATATTGTTCGGTTGAAATGAGAAATGAGAAGAGGCTTGCGAATAAGAAACGAGGAAAAAAAGGAACTCGCAATTTTACCTCCTAGAATAAATTGCAATTGGCTTATTTATGGGGATTTTAACTGCAACATTGCTATCTCTGATGTCCGCTCCTCCGCTCTTTTATCTTTGTTTTCGGTTTTTACTATGGTTTTAAAAGATGCGGATTTTATGTATGTCCATAATACTGGTTCTTGCTGTAATCTAGACCATGTGCTTGTTTCAAATGCAGCGTTATTGCCACAGCCTGTTCATGTTGGATTGGATATGCCTATTAGTGACCATTTTTACCTTTCTTTTCATTTAAATATTCAAATTCCATCTTTTAAAATTATCCATCGTTCTAGTCAAATTGTAAATAAAATGATAATGGGATCGGGAAAAAATGTGCAAATATCATGAAGAATCAGATGCTCTTATAGCTGAAATAATTGTAAATTATTCTAAGGATTTTGATCAAATTGATAGTGATCTATTTTACCTTGAAATTGTTCATAGTTTAAAAGTCGGGGCTAATAAAGCATTTACGACTGATTCTTTCCGTCGTGGATCTCGTGTTTTAGGTTGGAACCTTAACCCGATTTTAAAGTAAAGCCAAAAGAATGCATCTCAAGCTTGTTACCTTTGGAAATGCACGGGAAAACCGCGATCTGGACCATTTTATGATGGTATGAAATTAACTAAACGCGTTTTTCGGGCTGAGTTGCGTTTGCATAATACAATTTAAAAAAAATGAAATTGGTTCAAGGATTACTAGTGATGAGAATGAGCTTTGGAGTTTGGTTAATTCTAGACGTCGTAATCATAATTGTTCACCAGATTCTAATAGTTCTCTGAAAGTAGAGGATTGGATAGCTCATTATAATCATGTTTTTTCATCCGGTGATGCGGCAGTTAAATCACGGCTTGACTCTTTATTATCGGAAGAAATTTCAAAGCCCCGCCAAAATAGTAAAATATCTGTTTCTGTTGAAGATGTAACGGCAGCAATTAAAGCTCTAAAAAGTAAGCATTCTTTTGATCATGATGGCATACATTCAAACCATATAAAATGGCCCCCAAGCAATCCTTCTTCCGGCTACTCTTTTTACTACTATTCTTTCTTCTGGAGTTCTTCAAACTAGCTTTTCTCGTGCTACACTTCATCCCTTTCAAAATAAAGGAGGGAATACGGATCGATGTTCTGATTACAGGCCGATTACTCTTTCGTGCCAGATTAGCAAAGTTTTTGAGTTAGTTTTATTAAAGTATCTGGAGTCTTGTAACCAAGGCCTGAATCTAATTGGGTTCCGTAAGGGGCTAAGCATGGATGTTGCTCATACCCTCCTTTCAAGAATAATATCCCTTTGTAAGCAATGGGATAGAGTTTATGCACTTGCGTTAGATTTTGTGGCGGCGTATTATTCAATTATCCATTCTTGGGCTATGACTGTGCTTCTGAACAAAAATGTCCCACTACCAGTTGTTTTGGTTTTAAAAAAGTGGTATGGCTCCTCTCGTATTCGTATTAAGTGGAAGAATCAGTTTAGTGATTATTATGTTAAGTTATGTAGGGGGCTGAGGCAAGGAAGCATTATTTCTCCTTGGATTTTCAATATTACTGTTTTGGGGCTATTTGATCAAATTCAGTTGACTTTTATTTATGGTAAAGGTTATGTTCTGTCGTGGATTGCTTACGCAGATGATTTACTCCTTTTGAGTCAGTCACTTTAGTCACTCCAACAAAATGTAGATTTTTTAGCAAAGGTTTTTAGTGAGCATGGACTTCGTTTTCGCCCTGAAAGTGTCAGTTTTTAATCCCTGGTCCTAAGGCTAATGATCTCGTTAATTCAGAAATTTCTGTTCGTATTTATGATAGTATTTTAAAACCTTTGGAATCTTTTTTATATCTTAGTGTGCCTTATTGACCAACTTTAGCTCTATGCCGTGCTTCTATTACTAAAGCAGTTAAAATTAGAATAGCGTCTAGTTTCGGGGCAGTAATTTGTCTTCGCGATCTTCTTTCTCGGAAATCACTGGCTCGGGTATATAATACAGTCGCTTTGCCTCAGATTTTAGTTTTTTCATCGCTTCTCCCGTTTTTTAGAATTAGTAACATTGCGCATGTAAAAACCACGTTTTTGAATTTTGCTAAATTCCTTTGCCCCTTTTCTAAATCTGAATCAAATACTTTTTTAATGAATACATATAAAATAAAAAAAAACCTTTCGATGTTTTGGAGAAAAAGCAAAAGAAATTTTTATCCAAATTGCCTCTTTTTTCTCATAATTTACATAAAGCTGCGCATGAAGATTAATTAATTTTTTTTATTTATTAATTATTGAATGAAGTGTTAATTTGTGAAGTGTTAATTTTAAGTGTCAATTTATTATTTATTGAATGAACTGTTAATTTGTGTGGTAAGTTTGATTGAAGGCCTTTGCCTACTTGTTGTTATATAGTTTAAAAGAATTTTATGGCCTTTGATTAGCGGTTATTTTTTTTTTTTTTTAATTTTTACTCTTCGTATTCGGAGGAAATAAAAAGTTTGAAATGAATTGAATATGAACAATGGATACTGGTCCATGAGAAATTAATGAATGACCCCATAGCGAAAGAAATAGACCATCTGAAGTATGAGGCCCAGGTACCGAATGCCGACCCGGAAAAACTAGCGAATAGGTTTTCACAAATTTTAATCAAATCACTGGAATCAGTGAAACCAGCCCAAAAAAAGATAGATAGTTTTTATGACGAAGAATGGAAATTCAGCAGCGTTAATCTGGATAAAATATTACACAATGTAAAGAATACACTGGATGATGAATCAAAATCGAAGCAGTAACAAGATACCGTTTAACCCGTAAAGAACACAAAAAATTAATAAAAAGGAAAAAGGAGAATTATAAAAGAAAAGAAAAAGCCGCTCTTTCAAAGTGCTTTACAGAAATAACAGTAGGGAGTTCTGGAAAATGTTAAAAAGAGATAGGTTAGAAGACCTACAGTCAGAGGTGACTGCCCTCGAAACTTGGCCCAATTACTTCAAACAACTACAAGAAGGTACCCAGGATAGCAACATACATCTCCAGGAGGCATTAGGTCTAGATAACCGCGAAAGAGCATCATTTCCTCTGAACCAGGGAGATTACGTGTTATGCGACCTAATCACCCCGTAAGAAATTTAGGATTCACTTAACAAAATACGACGTGATTCAGCTCTCGGGCCTGATGGAATTTCTATGAAGTGCTGTTCTTTTACCTTTTTTAGCCTCATTATTTGACCTCATAATTTTAAATAAGGAGTGACCAATGAACTGGAAAATCTAGCTTATTTTCCCATTTTATAGGAAAGGTAATCCCACTACACATAATAACTATAGACCAATAAGCCTCCTAAACAGTGCTGGAAAAGTCCTAGAAAAAATTGTGGATAAAAGGCTGGGAATGTGGGTAGAAGGGAAAAAATCTTTTAAGAAGAACAAGGTGGGTTCAGACCAGGCTATTCTACAGATGATAGTTTTCGTTATTAATGGTGCATTTATTAGCAGTTCTTAGGCTCTTAAAGTGTAAAAATTTTCTTGTGAATTATAGATGAAAACAATGTAACTCATTCCGGGAGGCATATTTATCGGACCTTCCAACTGCTGTAAATACATAGTTATCTCAAAATATTTATCGGATGCCTTGGTGAGCTTTGGTGGGTAAAAAAAAAAAGGAATGCTTTCTCTCCGATCAATTTTTACTCTTAAAAAGGAAAATATTTTGAGATAACTATGTATTTACAGCAGTTGGAAGGTCCGATAAATATGCCTCCCTGAGGCATATTTATCTGAGGCAAATCTGAGGCAAAGCGACTGTATTATATACCCGAGCCAGTGATTTCCGAGAAAGAAGATCGCGAAGACAAATTACTGCCCCGAAACTAGACGCTATTCTAATTTTAACTGCTTTAGTAATAGAAGCACGGTATAGAGCTAAAGTTGGTCAATAAGGCACACTAAGATGTAAAAAAGATTCCAAAGGTTTTAAAATACTATCATAAATACGAACAGAAATTTCTGAATTAACGAGATCATTAGCCTTAGGACCAGGGATTAAAAACTGACACTTTTCAGGGCGAAAACGAAGTCCATGCTCACTAAAAACCTTTGCTAAAAAATCTACATTTTGTTGAAGTGACTAAAGTGATTGACTCAAAAGGAGTAAATCATCTGCGTAAGCAATCCACGACAGAACATAACCTTTACCATTAATAAAAGTCAACTGAATTTGATCAAATAGCCCCGAAACAGTAATATTGAAAATCCAAGGAGAAATAATTCTTCCTTGCCTCAGCCCCCTACATAACTTAACATAATAATCACTAAACTGATTCTTCCACTTAATACGAATACGAGAGGAGCCATACCACTTTTTTAAAACCAAAACAACTGGTAGTGGGACATTTTTCTTCAGAAGCACAGTCATAGCCCAAGAATGGATAATTGAATCATACGCCGCCACAAAATCTAACGCAACTGCATAAACTCTATCCCATTGCTTACAAAGGGATAATTTTCTTGAAAGGAGGGCATGAGCAACATCCATGCTTAGCCCCTTACGGAACCCAATTAGATTCAGGCCTTGGTTACAAGACTCCAGATACTTTAATAAAACTAACTCAAAAACTTTGCTAATCTGGCACGAAAGAGTAATCGGCCTGTAATCAGAACATCGATTCGTATTCCCTCCTTTGTTTTGAAAGGGATGAAGTGGTAGCACGAGAAAAGCTAGTTTGAAGAACTCCAGAAGAAAGAATAGTAGTAAAAAGAGTAGCCGGAAGAAGGATTGCTTGGGGGCCATTTTATATGGTTTGAATGTATGCCATCATGATCAAAAGAATGCTTACTTTTTAGAGCTTTAATTGCTGCCGTTACATCTTCAACAGAAACAGATATTTTACTATTTGGGCGGGGCTTTGAAATTTCTTCCGATAATAAAGAGTCAAGCCGTGATTTAACTGCCGCATCACCGGATGAAAAAACATGATTATAATGAGCTATCCAATCCTCTACTTTCAGAGAACTATTAGAATCTGGTGAACAATTATGATTACGACGTCTAGAATTAACCAAACTCCAAAGCTCATTCTCATCACTAGTAATCCTTGAACCAATTTCATTTTTTTTAAATTGTATTATGCAAACGCAACTCAGCCCGAAAAACGCGTTTAGTTAATTTCATACCATCATAAAATGGTCCAGATCGCGGTTTTCCCGTGCATTTCCAAAGGTAACAAGCTTGAGATGCATTCTTTTGGCTTTGCTTTAAAATCGGGTTAAGGTTCCAACCTAAAACACGAGATCCACGACGGAAAGAATCAGTCGTAAATGCTTTATTAGCCCCGACTTTTAAACTATGAACAATTTCAAGGTAAAATAGATCAATATCAGTTTGATCAAAATCCTTAGAATAATTTACAATTATTTCAGCTATAAGAGCATCTGATTCTTCATGATATTTGCACAATTTTTCCCGATCCCATTATCATTTTATTTACAATTTGACTAGAACGATGGATAATTTTAAAAGATGGAATTTGAATATTTAAATGAAAAGAAAGGTAAAAATGGTCACTAATAGGCATATCCAATCCAACATGAACAGGCTGTGGCAATAACGCTGCATTTGAAACAAGCACATGGTCTAGATTACAGCAAGAACCAGTATTATGGACATACATAAAATCCGCATCTTTTAAAACCATAGTAAAAACCGAAAACAAAGATAAAAGAGCGGAGGAGCGGACATCAGAGATAGCGATGTTGCAGTTAAAATCCCCGCAAATAAGCCAATTGCAATTTATTCTAGGAGGTAAAATTGCGAGTTCCTTTTTTTCCTCGTTTCTTATTCGCAAGCCTCTTCTCATTTCTCATTTCAACCGAACAATATTCCCTTCTAGAAATAATATACTCTACTTTGACTGGAAAGTGGTCAGATTCTGTTGGATGTATCACTTTAACATTCAGAGGTTCAATTTCGACCCCAATATCAACCAATATATAATCAATTAAACTAAAGCGAGGTATAGAAACACAAGTGTACTCACTCAAGCTTCCATCCTCACAAAATCTCCCATTACCAATTGCCAATCCAGAAGCTCTACACAGTACAAGCAGCTTCCTTCCCCATGAGTTAACTATCCTTTTTCGATCTTGGCTCTTTCGTGGTATAAAATTCATTGAAGGAATAATGTCCGCTACAGAGTCATCATCTGAAACAAGATTCATATTTAGCTCTGATTGTTCAGCGGTGTAAGCGTTTAAATCACCTATTAATAACACTTAATCTCCATTATACCGCGATCTATTAAGAATCATTTCTTCCTCTAGTATTAACCAAGTATCCTCTTCACAATATGAACTATTCTCTGGTGAAATATAAACACACCCCAATATAAACCACTTCCCCAATAAATTCAAACGTAACCATATCAAATTCTCAGACTTGCTTGGCAGACGACATAAAACTGGAATACCAAATACCCTATGAAGTCTTTGGCCTTTTCCAGTGATTAAATTTCAAAAATATATTCATAAAAAAAGTTATGTTTCAAAGAAAAGTAATTAGTCTCATTGAAACCCAAGACAAGTAGAAATTAAGTCCTAATTTATACTTAAACAAACAGAAATAATAATTTTTACAATCAAGTTAAACTTAAAATCAAGGGAAATGTCCGTAAACAGGAGTAGGCCTACTGCCGCCTATACATTCTCGAAGCCATAACGCCATTTGTGATTTAAACAAAACGATTAGCATTTCGGGGAGTTTATTTTGTTTGTAATAACATCAACAGCCTTTCAACCTTACATGAAGAAGAAGATGCACAGAAAGGAGGACTTTATGTGAAAATCAGTGTTCTCTCTTAATTTTCACCGTGATGGATCTTTGCTAATAGCAATCCAAGATCAGAAATCAGCAGATATAATAATTAATCTAAAATTTCTACTGAATATCCCAATTAACTTATCTAAATGGAACCCAAACCAATCCCCAACAAAAATAGTAGTGTACAATGTCCCCCCAGAAATACCTATTCAGGAGTTAAAAGAAGGGCTCTCAGATAGAGCTGGCAACACAATCCCTGTTGAAGATGTCACCCAACTGGGTAAACCAAACTATAATGGCCTAAAAACAAGTAGATCTTTTTTATTTACACTGAAGGAAAAAATTAATATCCCAGAAAAGTCATTCTTATTCGGGCAAATCAAACCACACAAGGCGTACAGGCCAAAGCCTATCCAGTGTCAGAAGTGTCTCAAACTGGGACACACAACAAACAAATGCAGCGAAATTCTTCTAGCCTGTAGTAATGGTAAAGCCTCCCATCCTAAAGAATTGACAACTTGTAACAACACTCAGCCTACATGTATCAATTGTAAAAGCCCAAATGAATCTACCAGTAAATCACTATGCCCTGCATATAAGAAAAGAGCACTAACACTCCAAATAGCAACAGAGAACACCATTCCATACCCTTTTGCAGCTATGGAAGCAAATGCTGCCCAACCACACCAAATAAAACCCATAATGAAATCAACCAAAACCCCCAAGTCAAACACTCCCAATGCAAAAAGTATCCCTTACAAAACACCATCCTCTAAGCCCCCTAGCTCACATCCCTATCAGAAAGAATCACCAAGCCAACAAACCTCCTCGTCCAGTGAGATGAGGCCTGCCTGCCCCCCCCCCTCCCAAGAAGAAACAAACCAGAAACACTACCAGAAATTAATCCCTTAACTGAAAAACTGGATGCCCACCCAAACATGCAAACTCCAAATATAGGCCTATTCATTCTAAACTGTAATGTAGTTCAGGCCATGAATATACAACAACTACAGAAAACAAAAATCATAGCTGAATTGGCAAAAATCTACATCCCTAATCATATGCTCATTCAAGCAAAAAAAGATCTTGCTTTACTATTAACAAAGCTTAACATTGATACACAGACATATGAAAAATAAATCAACAAAACAACACATATCAATACTCCAGTGGAACGTAAGATCACTTTAAAAAAATATGTTAAATGAACTATTATCTTATATGAATAATAAATCCATTGATATTGCTTGCCTCCAGGAAACTCATTTAACCCAAAATCAACAAATTAAGTCTCTGGGATACAAAATCCTGAGAAAGGATAGCTCATCAGAGAGAAAAGGAGGTGGAGTAGCTTTAATAATTAATAATACTATAAAATTCTGTGGCATCAACTTTAGATAAATGTTCTATCTTTCTTTCCAATTTTCTTTAAATCTATACGGGATAAATAAAATTCATAAAAGTTTCCGTTTGACTTTGGCAAGCGAAAGGTCAGATTCATCTTATTCCAAGGCGCCTGAACCAATCTGATATATATGGTTTGAATCATGTAATTTTGTTTTTCCCAATGACTTTTGCCTCATTCTTTACTACGTCAACGCTGTTGCGGTGATTATGATTGATAAGAAATTATATATATGCGCTTTAAAAAATAACTCACACAAAATAGAGCTGGAGTTGTTTTCTTTTTCAGGGGGGGGGGGGCAAATGCAGACTTTACCGCTCCCTACCGCACCATCAACTCTAAAGATTACAATTTTTGCCAAAAAATATTACAATTGAAGCTTGTTTTTCCGCCCCTCGGGCCTTCCGGGGCACTTATTCCCTCTAGCCCCTGCCCGCTAGATCCGGTCCTGACTTAAACACAAAATTTAGAAAACTAAACAGAATGAAAGACAAGAGCAACTAGAACTTACTTGGGTATGCAACGAAAGTAGTATAATATCTTAGTGACTGTAGAGACATCTATCACCAAATCTGCCAGTTTATCCAGGACTCTTAAATCTCTTCCGACCTCCTGGGTCTACATAGCGTTTTTTTTATTCTGTTTCACATCCCCAATACCCAGAAGATTATGCTTAACCTCCACTAGAGGTTCAAACTTAAAAATCTGAATCACTACCAGACATTCCTTATAACTTTTTGACATCCTAGATGCATATAATGTCCTTGAATTTCTTCAACATCCCTTCAAAATCTCCCGGAAATTTATCACCCTTAGCCTTTCCTGAAATATTGCAGATACACCTTTTTGACCACGTGGATACAAAAAGTGTCTTTTGATTTAGAACGCAATGACATTTAATAGACACATTTCAAAAGGACAGAATAACGACAGATTAATCAGGAAGGTCTAATAGACAACACCTTACCTTATACAGACATCATTCAATGTTTAGCTGTTTATAATACTTTTTATCATTCTCTTTTTGCTTACAAATATTCCCAGATGTGGGACCAATTGGAGCAAAATTGGAGCTTTGTAACTTAAGTTTTATAATTTTGCTTGTTTTAATGATAACTGTCTTCACAATTAAATTTTAAGTGTTTGTCAAAAGTCTTAAACGTTTGCATATAAATCTGTGTCATTTTCAAGATAAAAAACACAAAATAGGATCCAAGAAATTATATATTATGTCTAGGCAGAAAGTATCCTGTTCTATTACTACTACTGCCACTAATAGAATGACTATTCCCACTGTAATAATTCTTTTAAGTCTATACTAAAACTATTCCAAAAACAATCCAGTTTTGATTATACCTCCTTTAAATACTTCTAAGACGACTATCTTTAAAATACTTCTATATTTTACTACAAGACCCCTTTTACCAATTAAACATTTATACCTAATATTATGCTTATTTAAATGTTTGTGCTATAGATTTTAAAATAAAAAAAAACACTTTACACGTTTTATTGATTACGTTTATTAACCAATGTTGGTTAATAAAAAGCATTAATAAACCAAAATACAAGATCAACTTTAAATTAATAAAGAAAAAAGTTTTTCCTAAAAGTATAGAGCATATTTACTAAAGGTATCAAGATTACAACAATCAGAATTTCCTTTGATAAACTAATAAAGTGAAAAGGTTAAAAAATAACTATATAGAAAAGTGGACTCAAGCTGAAGACAAAACAAAATATCATACATAAGTGCTGTATTACCACTTTCATCCAGGGGATGTTTTACCTTCATCATTTTGTTCACTGTGAGCTCTTCCATGTTTCCCTAAGCTAGAACTAGATACAAACGTTTTCCTACATTTACCACACTCAAAGGGTTTTTCTCCAGTATGGATTTTTTGGTGTTTTGATAAATTAGAGCTAGAAGGGAAACGCTTCTCACAAACATCACAATGGAAAGGTTTTTCCCCGGTATGTATTTTTCTATGTAGAGACAAACTAGAACTAGTGGAAAAACTTTTCTTGCACACATCACATTCAAAAGGTTTCTCCCCAGTATGAATTCTTCGATGTGACGACAAACTAAATCTAAAGGTGAAAGCTTTTTCACACATATCACACTCGAAGGGTTTTTTTCCACTATGAGTTTTTCGGTGTTTTGATAAACTGGAAGCAGAAGGAAAGCTTCTATTACATTTGTCACATTTAAAAGGTTTCTCGCCAGTGTGAAGTCTTCTATGTGAGGACAAACTGAATGCAAAAGTAAAGCTCTTTTCACATATATCACACACGAAAGGCTTTTCACCAGTATGAGTCCTTTGATGTTGAGACAAATTATAACTAGAAGAGAAGCCTTTTCTACATATGTCACAATTGAAACGTTTTTCCCCAGCATGAATAACTCTCCGATGACGCGATAGCACTGAGCTGGTGCTGAAAGCTTTCTCACATGCATCGCATTTGAAAGGTTTCTCTCCAGTATGAATTCTTCTATGATATGACATTTGGTATCTTTGTGAGAATGTCTTCTTACATATATCACACCCAAAAAGTTTTTCTCCTTCATACGGTTTTTCATGTTTATATAAATCACCTCTGGGTAATATTTCTAATGAACTACCTGGATCTTGCTTGTGGTCATCTTTTTCGGTGGCATCATTGTCAGAAAATACATGGAAGCCACTGGCCAGCTCCGGTTCACAATCTGAACCAACTTCTTGCTTAAGATATACACTTGTAAAGCCAGGAACAAGCTGTTTTCTCTGTTCTTGTTTGGACGGATCGCTCTTATAGATCGATGTAATAGTGACACCTAGAAAAAAAATCAGCGCAAATTTTAGTTACAAACACAAATAGTAAACACATTTAGACACAAACACAAATTTAGCAATAAAATTTAGTCACAAACACAACTTTGTAAACAAAATTTATCCAAAAGGGTGGAAAAGGGACAGTAGAAATTCTTCTTCCTTCCTTCAATAAAATTTGAGAAACCAAAAGCTGGACCACAGCAGCCTAAGTGAGAAGAGGGAGCCACCAGAAAGACAGCATCATGCACGCTTAAAAACTGGTAAGGCCAGTTGTTTGTTCTATATATTTATAACAGTTAAAAAAGCCAGCTTAACCAGCTGTATGTCCTCACACCACCCGAGATAGTGTATAGGTCTTTCAAACCTTAAAAAACTTTACCTGAGCTTGTTGTACAAATTGACATTCTTCTCTGGAATAGAGCCAATCATTTTTCTGTGAAGTAAACTGATACCCGTCATAAAGCGAGCTAGACTTTCTCACCTTTGCAATGCATATAAACCCATTATTGTGTTGAATCTTTTTGTCAATTATTTGAGCAACTTATTTGTGATTGATTATCATCCAACGTTATTTAATTTAATTTTCCCGCTGTATCTTTTTTTTTTTTTTTTTAGTAGTCAACATGTCTATGGATGTTTCATGTGTCATATAAACGTTTATTGATGGTGTAGATGCTATGTTTATCATTTATTTAAATAATGAAATTGCGTCATATATCACATACAGGAAGAAGCCATCGACTTTTACTTAGCTGGATATAATAAAGGACGACCCCAAGATGAGTTACTCAAATATAACATCATGCACTTTGCATATCAGTTGTAGATTTGTCTTTTGTTAATGAACTCTCTTTCCTTTTGTCACTGTTTCTTCTTCTTTTTTCTTTTTTGTTGCTTTTTTCTATTTTTTTGTTCTTTCTTTTTTTCTTTCTATTTTTGTCAGTACTTGTTTTTGAAGTTTAAATGCTTAATTGATTAATAGTTTAATATGTGTAAGTTTTGTTTGGTGATTTTCCTACTTTTCAGGCCTTAGGGCCACAATCTCTGATTGTGTTATTGAGTTTTTTTTTTTTTTAATAAAATAGATAAATGTACGGTAATGATAATGATAATGCAATGCTCAATGAAAATATGTTTAAACACTTACTGACTACCATAAACTTAACAAAGAAGAACTGTTTAAAATAGCCATTTCTGAAAGTATTTTCAGAAAGTCTCAATATTCAGACGCTGAAAAAGTGTATGATTCTATTGAATCTTCCACTTTTCGGTTTAATTGGGTTTACAAACGTTTTTGAAATGAGGCATATTTATTTTAACTAAAGAGGCTTAATTCCATCATAGACAATCCAGAAAAAAAACATATTTGGTACGTTTATCTTTTTAAACTGAGATATACAGCCAATCTATTGCTACTACCAAAAACTTATGATAACAAACAGGTTCCACATTTTCTCCAGTCATCAAAAATCATATTTTTAAGGACTTCTTACCAACTGCTTTAGGGATGACATAATTTTCATTGATACCCAGTGCATGATCAAAATCTCATATTTTCAGAAAACTACCATCCCTTCCCAGTAAAATATAGGCCATTAATCTTCACCATGGCCATAGAAACTGATGTCGAACCATGATTTTCGTAGAGGCTCATTTTAAACACACGGTTAGTCAAACTCATGCCTTAAAACAACTCTTCAACAATAGCTTAAGAACATTTACCCTATCTTCCTCAACTTCTCGAAGCAGCCACGTTTCAGAGCCAAGCTTGATCGCTGTTATTAACATTGTTTCGGGTATTCTAATCTTATTGAAGAGGACTTTTGTTTCTATTCTTCAATCTTTTTCCGACTACCAGGGCTATTTTGCTTTTATATTTTTGCTTTATGCACACAATTTATTATCTATGCTAACAAAGTGAATGAAGCCTTCCATTTTAGCGATTATTTCGTTACCTAACTTTATTATTATCTGAGTATTTGATTTATTATTACTCAGTATTATTCCTTATTATTACTTACGAATCATCCTATTATTTCTAAGTATTATTAATTATTACATATTATGTTAATTTTGATTTAAAAAAAACTTAACCTATCTTTAAATCCCAGAAATCCTGACATTTACAGATCCAGAGAAGTAGACTTTTGTCTTCAACACACCAACATAGAATAGCAAGGATCATCTCTCTTCCTAAATTTCCTTGGCTAGTATACGACAGGAGGAAAATCTATTCCCAACCAACCAGGTGTATTATTAGTACTTTTTGCAAGGTTTTTTAACCTCTAGTTTTAGGTTTACCTAAGACTAGCACCTAATCCTTAGCCTGAAGCTTGCAGCTAGTTTTCAGTCAAAGGCAAGTTGCAAAGTTTATGGCCTTATAGTCATGCTATCTGCCATCATAATCATCGATTATGGCTTTCTAAAAAATATACTTTTTTAATGTTAATGAAGTCATCTCTAAATAACATCAAATGGTAACCCTTCCGAAAAAATACCAAAAGAGTTGAAGTGGTAACGCAAGTAGCTGATATCCAGAAAGGGCAAAGGTCTATGAAGTCACAACAAAACGCTTTTCTCATTCAGTAGCATACCAATTTTCACTTGAGTACGGTATTTTCTTTGATATATTAAAAATTTATCATTAAACAACGCATTGCTGCTTATATTTGTCTCTTAAATACCCTTATAGGCAAGCAAATACCCTTAAAAATTGAAAATATGCTGGAAAGGGTTTAAGTTTTTTAGAAACAAAAGTTGAGAAATGTCATTTTGCTTTTATTTTCAGATATAATTTTCGACCAAATGTGGAAACGAAGTACTAGAGCCAGTGATGACCCTATAGTCATATCCCTCAAAGGACTCATAGCGGTGAAGTAAAAAAAACTACATTTTTAGCTAACTCTTTACCTAAAGGCAGCATACCTGGATCCCTCTACATTTGAAAGGTCGTCACTCGTAGATTCTTCTCTCAACCGCCATTCTTTATTGTAGCTACTGCACGATGCATTAAGTAATGCTGCAGATACCACAAGCGTGCCTACTCCAACTTGCCTTCACATAGTTGAAGTCATTGGGTCTATGGTAGAATCCAGTGAAGAAAGCTTGATCCAGTCGTTGTTGTACACAACGGGTTTCAAAACCATAAGTAGGCCTAGCGTCCGCAACTCTGCTGATAATATCTTAAAATCTTTTTATAAGTTCCACATAATCTTTCAGACGTAGAGTTGACGTAGACCCGAAATCTGGTAAGTTTTTTCTTTCTTCATTAATTTGCTTAAATACAGTGACACAAATTCAGAAAAGTCCCGGAGGCGCTTAACGAACTATCTTCATTTTCCACCTAAAAGTGTAGTTATCTTATATTTAGCCTACACCTTTGAAATAGTAAAGGATCTAGAGTTTTGGGTGGAGAAGCTATGGACTTAAATTAAGGTTCTTTTATTGGGTACTTATTGTTAGTTATGCAAAGGGTGCCTTGCCCCGTTTCCTTGGGGACCAAAAAACGCACCTGCAAAATCAAAAGCATAACCCCTCATATTCTTAAAAAGAGCTAAAGTGGCAAAAAATATCAATAAGACAGCAATTAAATGGTTAGGAAAAAGAATTGTCTGCCTAAAAGCAAAATAAATTGTAGAAATAAGTCATCAAAAGGTACAATTTTCTTCAAATTTGCCTCCCTTTGAAACCCTATTTCAAAGAAGAGATACTTAAAGAAAATATTTTTTGCCAACAAAAAAAAACCATTAGTTTTATTTTGCTTTAAGTTGTCAATTTTTTTTCCCTGTTAATAAAAGAAATGTTTGTAAAGTATTTTTCACTTTTTCTCCCTAAGAATTAAGATTTAAATTTTGCAACAAATTTCAGCAATAGTTAAAATACAGAATGTTTTAACCATGGAAGTAGGAGGACATTATTCAAATGAGCTGAAAATCAACACAATTTTTAAAATGTTGATGTATGGGACGTCATCTCCTTTAAAACCTTGAATAGAAACAAGCTGACTGACCATCTTAATAGAGCACCTTGAGAGAAATAATTTTTTCTTCCTTGATTGTTTGATTAAATAAATGCATTTTGAGCTATTTGTTATAAAGAGTTATGTTTTTGTTATGGAAACAAAATTAAAAACATGACGTCCAGAATAAATACAGTAAAGAAGGTCCAAGACGGTCAATACTTTTAATCAAAAGCTTTTGTCAATGGATTGACGAGTGTTTCAATCAACCTTCAATCGACCCATCAATCAACCTTTCAATCTTGACCAAAGCTAATTTCAAGTTTAATTTTAACTCACAGCCGGATTTTTAGTTTCAGTTCAGAGTCGTGTTGTAAGTGTCTACTGTGTGTGAAACGCAGTCTAATACTGATTTGGCTTTTCTTGAATGTAATTTGGCTGCACTAAAGCGAAAACAAAAAGAATGCAAGTACCATCATTGTAGTACCACAGGTAAGGTTGTGGGATGTCATTTGCTGACGCTCCAGACTTTTTTGTCTGCTCAATCTTCTTTTTTTCTGTTCTTTTGCACTCGCGGTTGAAATTTGTTCTTAAAACATTATTTTTTTTTTTTTTAGTTAGGAAACTGTATAATCGAGTTTCAATGTCTTTACCGCCTGCAATATCCTTTCAAATACCGCACTTTTCTTGTTTCGGTTATTATAGTCTCTACTTCTAATTTTCCATAACTCAGGGAAATCACGATATAACTCTATTAATAAACAGATAAAGGCACGTTCTGCATTTTTTGCTTACTTCTGATCTGTCTTCCATTGTTGTTGGTACGTGACTGACGCAATACTCCAACATAACTAGTGTAGACGGTCAATCGCCCTCGCCAACTACTTGAGTCATTCAAACTTTCTATCAACCACCATCAACGCTTGACTTCAGCGTCAAATAGGTTTCTAGACGGTCAGTCATGCTTGGATCAATCGACTGACCGAAGCTTTTGATCAAAATGATTGACCGTCTCGGGCCTCCTTAAAAACTGTTTCTTTTCTAATGATCTTTTGATTCTGAAACATTAACTGAGATTTTTTCATGACTTAAATTCTTGAAAATTTCATGGCTTCTTATTCTTCAAAATTTTATTGTTCTTGATAAACTTCCCGTGAGCCCCCGAAGTCAAGCTTAAAATCTAAGCGACCCCTCCCCATTTGTCTAATATTCTCTCTAACTTTCCTACTAGGTTCCTTCAGCTGTTAATTTCAATTCCTTACATTTTACAAATATGCTACTCTGTAAACCTGGACGCAATTAGTAGTTTTCGATTCAGCTCTAGCCTTTATACTAACCCAAAGTCCAGCGTCCCTGCCCTGCCCCTAAATGTCCAAAAAGTATGACTTAATACGAAAAGCTGTTCCCAAAATATTGCGCATACGCTAAATTGACAACATGGCAGCAAATAGTGCAGTTTAACCATTCTAGACAAGTATACTTCACACATTAGTTTTATAGGAGCCTATCGTGCAAAAACGTTATTTACGTATGAATTCACGAAAAAATATTAATTGGCCGTTTTCCTCCTCCTTTAAAGCTACATTTGAATTTCCATTCCTTAGCCCCAATCCATTTCTTTCTCTATCAGTACCGGAAACTTTTTGCTCAATCCCTCCAGCCATTGTCAAAATGTTGCAGAAATGCTACTTCGAAGACTTGTATAAACACAGTATTTTTAAACTTACACCCCCTTCCTTCAGAAACTTCAATCCACTTGACAATAATTCCTCAATTTTTAATTCGACCTCATAAGGCATTCCCAAGATTTTGCAAATAATTGAAAAATAGAACGCACATAACTTCTTTTAATTTATTCAGGTACGCGTGTCCTTTCTAAAATATACTTTTGGGAAACGGATGGTCTTGACCAGGCGAATAATCCAGAAGAGCTAGATTATTAGGAACAACGAGTTTTATGTCCGCTTTTAGTCAACTCCATCCTATATCGTTCCTAACAAATGTTTGATTTACTTAGCACACTGACTGATCATGAAAACTTTTGAGAAAATCGGACAACCAGGATCAACCATGCTCGCCTTGTCCATCATAAAATCTAAGAGTAAACAATGTGAAACAGGCATAAATTACGGCCCCTTATCCCAGGGAATGCGGGAGTTATACTACCTCTGATATATATTTGTTGGAACGTTTTACTATTTCGAACCAAATGGCCATGTAAAATTTTGATTGGATGTCTAGAGTTGTGAAGGGCGTGTGGGAAAAAAGGTATAGGAGGAGACTAGTTACCTTCCTATCACTTTCAACTCTTAAAAAGAACTTAGAACTTTCTACTCGTTTCAATGATACATTTCAGTTCTAAAGATAATGCATAATTATGCCCCCATAAAATGTATTATTTGTTCGTATTTTGTTGACAAGCCTATTTCATGGAAAAAGAAAAGAAAATTTTAAATCTTTTGGCTTTTTTATGCATAAGAATGCCTAGTTTGGCTTGCTATTTGTACTTTGGAGACAAATTTTCAAATTTATTTGACAACATACGCCCTTGTGAAAATCCAGACGCATATAATATTGTTTGAATTAGTTATTTACTTCCTCAAGTTGACCTGAAAAATAAAATTTAGTGCCATTCCCAAAACATTTTACCAGTGCTCTTTGACAACCTGGATAGACTTAAACTCTTTTGGTTTAGTTCAATTGTAATAGCCAAATTAGTAAAAGAAATAACCATGAAAGTTTCACTTCAACATCCTCAATCGTTCTTGGGATGGCGACCAGCATACACACGGTGCCTTTTGATTTAGTTTTAAAGCATAATGGACAAGTTGCGTAACTATCGGTTGTTGACAAACCCAATATCCCTAGAGATATAGCTACTGGACCGTTCAACTAGGTCGAACAAAATTGCTATCTCAAAATTTTGGTTGGCAATCTTTAGAGAATTACTGAGCTTGGGAAGAGGGCTACTTGTAGACCCCGGTACCACACCCGCACATTGACCGAACGCTGCCAAAGAAAGGCCAGGTTGACCCCCGCCGAATTGTGTCACAACGCCACCAGCGCACCGCATGCGCGGTGCCACCGGCAGAGGCGGCGGCGTTCGGCTTACTTTGAATTAATTTTGCAGCAACTGTTTATTGCGTCAACCGTAAAGTCGGAGCTTTTCTTTCCTCGTGTGGTAAGAATTTCTAATTTCCTGATTAGGAATCAAGCAGGGCTTGCACTATCTCCAAATTTTCGGGTATTTCCCCGAAAATATATGTGTCACCCCGAAAACAAACTGGTGCACCGAACCCCCGAAAATAACCCAATCACGGTGCCACCCCTAGTAACTATCCCTGCCAAATATTACTTTTTATACCATAATTCTTCACTACTCTCTCGTTCGTTTATTTTCGTCTCTTGTGTTACTTTGCATATAAACCAGACAGATACAATTGCAATATACACGGTACTTCATATGTTGACAAAAGTGTCGTCTTTATGAAACTAAATAAAAAAAAACTAATTTTTTTAAACTGAAAGTAAGGAGCGACATCAAAACTTAAAACGAACAGCAATTATTCCTTATATGAAAGGGGCTGTCCCCTCCTCAACGCCTCGCTTTTTAAAACCATAGAAATACTTTGATAGACCCAGGGCCCTACATTGGGGTTTGTTCATTGTCTTGGGCCTTTTTGGATTTCTCATAGGCTACTGGCCTAATTTGGATTTTGTTTGTGCTCCCTTTTAATTATATTCTTTGGGTCTTATCGAATGCCAAGGCGAATCTATTATCTATTATTTCAATTATTATGCAAGGGTTCTGAAACCCCACAGCCATTTCATTTCTACCAGATTTCTATTTCTCTTGATGAATAACGAAGAAGACCAGCGACTTGCGAAGTTTTTAACTCATGAATAGGTCCGAATCTGTTGTAAATTCAAGCTGGGATTTGAGAAAGACTGATAAAAATATTAATGTTCGCGGTTAACATCGATCGCGCCAGCGACGCGCCATCGACATATCAGCGTTGGCGGCACGAAAAAGTCATCGGCGGGTCTAGCTACTTGCCCTCCAATTACTTTTGACTCTCGAAACTGGTACTAGAAAATTTAATTTCAAATCGCATGAGCTCCTTTAAAAGTTTCAATGATAATGATATCCGTGATAATGCTGCGCTGCCTTTAATATTGATTATATGTCCTTTTAAAAACCTGAGAGCATATGGTCTTTTCGTTTATTCGAAACTCTCACCAAACGTTTCCTTGATACTCTTAGCGTCATTAGTTACAGCAATTGTAGAAGTAGTATTAAAAGTATACACACAGTGCCTTCTGTTTGGTTCGAAATCCACCATAGCTTACTCTGAAAAGTCCAACTTATTAATGTAAACCATTCCTAACATATTGCTGGTACAACCTTGACAGTCTACATGACAATTTACCTTTTTGACAGTAAACAGTTCCTAAGATATTGCTGTGTCACCCATTTCCACAGTCTACACGCTCATAATTTTTTTATATAGTTCAACATCAGTCCAAATACTCCTTGAAAGCTTCACTATAATGCACTTAGCTTGCGCAGCAGCAATAGTAGCGGTAGCATTAGTGGCAGTATGCACATAGCACCTTTAGTTTTCTTCAATATCCCCCTCCCACAGACATACTCAAAACTTCAACTTAATATCATGAACCGCTCTAGAAGCATTGCTGATACGTCCTTTTGATAACCTGTGTGCCCATAGCTTGCTTCAATTTAGTGAAGTACTGTTCTAATGTTTTCCAAAATTTCCACCTTAATACCCTTAGCTTTAATAGCAAAGCAGTAGTAGTACCAGCAGTAGTAGAAGCAGTAGAATCAATAGCAGTAACCTTAGCTTTAGTAGCAGTAGTATTAGTATCAGCAGTAATAGTAATAGCAGTGAAAGTAGTAAAAGTAGAAGCAGTTGTATTCGGATGCAAGTTGTATTAGGAATGTTTCAACTTTTCAAACGGAACCTTTCCAAAGATATAGCCCTTTGACAACCTGCATACAGACGTGTGTTGTGATGCCGTTTAAATTCTCCCTCAATATTCCTAAAAAATTTTCACCTTCATACCCTTGGGCATGGTTGTAATAGTAGTCAGAATAGTAGTAGCAGTAGTAGGACAAGTTATAAGACCAGTAGTAGTATTAACAGCACTAGTACTAGTAGCAGCAGCAGTATTAACATATTGCCTTTTGGTCAATTGAACATCCCCCTCATCATGCCCAGGAAGTTTCAACTTAGAAGCTATTAATTCTATTTGCTTATCTTAAAACTTTTAGCCTTACAAGTAGTTGCAAAAGAAGTAGAAGTATTAGCAATAGCGTGCAAATATTGCCTTTTGGTCAATTGATCTTCCCCTTCAAGCATTCTCTGAAAGCTCCTACCTAATACCCAAATCCATTCTTAAGATACGCCCTTTAGACAATCTGCATGGACATAGCGTGTTTTGATTTAGTTCAAATTTTCCCTCAGAGTTGTTCCAAATTTTAACCTTCATATGCTTAGCCTTAATAGTACTAGCCTAGTAGCATAGTAGTAGTGGTAGTAGTAGGAGAAGTAGTATTGTATAAATAACAGTGAAATAGGTAAATACTTTTATTTGACAGTGAAACACAAAAAAGTTATCTGGACATTTCGGTCGCATACACAGTAGCCGTCTTCAGCAGATAAACCTCTACTGTGAATGTAACCGAAATATCCGAAGATTTATTTTTATGTTGATTCACTCTCAAATAAAAGGATTTTCCCTATTGAACTGTTATTTATATGCCATGGAAAGGTAGCGTGGTCTGCAAAAATACCTAAGAAGTGTTAGCAGGAGAAGTGTTGTATTCGTAGTAGTACTGACAGTAGAAACAGCAGTATTAATAGCAGCAGTAACATGTATATGTTGTCTTTTGGTCAGTTGAACATTCCCCATGATTAATGGGAAGTTTTATCTTAATACGGTATGTTATTCCAGATATACTGCTGATAAACCGTTTTGACCCACTATTGATCTTAAAAATCTTACCCTTACAAATAGTTACAATAGATGTAGTAGTTGGAGTAGTTTAGAAGCAGTAGTAAGAGTAGAAATGGAAGTAGCATTAGTACTACCATGCACATATTGCCTGTTCGTCAATTGATCTCCCCCTTTAAGCATTTTTGAATGTTCTAACTAAATACCCAAATCTATTCTTGAGATGTGTCCTTTTGACAATCTGTATACCCAGTTTGTTTTGATTTAGTTCAAATTTCCCCACAAAATTCTCTCAAATTTCCACCTTCATGCGCTTAGCCTTAAAAGTACTAGTATCATATTTATTGTGGTAGTAGTAGCAGGAGCAGCAGTAGTAGTAATAATACTGTATTAGTAGTGCTACTAAGAATAGTAGCAGCAGTAATAATGGCAGCAGTAGCATGCATATGTTGCCTTTTGTGCAGGTGAACATCCTCCTCATGATGCCCTGGCGTTTCATATTGATACAGTAAGCCGTTTCAAAAATATTTCAGATACACCCTTTTGACAATCTGTATGCACATAGTATGTTTTGATTCCCTTCAATTTACTTCAAAATTTTCAGTGGAAGTGTTGGGGGAAATGATAGGGATCGGGAGGGGGGAGGCTGGTTGTATATATAGCTGGTTAGGGAGACTTAGATATGTAGTTGGCAAAGAATCATAAAGTAGCACTAGAGAGGAAGAGAAGCATTTATAGAGTAACATTGATAAAATAATATTTTAAACTGCATTTCTCGCTAAATACAGCATAAGAAGAAATAAGGAGAGGAATGAAATACAACCTTTCATTTTTGGGCTCGAAACTAAACAATGGTTTATATGGTTAAAATAATACCTCCATTCTCCCCAATTTGTGATTCCACTGCATGTTGGGTGGAATCAGGTGTGGTAGGTAGAACATCCAAAGCAATACCACCATGTTCAGATGACAAAATAGGATTTCTACTTCCAAAAAACTCCTCACCATCAATTAGAAATGTGTCTTCGATTTCTAAAACGAATTACGAGTAAAAGAAGATGTAATGATTACTTCAAAGGTGTTCAAGATTCACACCAAATCAAGGTGACATGATGACACATGTGTTGGAAAAAAATTATATTTGTTTAGACTATATACTCATTTACACTATATACTCACATTACAGTTTGACCTATATTTCGATATTTATTGATTCAGTATTTTTTCTTGAATTAATATTGAGACTTTTTAATTTGTGTGGTGATTGGGATAGCCATGAAAAGCTCTGACGAAACGCCTGAACTTGTATATTCTCCGGTTCTGAATTTTATTCAAAGCAATTTGCTAAGCAGAATTGAGGAGGATATTATCAAAAGACATGATATGGAGTTTTTTGATGTGAATATAGTCAAAGAAGCTAAAAGTTTACTGTGGCAAATAAGTGCACCTGAATCGGATTGCCCAGTACGTAAGGGGAACAATGCACTTTCTAATCATTTTAGTGACATTATTTCTCTGTTAAGATCTCTTGACAGTAGCGACACTTTTGTACTTATGTTTGTGATAAAGCGACCTACAGAGGTGCCATTTCTCCCTGCAAATGCTTATACTTCTTTACTCTCTGAGTTTAATGAGCTACAACAAGAGCTTGTTGAAATGTCAGGGAAACTTGACAATTATCAGTTGAATTTTCCTCAACTTCCCAAACCTACCCCAGCAATTGACACTCATACGACAGCTATTGTCTCTAGAGTGCCTTCAGATCTGTCTGATCCGATTAAACGCAAATCTGTTCTCGATCAAATAGCTGGACATGAATTAGTTTGTAGTGTGAAACCTGTTAATGACAGATGGTATGTCAATATTGATAAATCTGCAACTGAAGATTTGTGTACATCAGTTCAGAATTTTATTACTGGATCAACAGTTAAAGTACAATCCAAGCGCTTTTTTGGGATTCTCAGAGGTTTCCCAGTTGATGTCGATCTTTCAGTTATTAATAGACTGCAAAGTATAATAAGTGCAAATCGACTGGGCCAGACTATGTCAGTCAAGCTTGAATTTGAAGACTCCCTCACTCAGTCTGCTTATTTCAAAGAAGGAATTAAAGCTGGATATGAATTTTTCGAATTCACGAATTTAAGGAAATACCTAAATGCTGCTTCAAATGCCGATCATACGATCACTTTCAAAGTGCTTGCACCAGCAATGTCCCAAAATGTGCCAGATGTGCTGGGCCATATTTTTCTACTAAGGATAGTCCTTGTAGCGCTGTTCCCAAGTGTGCTAACTGTGGTAAAAATCATGCTTCTTATAGCCTGTCCTGCCTTGTATCTAAGGAACTAATGTCACGCTCCCACTTTTCGCAATGACTTTGAAGTTTTCAATAATATCGTTTAATATCAATGGTACAAAGGATAAGGACTTCGTTATTGATGAGCTCTACAATGATTTTGATTTGGTTTGTTTACAGGAGCATCTTCTTACAGACTTTAGAATTACCGTTGTATGTCGGATTCTTCATCAAGATGTGTTTTTACTACTGCCAGAGCCACAAGAGTCAAGAGTCTGGAATGAATGCGGTAGACCGCCTTGTGGAATTGTTTCTGACCTTAAGTGTAAGACGCGCAGTGAATATAAAAAAATACCTTAAGTCAATGCGTTATCGTGGTATGGATTTTCCAGTGTCAAAGAGAGAATGGCGAAAATTTATTAATTCTGAGTCGATTAGAAGTGATGTACCAAGCAGTGATTGTCTTCCTGCATCTGCTTGGCATGGCCATTACTCGTCTATTTTTTTCTAATGTTAATTACCGTGTGCATTCTTTATATACTCATTCTCTTTCTCCTTTTTTTAGTACCCCTCTATCTCAGCGTCGTTGTGTTCCCATTTCTCTTTCATCCGTAGTTGAAGCAATTAAGAAACTTAAATCAGATAATGTTGATAATGATCGTATATCTAGATTTCACAGCACCACACAAAATATGTACAAATACACAGATGTGTATTTGTACTTCTAGTGTACCGGAGATTTTTTTTTTTGTGTGGTACTGTTTCTTCAATTTTAAAGAAGGGAAATTCTCCTTTAATTTGCTCTTCTTACCGACCTATTACTGTCTCTTGCACTTTTAGTAAAGTTCTTGAGCATGTATTACTACCTTTTGTGACTAATAATATGCTTGAGAGATATAACCAGTTCGGATTTAAGCCCGGAGTAGGTTGTCAACACGCACATCGTGTATTATCTTCTTTGCTCCTTGAAAATTCTTCCAAGGGAAAGAGTATATATCTTTGTACTTTAGATCTATCAAAAGCTTTTGATAGTGTATGTCATAGTCAGCTTTTTTCTGCTCTTCGTGGTTGCGGTGTCAATCTATCGGTTATTTTGCTTCTTCGGTACTGGTACTCTAATTCTTTTCTTCGGCTGAAATCTGCGCCAGCTTCTATTATTAAATTACAAAGAGGTTTAAGGCAAGGTGGAGTTTTATCTCCGACCCTATTTAATTTATGTATTTCAGGAGTTCTGGCAAAGATATTGGCTACCCATTTCTGGTTTTTCTGATGTTTCATACCTGGCCTACGCTGATGATCTGCTTCTTATAAGCCATACTAAAACTGGTTTATCTAACATGGTTTCTTGTGTCACCACTTCTTTTTCAGACATAGGCCTTTCTCTTAATGTAGATAAATGTAAATTTCTTTCTTTTAATAACATTTCTAGTACTTCCCTTCGCTGTAGTGGCTTTACTATCCCTTTCGTAGTTTCTCTTCGATGGCTCGGTATTTCTATTACTAATAGTCTTCCGAGCTTGCGCCAGCCTACAGTCTCAGATATTAATATGCAAATTAAATTAGGATATGCTAAGATTGTTGCCAATAGAGGTAAATATAATAAATTCGCGTTGGCCAAGCTCTACTCAACTTTTTGTGACCATTCAATTCTTTTTGCTTCTGGAATTTTTCTCCTTCTTAAGAAAAATGAGTTTAAAAAAAATCCGGATTAATTATTTTAGATTTTGTAAATTTTGTTGTTTCTTCCCCCTTGGACCAAAAACCGGGTAATTATTAATAAATTTCTTGTTCCTAATATTACTGAAAAACTGGAAGCACTACACAGAAAACTTTCAAATACCGCTTGTATCCGTTTTTCTCCGCACCATCACCTTATTAGGTTTTTTCAGCCGTAAGTTATTTTTCTTTTATTTATTTATTTGTTTTTCTCTGTTTGGCCACTCCACATTTTTTAGTATTGTAAAGAGTGAGTAAAATAAAATAATGATAATAATAATGACAACTTGTGTCCATGTTTCTGCATATTACTGCTTATTAGGTTCTGCAAATCGTGAGTTTTTTTCTCTTCTTCTTTTCCCCCTCCTTTCATGTTATTTCTCTTTTGTTTTAGTTTCTGTTAATTTTTATGTGTTACTCTGTAACTGGTAATCTTTGACTTCTTTATTGATTTGTGTTGCATTTTATGTGTTTTTCCTCGTGATACTCCACGTATTGTACCTCTGTACAGTGTGGGTTAGAAATAAATAATAATAATAATAATAATTTATAGATTAGTAAGAACTATTTCTTAGTGAATATTCTCTCCGGTGCTTGTTGTTACTCTTCTTCTCTCTTTCGTGAACTTTGTGACAGGATTACACTCCTCCTTATCTTAATGGGAAACAAATGAATCAATGGATTTAATGTAAGATTCTTTGCTAGCAACAAGACATTTTACTAGCATTGTCCATGTCCTATGTAATATCTTTAAATATTTGTATTTACTGTTACAAATGGACATCAAGATATTCAAACTTGGAATAAAACTTTTACAATCTCTTTTCTTTCAATAGTGAGAAAAGCAGAATCGGCAATTCAATAAAAAGAATACATAACTTACATATAACTTTTCAAAAGTAGAGGAAGTTTAAACCTCAGCCTCCTCCCAGGACATATTTTTGTGTATTCTTTCTATTTGGCAAGTTACTACATAGGTTTCACCAAAAATTCTGCTTCGGATAGTTTTCCCTTGGAATACTCTTTCCTATTCCATTTTGAAAGGGGATTTTATCTGTTTTGGAGCATGGGTATGATTTTCTTAATGATTTTTTGGTTCACTTGTGGAAAACCCACTCAAAACAATCTTTCTCAGTATTTTTCGTTAAACCAATCTCCTTCTTTGAAAAAAACCCTGGTTATCTCCTTAGTCGACCTCGTTCTAAAAATTGGTGCACACTATTACGTAATCTCTGAATTAAATAATATTAAGACTTTTTAAAGTTATTTAACTTATTGAAGATATTTTAGATAGAATATAAAAAAGGTAAAACAAGAAAACAATGAATGCATCCCCTTTCTTTTGCTATTCAACATGAGAAAACCAAAATTTACTCATTTTACTATATATCCTGAGATATGGTTTTCAAATTTCGAAAAATTTTATTGAAATATCTTTCTAAAATAAACTAAAGGTTGAAGATAATTTCTTAAACCACATTGGCCTGACATCACATAAAGAAAGAAAAACGAGCAAAAATGGGGTTATTATAGGCCAAATGAAAATACTGCAAAAACAAAGCGAGATTCCGGTGATTTAAGAATAAACGAGTCATATTTCGGTTTTCTCAAAAGAGAAGCCGATACTTTAGTAATCCCTGAAATAAACCTTGAACCACTTTCCCAGTCATCTAATCAAACAAGTGAACAATCCCTTAGGGTGTCTGCAAGAAATGCATTAATTAAAATCCGAAATCAAATGACATAGTTCTCCAACTTATTTAATTGCTGGTTCGTTTTGTTTTTTGAGTGAATGAATTGTTTCCTTTTCTTTGTCAGTTGTTCGCTAGTATCCGTCGATGGCAGTTCATATTTTTTTGGATTTTGTGCAAATCGCGGATATTGGCGAATAACTCGCTTTTATGGTTGTTAGGTATTTGGTTTTAATTCTTTTAATTTTTGGCTTTTATTGAATTTTATTCATCTTTTAAGTTTTGGGTTTTTCTTCGGTTTTTTGGTTCTTTTCACATTGACTTTTTTTGTTTGTTTGTTTTTTTTTTTGTTTTTTTTTTCTTCGGCACTTTCCTTGGATACATCGTTTCGTTTCGCGCTGAAGAAGAGAGGCGTTTGTCCTCTCGAAATATTCGCTTTGTTTTTTCAGTATTTTCATTTTGCCTATAAAAACCCCATTTTTGCTCGTTTTTCTTTCTTTATGTCTAAAGATTGAACGTTATATCCGATACTTAGAAATATAGAACTGATACTAAACTTGGTATGGGCATTTACAGAGTTCGCTTTTGTGGGAAGTCTACATTGACAGAACCCGTCAACAGTTAGGGGGAATAGCTACATGGACACAAACTTTCAATAACTATATCTCTAAAACCTGAGAATGAAAGTCATGAGTTTGACTATGCCTTGCCCCTCCATGTTTTTGTACATACATATCATTGAGTTCTTTTTGATAAGGCAATTTTGATTTCTAAAATAAATAGTTTACCATAATCTTGTAGGGCGACACTTGAAAAAAAAAATACGCAGAGACCTTGTTTTGATTAGAGATACTGGAGATACTCCTTACAAATCCGATTACAATATCAAAAAAAAATAAAATCAAATAATATTCTTTCTCATTTCAAACCAAGATCATTTGACTAAATCAAGAAAATCAGGTTTGTAGATAAGTCAAGTTATTGCTACAGAGAGGAGTCTTGGCCAATTGAATTTGAAGATCATTTATTGTGGCTTGGTTTTGTTTGTTTGCTTTAGTGTTTCTCCTGTTTTGTCAGATTTTAATTCGAAATTTTAGTTTGTTTGTTTGTGTTTTTTTAGCATTCAGGACAGAATGATGGAGGCCCTCACCAAATTATCTGCTTTTGTATTTTTGCTTCTCTTTTTCTACTCGCTGAAAATCCCCCTTGTTTTCTTGGTGATTTTTTTTTTATTATATTTTTTCGTTTTCTGTCAAACATTATGCATACCCAGTGTGGCTTAAGAACGTTTTTACATATGAAAGTTCTATTTCATTGAAAACTGAGTTGTGGTTCTTTCCTACTATTTACGACTTATACAGATGTGAAAGCTTCAACTTGTAAAATTTAAGAATTAAGTTTCATCTGTACTGTCCTCAATTCTTTAACTACATGTTCAAAATCATCTTTTTAAACAATCAACTTTAAATATAATAGCAATCCCAAATCTGGGTCAAATTCACACTTTTATCAAAAAAAAGGTAAAGGGCATCCAACTTTCTCACAACAACTTTAATTTGGGTCCATAAATTCTTATCACCATAACATTTACCAATAAGAAGTTGGTATTTGAGATCTAGTTAAACACTTATTCCTGTAAAACGCACAAAAATATGAAATCTTTAACAATTTTATTGTCTAGTTTATATTTTATTTTCTAGTTTCATTCAGCTATTATGTTGCTTTGCCAAAATATTTCAGCCCAAAAAGAAAACAGTGTAGCTTAAACATTAAATGACAAAACAGTCATATTTTTCCACATTGAAAGCGAAATATCCCACTTAGCCCCCCCCCCCCAGGAACTTCTATGAATTTTCAAGAAAAACAAGCTAAAAATATCTCTTGAAGTTGAAACTGTAAATACAAGCTTTTATAATTTATTTATATTAAAAAAATAAGTCCTAGATTTATTTGTAGTTGTCTAAAGAGATATAGGGAAGAAGTATACAACTGTTAAAAAAAATAATTTCTCTGACTGAATCAAGAGGGAGAGGGGAGATGGTTTACAACGTTGTTTCCTGTCTTGGCTTGATTTTCAGTGTTTACACTTGTGATACTGAAATTTTTAACTTCTTTTATACATTCTCAAAACTTAAGTTTTAATGTACCTGTACCATAAAAAAAATTCTATGCAGTGTTTAGTAGAAATAAATACTACCTTGTTTAACATCGACAGATTTGAATAGGTAAGTTGTATCCATAATTCCCAAATCAAATCAGAGATACAGAAATACTTTTCCAAGTAACAATTTTGAATGTTATACCTTCAAAATGACAAACAAAAATGACCTGAAAAATATTTTAAAGAACTATATCATAGTTAGATTTCTATTTGATCTAAAAAAAACAGTAAAATACTTAAATCTCAAATAAAAAAACAGCTTTCTAGAAATTAACACAATTGAAGAGAAAACACACAATCAATAACAACAGCTTTACATTTTAGAAAAGAAACTTCCTTTAAAAAAAACTATAGCTTACACATGTAAAAAAGTAAAACAGAAGAAAACAAAAAAGCAACTTTCAAAAGATGAAACACTGGTAAGGTATCTACAACTAAAAGCTTTGTCAATCTGATATATCACTCTGATTTAGGTTTAGACAGAGGTTGCATCTACAAGTAAAAGCTTCATCAATCTGATATATCATTCTGATTTATGTTTAGACAGAGGTTGCTTTAGAAGGATATTTCATAGATATAGGACTTCTAACAGGGTTCAAGAAATCTTAGTACAAAATTCTTTTTCTAAAATACCTAAATTGAAACAAAAGAGTAGCACCACTCACTTTTATGTTCAGTACTCTTGCCATAATTAATATTTAGACCTATGACAGGTGAATCTACCCTACTTCCCACCCTAATAACTAACAATTGGCCCAAGAAACATGCAAAACTTTATTAATTTTATCGGTCGAGGTCATTTTTATATTTATTTTGATAAACTTTACCCTTTTACATGTTCACAAAATATTTAAAAACAACATTAATCTTGTTATCTTCACTTCAGTAGATTGTCATGTCCAAGCAACTGAATACCGTCAAACGGGGTTACTTTGAACTAAAAGCACCTTTTTTTCTCCTTTATTTCGCAATAACTTTTGTAGATGGTAACGTAACAACCTAGAAAAACATTTCCGTATGTATTTCTGACCACTGAAGAGGGTGGACGTTGCGGATTTTTTCTATTCCTTCCCACATGGCCATAATTTTTTTTTTTTAAATGGTGTTCAAAGTTACCTACACTTTGTCCAACTTTGAACGACATTATTTTATTTTATGTACTGTTCATGTAATTTCCTAATTTGTTCAAAGTTGGCCTTGCTTTGGGTAAGTTTGAACAACCACTTATTTACAGACTTTTTTTTCTCTAAGATTCAATGTAAAAAAGGTCGCTTATCTTGAACAAAATTAAGAAGAAACACAGAAAATTAGACTAAGATAATGTAAAAAAAAACAGAACTTGCAGAAAAATCCCAGAAAACAGGGGGCACTTGTGTTCTTTGAAAATTTTTTTTTTTGACTTTGTAACTTCACGGTGCCCTGCAATTTGGAAAGGGCCATGTCCTTTTCGAACGAGTAGTCCAGCAAAAACATATCTTTCTTCAACAACACTGACATTATCTTTCTTGGGCCAGTTGTAACTGAAGTCAGTATTGCTTACACGTTCCATAAATTTGAACTACACCATCCCCTCATCTGGAAAGTCTTCTGCTCGCCCAATGTAGAAATCTTTCTCATAGAACACAGCATAGAAGTCAGACAGTTTAATTGGGGGACCTGAGTCCTTCTTACAAGTAGAATTATCACCACCCTCATGTTCACTGTTCTGGCCTTCATCCTAACCAAGTTCACTGGAACCGTCGCACAGTTTTTCCGGCAAGTTGTCTGATGCGTCGTCAGATGAGCAGTCTAGATTCAGGACTTCTCGTAACTTTTTCCCAGCTCGCTTTCCTTTATTCGGCTTCATTTTAGCTTTGCCAGATTTCACTTCACTTGTCCTTGAATCCTCAAGATCTTATTCTCTCTGTCGCTCGATTCAGCTAGTGATTTTCCGGGAGCCATGTTAAGCTTTGTTTGCTTACGTGACACAGTACCAAAAGTGACAAACCGCCTTTTTTCAAAAAAAGTTAAGACAGAATCACCAACTGCCTCACGGATTTCGTCATTTGATCATCTATCGGGAATCTTTTCGATGCAAAGCTTTCTGTCAAAGCATGCTCTGAACCAATTTTGAAGGTTGACATTGTCATCCTTTACCAGCTCATCCCAGAGGAGCTTCAATAGCTTCGAAAACACCTCCTTTCGGACTGAATTTTCGGCAGGGTTTTGCATCTTGTATTCTTCGAGGGTTCTTCCCAGATTCGTTTAGTCAGCCCAAAGAATGCTACATCAAGGGGTTGCAAGAAATGGGTACAATTCGCTGGTAAACAAACAAAAGCAATATCTTGCTTTTGTTCTTGTTTCTTTGCAGGCCTTGATAACCTTGTCACTGAAGTGAGAGCTTAGCTGATCGCCTATTAAAAGTTTTCTTCCAGGCAGAGCTTTAAGGTGCGGAAGCAACTGAGACATGAACCAATCTTCGAATACATAGCCTTCAAACCAACCGGACTTGCTAACGTTATATCGAGCACCACGAGGTCCCCCACTTCTCCAACTGGAGTACAAACCTTTTGCCTTATAACAAACGTAAGGAGCCAATTGTTCTCCAGTAGCTGAACCACAGACCATAATCGAGACTGCAGTTTTAGTCTGGTTCATAATCCGCTCTGGGTATTTAACACTCCTTTTGAATGTACGCTTTTTTCTGCATGGATCATTACTTGCATTTGTTTCATCAAAGTTAAAAAAAATTGGATTCTGGCACATCTTTGACCGTTGATTCAAGGGTATCAAAGTAGTCGGTAAGGTCTTGGCGAGTCGCTTTTCCTTTCTTTCTCGAACAGTTTTGGCACATCGGTACTGCTAGTTGGTCTTTGTGGCGCCTCAAGAAGGAGTCAACCCATTCACGACCTGGAATGTTGTTTTTGAAAGCGTTTACCGTTTATCCAATGTTGTCAAGGTACGATGCAACTATCCATTGCATATCTGATTTGTCGAAAGGATATCCCCATTCTGCAGCAATTATAATATTTTTCACAAGAACTTCTTCGTCTTCTTTATCAAGGCAGACGGGATGTCCAACTTTCTTTGTATGCCGATTCTTCATCTTGTTATTCAAAGTGCCAACAAGTATGTTGACTCTTGTAGAAACATCACAATAACTTGCTCCATTTGAAAGCTCAGTTAAAGCTTCCTGAAGAGTATTTTCGTTGTAATTAGCATATGGTCGACTCCCAACCTTGCACACATAAGTTCAGGGCATCTTCCTGAAAGAATTATAGGCCTATTTAATTCCAGCAGTGGCGTCTTTATATTGCTCTGGTAAACGCCGTTGCAGTAAACGCTCCATGCAGAGGTGGATGAGATAGAAAAGTGGAATTGGACTTCACTCGCCGTGAAACGTCAAAAAATTTCGTTAATTTGAAAGGGAAATGCCTCAGAAAGAAGTAAAAATTAACAGAATGTTGCAAGAGCTTTGCTAAAAATGCAAGTTTTTTAAATCTTTTAAGGTAAACTTGGCTAACTTGGGACATAACCGACAAAGCTAAATCGGAGTTCACTTGCCGCAGAGCGGCCCAAAATTTTCCAAAATTTGAGTGGGAAATTTCTTAGAAACACTACTAACGCTGCTAACTTATCAAAGTCTACAGCAAAAAATTAAGAGGACTGCTGCAAGGAGAGATTAAGCTAAAAAAATTGAACATTGACATTGAACGCACTTGGGGTACCTGGAATTCAGTGGCATATTTGGGTGGGGGGCCGCCCCCTCCCCCCAAAATTCCCAAAGATTTTTTTTTAGCTTAATCTCTCCTTGCAGCAGTCGCCTTAATTTTTTGCTGTAGACTTTGATAAGTTAGCAGCATTAGTAGTGTTTCTAAGAAATTTCCCACTAAAATTATGGAAAATTTTGGGCCGCTCTGCGGCAAGTGAACTCCGATTTAGCTTTGTCGGTTATGTCCCAAGTTAGCCAAGTTTATCTTAAAAGATTTAAAAAAAAAACTTGCATGTTTAGCAAAGCTCTTGCAACATTCTATTAATTTTTACTTCTTTCTGAGGCATTTCCCTTCCAAATTAACGAAATTTGTTGACGTTTCGCGGCGAGTGAAGTCCAATTCCACTTTTCCATCTCACCCACCTCTGCATGGAGCGTTTACTGCAACGGCGTTTACCAGAGCAATATAAATACGCCACTGCTGGAATTAAATAGGCCTACAATTCTTTCAGGAAGATGCCCTGAACTTATGTGCGCAAGGTTGGGAGTCGACCATATGCTAATTACAACGAAAATACTCTTCAGGAAGCTTTAACTGAGCTTTCAAATGGAGCAAGTTATTGTGATGTTTCTACAAGAGTCAACATACTTGTTGGCACTTTGAATAACAAGATGAAGAATCGGCATACAAAGAAAGTTGGGCATCCCGTCTGCCTTGATAAAGAAGACGAAGAAGTTCTTGTGAAAAATATTATAATTGCTGCAGAATGGGGATTTCCTTTCGACAAATCAGATATGCAATGGATAGTTGCATCGTACCTTGACAACATTGGATAAACGGTAAATGCTTTCAAAAACAACATTCCAGGTCGTGAACGGGTTGACTCCTTCTTGAGGCGCCACAAAGACCAACTAGCAGTACCAATGTGCCAAAACTGTTCGAGAAAGAAAGGAAAAGCGACTCGCCAAGACCTTACTGACTACTTTGATACCCTTGAATCAACGGTCAAAGATGTGCCAGAATCCAATTTTTTTTAACTTTGATGAAACAAATGCAAGTAATGATCCGTGCAGAAAAAAGTGTACATTGAAAAGGAGTGTTAAATAACATCAGGTTTGATATCCGCCATTTTTCTTCTTCAGTTTGCCACGTACATCGTCATTGTCTAGTGCTGATGAGTAAGTAATATTGTTCCCATTTGTGTATAGTTTGTAAAAAGTGACATAAATATTTTTAGAGATCTGCGAGGAAGTTGTAATTTGGTAACCTAGTAAAAAATATAGAACGTTTAAGACCAGCCTATTATTGATGTGCTGTTTACGATGGTTCGAGCAGAGAAGAGCTGTTCAAAGTTCCCTCCAAGTTTAGGAAAAAATGGGGTTACTTTGAACGAATGGTGGTGCATGTTCAAAGTTCCCCGTGTGCGTTCAATGTTAGGTGCGTTCACGGTAACATCGGTAACAACGATAACATTGAACGCACACGGGGAACTTTGAACATGCACCACCATTCGTTCAAAGTAACCCAATTTTTTTTCCTAAACTTGGAAAGAACTTTGAACAGCTCTTCTCTGCTCAAACCATCGTAAACAGCACATCGATAATAGGCTGGTCTTAAACGTTCTATATTTTCTACTAGGTTACCAAATTAAAACTTCCTCGCACATCTCTAAAAATATTTATGTCACTTTTTACAAACTATACACAAATGGGAACAATATTACTTACTCATCAGCACTAGACAACAAAGATGTCCGTGGCAAACGGAAGAAGAAAAATGGCGGATATCAAACCTGATGTTATTCCAGTTTGAATGACACCTTGTGGGTGATATAAAGAGATTGTGTGTTTAGTCAGTAGATGCCACAAGGGAGCTACTGTTTTGTTCAAAGTAACCCACAAGGTTCAAAGTAACCCCATTTGACGGTATTGTTTTACATGGAATCAGAAAGGTTTTTCATTTCATCTTTCAGCCTTTGTATGCTGCTTGGGATCTACTTCATTTCACTTAATGATGCTGGCATCTGCCCCATTTGGTCTAAAATTTATGATAGCCTTTGATCAGTCATTTCTGCTAATGAACAATTGTAAAAATCCAACCAAAAAGTACTTATTTTTAAGTGAGGGCCATGCATCAAGGGAACTTCCTTAATGGCAAAACGTTCCATGGCACAGTCCACCTGACTAATTGCCTGTGCATAAAAGGCAAATGCTTTACAAATTTTTGAATAGTTCAATTCTAGCAAATGTTTGTCACAGCCATAAGTCTATTTATTAATAAATATTCAGTTTATAAAACCTGCTCACTATACAAGCAGATAAATTCACCTGTGAAATAATTTCTTATGTTATCCCACTGAATACAAGACTGCACTGTAATGCAAGACTGCACTGCACTGCAATCATATAAAAACAATAAAGATAATCATAAAAAAAAATTAATTTCTCACTTAATAAACTGCAATATGCTCTTTTTAATCAGATAATTGTGATTCTTCCATAATTATCAATGTTTTTTAAAATAATGTTTATTCAACTTATCTAGAGTCTATGGGAAGGACCTGAGGCTTTTCATACCAGAGGTCAAGAAAGCAAAGATAGATGTGTGCGCAATGTATTATTTATTTTTTATTTGTTTTTTTTTAGACCAGGGCACTATGTACAGAAGGAGTTGCCGCGGAATCTTCAAAAAGGGCTGATTTGATTGGCAATTGAAAAGACTAGTGCCTTTTTTAATAGTCAAAAGTGATTGAAGGGCAACCAACCCATTTCCCACGGCGACCATTTCACCAAACACATCCAGTCAAAATTTTGAGATAGCAATTTTGCTCAGCATAGTTGAAAGATCTACAAATTATGTCTTTGAGGATGACAACCCCACAGCCAGAAGGGCAAGGGTTGTAAGTGTTGCCCTGATGACATACAAGGTTTTTATGGAAAGGGTGGTTGTATAAGCTTCGGAGGGGGCTTATTGGATTGGTAATCAGAAGTTCTAGTTCCCTTTTTAAGAGTCAAAGTCATTGGAGGGCAGCTACCAACCACGCCAATCATTCCCCTAAACATATTCAATCAAAATTTTGAGATAACCATTTTGTTCAGTGTAGTCAAGAGGTCCAGAAATTATGTCTTTGAGGATGACACTCCCCACAGCCCTCAGGGCAAGGGTTGTAAGTTATGCCCCAGGCATAAATGGTTTTATGGAATAGATGGTTGCATAAACTTTGGCTTGTATGCAGCTCATATGATTGGAAGTCAGAAGATCTAGTACCCTTTTGAAGCGTTAAAAGTGAATGGAAGGCAACTAGCCCCTCACCCACAAGCATATCATTCCCCAAAAGACATCCAATTAAAATTTTTAGAAAACTATTTCGTTCAGCATTACTGAAAGGTCAAATAATTACGTCTTTGAGGATGTCAACCTCAACACAGTCCTCAAGTTAAGGACTGTAAGTTAGGCAGTTTGTTCAGTGCTTAAATATAGTATATGTTATTGAGAAAGGTATGCATGTTTGAACTTTATCATAGACAGATCAATAAAGCTGCCTGAGAAAAGAGCAATGTGGGCACAATGTTTTTTTTTACACCAGGGCACTTCATATAGAAGGAGTTGTCGTAAAAACTTTGAAAGGGGGCTTATTGGATTGGAAATTGAAAGGGCCAGTGCCCTTTTTAATAGTCAAAAGTTAATGGAAGGCCACCAGCCCCCCCCCCCACGTCATTTCCCCAAACACATCCAATCAAAATTTTGAGATAGCCATTTTCTAGAGCGTAGTTGGAAGATCCGGAAATTATGTCATTGAGGATGATAACCCTCCACAGCCTTCACGGCGAGGCTGTAAGTCATACCCTGGAGGCATGTAAGGTATTTATAGAAAGGGTGGTTGTATAAAACTTCAATGGGGGCTCATTGGATTGGTAACCAGAAATTCTAGTGCCCTTTTTTTGTCAAAGTGATCATAGGGCAGCTACCCCCCCCACCACACGTTGTATTTCCCGAGATACATCTGATAGAAATTTTGAGATAGTCATTTACTCAAAAAAATAGTCAAAAGATCATGAAATAGTCAAAAAGAGCAATGCGGGTACAATATGTTGTTGTAGAAACTTTGAAAGCGGCTAATTCAATTGAAAATTGCAAGTTCTATTGCCTTTCTTCATTGAAGATTAACCCCCCCCCTCCAGAGCCCTCAGGGCAAGAGTTGTACGTTATGGCCTTGGGACATATAATCTTTATGGAAAGGTTGGTCACATAAACTTTGGAAGGGGGATCAATGGATAGGAAATTGAAAGTTCTAGTGCCCTTTCTAATAGTCAAAAGTGATTGAGGGCAACCAGTCCCCTCTCACTTATCATTTCTTCTAACAAATACAATCAGAATTTTAAGACAGCCACTTTGTTAAGCATATTTGAAAGGTCCAGTAGTTATGTCTTTGGGGATGACAAAACCCCCCTCACCCACAGCCCTAAGGGCAAGGGCTATAAGTTATATTAGTTGCCCATTATTGACATTTAAGGTTTTTAATGGAAAGGGTGGTCACATGAACTCTGGATGTGGTTCATTCAATCGGAAATCAGAAGTCTTAGTGTCCTTTTTAAGAGTCAAAGTGATAGAAGGACAACTATCCCATCCCCTCCCCCCCCCCTTGTCTCCTTTTCCCCAAATGCATTGAATAGAAATTTGGGGATAGCCCTTTTGTTCAAAATAGTCTAAACATCATATAAAAAGGCTTTCTGAGTTGAAATAGCCCTTCAGAACCTCAATGCAAGGGTTTTAAATTATGTCCTGAAGACGTTGGACGTGAAGACGTTGGATAGGGCTCATTTGATTGGAAATTGGAAGTTATACTGTTCTCTTTAAGATTAAAAAGTTAATTGAGGGTAGCCATCCCCCTCCTTTCCAGGACCATCGTTTTCCATAACAAACATCCAATCAAAACTTTGAAATGTCTAGTTTCTTCAGTATTGTTGAAAGATCCTGTAATTATACTTTTCGGGATGTCAACCCCCCTCACAGCCCCCAGAAAGGGCTGTAAGTTAGGCAATTTGTTCACTGTTCACATATAGTATATGTTATTGAGAAGGTTGAGGGTAGTGTTGAACTGAATCAAAGCTGTGTTATGTGTATACATGCTGTCAAAAGAACATAATTCAGGAATGACTGAGTTTATTAATTTGGAACTTTCAGGAAATGATAAGGGAAATGATTAATGGACCAAAAAGGTAATATTTGTATGCTACTATTACAACTACCACCACTACTATAAATCAAAAGACACCATGTGCTTGCACACTGATAAAAGAGGGTTTCTTAAGAATAGATTTGAGCATTAAGTTGGAAATTTAAGTAAATGCTTCAAGGGGAGGATCAACTGACTAAAAGGCAATATGTGCATGCTACTACTGCTGCTACATTTACTAATACTGTTGCTACTACCTTTATTGCAACTATTTATAAGGATAAGATCATTAAGATGAAAATTGCAAAAGAATATAAATATACAGTTAATCAAAGGATATATCAGCACTGTTATACAACAAGCAATGGCTAATTGTATTAAGTTGAAACTTCCAGGACTTGCTGAAAATGATGTTCAAATCACCAAAAGGCAATACACATAGGCCTACCATTAATATTACCACTACAATTACTGTAAATAATGACTTTAAGGGTATTAAGGTGAAGCTTTTGGGGAATGTCTAGGGGAAGCTTCAATTAAACAAAAAATTATATGCACATGGGTTTCAAAAGAGCATAAAAGCAATATCATAGACATCACCACTCTATAATAGCTAGAAATACCATTGAAAATTCTTAAGGAACTAATATGCTTCAAAAGTTCTAGTACTCCTTTTAAAAGATAAAAGTGATTGAAGGGGGAAGCATCCCCCCTCCCAAGCTTATTCATTTTCCAACACACAGCCAATCAAAAATTTGAGTCATTTTCTTCAGCATAGTAGAAAAGTCCAGCAGCTATGTCCCTAGGGATTTTGGGTGTGTCAACCGCCACATTTATGCAAATGGCCTATTGTGCTTTAAAACTAAATCACAAGACACTACGTGTATGGCTGCCAATAACAAACCTCAGTAATTTATATAGAACAACTGGGGGTATTAATTTGGAACTTTTGGGGCTACTGTTATTACTACTACTGCTCTTACAATTTAAATAAGTTAAAAGAGTGTAAGTGTATCCAGGTTGTCAAAGAGCATAGATATAATTATTTGGGAGTGATATTAAGTTTTATTTTCCAGTACAAATTGAGGAGGTATAAACTGTAATTAAACAACACTAATTGTGTCAGGATTAAAAATTATTGAAAAAGTTACTCAAACATACAAATAGCATGCCACACTATGGATTCTAATATATAAAAAAATATATAATATATTATGTTTTACCATGAAAAAGACTATGTCAATAAAAAACCAACAGAAATTAATTTAAAAAACTTTTTCAACAAAACAAGTTTTCAAAGAAAAGTTAAGAGCTCCACTCAGCCACAAATGACCACAAACAAAAACAAATAACCTTTCAAGCGTTAAACTACCACAAATCAGCATTAATAAATAAATGAAACTCAAAATGAACCGAAATTACAATATACAACCAAGTCAAACTCAAAACAAGCAAAAATTAACATGAGTAGGGTTGAAAACCCCCATGATTTCTCAAAACCAGAACATAATTTGTACTTTACTGAAACAAAATGCATTTAAAATGTTTTCAATTTTTTTACTTTAATAAATAAAACATTATTAAAACTTTAAAGAATAAATATCAGTATATGAATATTAAACTGATAATCCATGGTCATTTGTTTTTTTCTTCAGTAAAGGGCAAATTATTTTCTGGTATTGAGAAGCCATGGGGTTTGTCATCCCGACTCATGCTGAGATTTGCTGGTCTTGAGTTTTTGGCTGTTTTTGGCTTAGTGGAGCTCTACTTTTCTTTGAAAAACATGTTCTATGGAAAAAGTTTTTTTAATTAATTTAAAAAAGGAAGCATTAGGGGGTGAAAATAATAAAGAAATATAGCCTATTCATTTCATACTATATCTTAGACTATTTGTGGTCATTTTCAAGAATAAAAATTATTAGCAAAGATTATCATTAGAAAACCTAACAGAATTTATTGCTGTTTGTGTTAACATGTATGGTAAAATTGAAGTTTAGGAGCTTATTGCTATCTTAAAAGTAGTTGATAAAGGTGAATAAGACTTTCAGGAATGAATAGAAATCCAAAAATATATCCTAGGAAGGTTTTACATATTATGTCAATCTTTTCTTATTTCCAGAGGTTAGAAGACTACTTACATGACAGGTTTATGCATATCTGAATTCTGACAAAAAGTATTTTAACTTAATTTCCGATCTCCTTTTCATAGGATTTAGTTTAGGAAAACATAGTTCCCATAATTTTGGTAGAATTTTCAGCCATATCAGTGCTTTTCTTCTAGATTTCAGGAATACAGCTCTTTAAAACCTCCTAAATTGGGCAAAGGTAAAATGTTCAAAACACCTTTATAATATCTCACATGAGCTGAAGACCTATTTTAAAAAATTCTTACCATTCAAACATTGTTAAAGATCAACAAAGGTAATTGCCCTCTGGGAGGAGTGGAGATGCATGCTTCAAAATATCTTTTCATTAAATCTTTAAGGCTCTGAATACATTCTTGAGTCTGATTTATCTAAAACAACTACTTTCCAAAATAGCAAGAGGTCCCTAAACTATGCTAGATTTGTACCTGTGTTTTCTTCTTAATAGTCATTTGCCTGTGTAATCAACGTTTTGGTAAATATTTCCTATTGGAAAATGATATGCTACCTAGAACACTTTAGTGATAGGGTGAACTTGGGTAAATCTGACCCCTTATGAAGTTTTTTTCAGCTTAATTTGGTTTCAAAATTGTTATGGAGTTGCTGGATTCTTTGCAATCCAGAAAATTTGCAAGTCCCATTTTTTCCATGAGTTACTGCAACAAAGTAACCCATCTTAGGGATGTCAGACCTGCCCATTAGTCTGGGGTAGATCTGACACACCCAGGTGAATCCTATGCTTGCAGAGATAAAAATTATGTCACCTTAAGCCATGATAGAAGATACTTCTATGTACTTCATTTACCACAGCAGAACATGGGTTTTCTGCTTACCATGGGGTAATTCTGACACTGTTGGTTTACCCTGTACATAGAAAAAGTAACTGAAAAAGGCATTTCTTCAAGTTTTTATTGTAAATACCAAAAAGGTAACACCATAACTCAAATATTAGGGAAAAATTGTAATTTCTATTGGTATATTTTTAGTTGAAGATAAAAGGGATTTTTATTTAAAAAAGTAATTTCAATCAGTATCAGAGGGAGTTGAGATAGCAAACTTTTGACCACTTGCAGGCCCTAGTGTCCTTCTTGAACAGGCTGATGACATGCCAAATTTGGAATGATGGTATAGTGAAGGGACCAAATCCAGAAAGCTCCAACAATCCAGCAAAGACGTATTCTTCAACTTCTTCAATTTCATCTTTTTGGGACCAATCTTATGAATAGTTGGCTAGGATAAGAAAGCAAAGATATTTTATGCAAACAAGATTTTTGTCAGGAAAATCAAGCACTCTTCCAATATTAAAGCCTTGTTGATCATGTTTGCTATTGTATGCTACAGCATAATACTCATTTAGCTGTATTTTTAGCTACTTAGCCTCCTCTTCTTCATTCTCACTGCCAACAGTACAAAAGGTGCCCATCTGGTCAGCTTTGGAACCAAGTGAGACATAACAGTCTTCACTAGAAAAATCATCTTTCTTTAAATTTTATATTCATGTCTTTGTCTAGACATATTGTTTTAACTTAAATGGATCAAACTTGGCCGTATTAATCATGATGTGGTTGATCCTAAATCCTAAATTCCTGTCATTTAAAATGATTTTTTACTCTGCAAAGGTGTAAATTAAGTTTCTCAGATATGACATAAATTTTCACAAGTCCTTCTTTTGGTAAGACATCACCTGGGTGTGCTTGTTGCCAGTTCATGAACTTCTGCTCATAGGATGATTTCAGCCATTTGAAAATAACCCTGTCAAGGGGTTGCAGAACAAGGGATGCATGGGCTGGCAACTTGAGGATAGTAACATTTTTTTCTGAAGCAAGCTCCACCAGTGCCAAGAATAAATGGGAGCCATGGCAAACAATAATAAGAAGGGCTTTTTCTTTCATCTGAGGCAGGAAAACATCTTTAAACCAGCTATAAAGAGGTCTTCTGTCTTGCATCCTTTCTTAGTAGCTGAAAAATATGTATCCAGATGATCCTTAATGGGTAGCCATGAACTCCAAGTGGTTTTCCCTGAGATAAATTGCAGTAGTGGCAGTTTCTCATCTGATGCACTTATACATGTGGGAATAGGTGCATCATCACACCCATTGCCATCAGTTTGCCACTTTACTGGTGATCCTTTTGCATCCGCAATTTGCACCACCAGGATCATGTCAAAACGAATTTTCATTCAAGTTGTACCATCATTCTGGTGTGTCTAAGATGTCAAGCTCTTCTCCTATTTTTCTTCTTTTTTTTGTAGCAGGCCATAAAATCCTAGAATGATGAAAGCGTCGATTATTCCAGTCCCTTTCAGGACTTTCAAGTCCCTTGAGTTCCTTAAGCAAGATGTCGTTTCTTTTCTGAAGCCCAAACCACCAGTCTTCACCTGGCCAATTCTTTGTGAAATGAGTACCTATTGTCTTCTCAGGGATATATTTTTTCACTTTGTCTAGGAACTACTGTTTGGTAAGCCCCATGCCCCATTTTTCTATGACCTTCTGCAAATTTGCCATACTCTACTCAACATAATTGGGCAGTCCCAGAGGTTTTCCGAGAGTAACTACAGGCAAGTTGGGGAAATCCTCTTTGGTTCTTTGTCTGATCAATTAGTATGTTGTAGATTGTGAATAGTATGTATTGTTAACGTTGTAAATTGTTAACAAATACACTGCAATCTAGGCTAGAAATGCCAAAACCTAGACACTTGTATACACAGGGTAAGCCCAACCCCCTTGTTGGAATTTACCATGTAAGGGGTAAGTCCAACATGTCAAATGTACCCAAAATTGGGGTTTTTCTGGGGTAAGCCTGACACCCCTTGTATATCCTGACTAGTTTGAGAATAAAACACTAATAAATAACAGTAATTACTTATACTATCCTATTAACCTATCAGCTATTTAGAATCATTTTATCATTGCTCTATTTTTCTGCACTATCATTTGAAATTTTCTACCTACCTCATGGCCAACAAAAATGCCCTCCTTAAAATTTTGAAATTGCTTTATTTCAAGAGTAATTAAAAATAGTGGAAAGGTTCAACACTGTTGTCCAGTGCCTTAGCTAAAGGAAGAAGATGGTACATAGAACCAAAGACATCTGTAATCACTGATCCAAATAAGACAGGGGTGTTGGAGTTACCCCTGTGTTGGATTTACCCAAGTTCACCCTATTTTTAGGGCTCAAAAAAATATTTGTAGTAAATTTTGTGATACTTATATAGCATATACTCAGACAAGATCAAAATATACTACTCAGCGCCATTTTCTTGCATAGCTGGTAAATATAGAGCAGTCCACATTCTGACCTATAAATAAAGTGAACATACCACTTGATGGCTCTTTTTATGCTCTTTCTAAATATAATAATTGCTTTTGTTGCACAATCCTTTGTAAGCCGTTTTTGGACCCTTGAAGATTATAATTTTTAAATGGTCTTATAACTTTTCCTATAGTTTTTGGGTACAATTAAATAAAAAAACAAGTTTTTTTCAGTGAAAGTAAGGAGCAACATTAAAACTTAAAACAAACAGAAATTATTCCATATATGAAAGGGGCTGTCCCATTTTCAATGCCTTGCTCTTTATGCTAAGGTTTTTTATTGTTTTAATAAATAAAGTTGTGTGACAGAGGCAAACTTTAGCGTAAAGAGTGAGGCATTGGGGATGGGACAGCCCCCTCATATACAAAATAATTTCTGTTCATTTTAAGTTTTAATGTCACTCCTTACTCTCACTTAAAAAAACTTGCTTTTTTTTATACTTAATTTCTGAACAATTTTGAATGCAGCTATGATTTTGGCCCATGGTAAATGAATAATTAGAATGAAATTTGTATATTAATTTTACTTGTTTTGGCTAAATGGCTTTCTCAAAATTTTGTTCTGATGTAACTTACAAATTAACTTACATAACAAACTTCTATATTTGCATGTTTTTATTATGTATATGAGAGAGTTTACCCCTAGTCAATACCTTGCTCTTTATGCTAAAGTTCAAATTTTGTTTGAATCACAAACCCCTGAATCACAAAGGCTGGTTAATTAGAATAGATAGCTCTTTTGATAGTACTAAAAGAAAACTTTAGTGTAAAGGGTGAGGTATTGACAAGGGGTCAAACCCCCTCATATATGTAATAACTTCTGGTTGTTTTAAGTTTTAATGTTGCTCCTTACTTTCAGTTGAAAAAAACTTGTTTTTTTATTTAATTTCTGCTTGTTTTTTTAAATAATGCTGGGAAATCCAGTGCCCCCTTCGCAGAATCCCTTCTTCCAAGGAAACATCCTCCATGGAAAAATCCAACTCTGTAACCCCCTCCTCCAACCCTTTCCCCCAAAAAAAATTCTTCCTGAAATGTCTGTATACTTTCTATTAACCAATACTATATGTAAACAATGGTCAAAGAACTTGCAGCCCTTCCCCTGGGAACTCTGGGAATTAAGTCATCCTGAAAGACATATTTATTAGATTTTCGACTATGCTGAACAAAATGGTTATCTCAAAATTTTGATTGGGTGTCTTTGAGAAAAAATGAGCATGGGAGGGGGCCAAGTTGCCCTCCAATTTTTTTGGTCACTTAAACAGGGCACTAGAACTTTTAATTTATGTTCAGATGAGCTCTCTCAAAATATTCTAGGACTACTGGATTGATATAATCAACCCTAGGGGAATAAAGAAAATAAAAATAAATAAACATGCATCCATGATCTTCTGGCAAAAAATACAAAATTCCACATTCTTGCAGATAGGAGCTTGAAACTTCTATAGTAGGGTTCTCTGATATGCTGAATCTGATAAATTGATTTTCATTAAAGTTTTATGACTTTTAGGGGTTGTTTCTCCCTTTTTTGAGAATAAGGCAAATTTTCTCAGGTGCGTAACTTTTGATGGGTAAGACTAAACTTAATAAAACTTACATATTTGATATCAGCATAAAAATTTGATCCTATTGATGTATCTATTGGTATCAAAACTCTGGGTTAAAACTTACTATTTGATATAAATCCATTTAGCTTTTGTTGCAAAATCTATTTTAAGCCCTTTTTGGACCCTTGAAAATGATAATTCTTAAATGGCCTTATAATTTTTTCTATAATTTTTGGTGCAGCTAAAACATTGGTTTCAAACTTACTATTTGATTATAAATCCATAAGCATCAATTTGTCATGATTAAGTTGGATAAAAAAAAAAAATTCAAAACAATTCTGACATGTTTTCTTCTTGTTCTGTCAGGCCACTAAAAGACTGTCTTTTTGACTAAACATAAAAAATATAGCAAAGCCAACAAAAGAAAAATGAAGGAGAGAGAAATGCTTGTGGATTATATAACTTCAACACAACACATTGAATAAGTGCAGTTAAGTTAATCCTAGCAAAAAATACCAAAACTTGATGATAATATACTAATTAAGAAACAAAATTATGAAAACTATAACAAAGAAACATGGAAAGCAGGCCATGCGGAATGCATTATATCAAATACCTAACCCAACCTAACCCCTGACCACCTCTATATAGGCTATATTAAATATTTAGCAAACAAAAAATATGTACATTGTAGTTTTCTCCCTCAAAATAAGCAAATCATAACCAATCTGAGAAAAAAAACATTTTTGGTTAGATCTTACACAGCATAGTTGTTGAGTGTGTTCTGTTTAACAGACAAGTACCACAAAATGGATTTAGAATCAAATAGTAAGTTTGAAACCAATGTTTTATCCCCTTTTTATAAGCAAAAGCTATAGAGAGATAATTATCATTTACAAGAGTTCAAATGGGCTTAAAATTCAGCTCGAGACAAAAGCAATTATTGTATTCAGAAACAGCATAAAAAAGACATTGAGAGGTATGTTCACTTTATTTGTAGGTCAGAAATGTGAACTGCTCCTATTTATCACATAAATTAGCCTAAAAAATAGTATTTAATTTAGCCCTAGCCTACTTGCAAATCTATCTTCAGACCCATAAATGAACTTTAAAGTGAAATCTAGCTCAAGCACTTCCATTAAAATCATAGTTGGTTATCAAAAAACCTGCAAAGTCAATTCAGAATGGCCTAGGTTAGGCTACTTTTTTAACAAAGAATATACAAAATACATCACATAATAATAAACAACAGACATATATTTTTTAGAACCATAAGATAAGAGAAACAATAGGGCTGTATTTTAGCACTAAGATCTTGAATCTTTCTGCAAAGATTATTGTTTTTTAACTCATCTTTGTTCTAAGATCTTACAGCTCACTGATGTTAGTGAAGATTGTGAAGAATGCCACTGTTCTGCAACATAGAACAATGATGAGAGTACTTTGATGATATACTCATCATTGTTCTCAGACTGCTGATCAGAGCAGAATCATAAAAGACATTTGCATAAAAACAACAAAAGATGTAAGATCTTTGTTCAAAGATTTCACTTTTAAGCATTTTCTGACAAAAGATGTAATATCTTAGCACATTGATGAGTGAAAAACAGGTGTAATAAGAAAAGGGTGGAGTGTATTTTCAGGGTAATATTAGGTAAAATTTTAGCTTACAGACTTTTGGCAGATGCCAGACCTATCTAGGAGAGTACTTGGGCAAAGAGGTTGAAACTTGCAGAAGTGGGATACCACAAGATGGCTAATTACAAATCTTTAAATTAGCCAACTGGCCAACCAGTATTTTAAGCCTAGGAGTTCATCTGGACATAAGAAAACAATTCTTACTCCATAATACTCAGAATAATCCAAGTTAACACATTTTGCAGGGGGAGAGCCATTGTCTTCACTTCTTTCCTTGTTTTTCCAGTTTTTCTGAGAAATTCATGAACTGCTTAGGACCTATATAGGCCCTATTCACAGAATATATACCCACACCCCCCTAATGTGCAGATATATACCTAGAATTGTGTCCTCAATTTAAATATAACATCCGTTTGCATCACAAATGAACTTTACTCCCATATTAGCCATATCCTATGGCGGATGTCCTGCAAAAAGGCATTTAAAACATTCACATTCCAGAATTTGTATGAGGGTATATAGACTATCATGCAGTCCTTTCACATTCATAATCTTAAAGGCAGCTTTTTGAAGCTCCTGCCATTGCTCTTTCTTCCTCCAAAAAGGACTGACATTTAGGCTAAATGATTGTTACAATATTTATGATGTGCTAGTGAAACTATCAGTATAGAGGAATTACCCTATCTTCAATTTTTCTTTATCCCACCTCCTATAGCCTAGAAAACCGTAAATAATAACTTAAATCGTGAATATACTCATGCAATATTTATTTTATCTGACAACAATTCTAATTTTCAAATAAATCGGCAGATTGACACTGAATGTTGCCATGACAAAATGAAAAAATGATAATTGATTTCTAAAAGTTTTTCTTTCAGAATTTTTTAGATTAAATGAAATTTATAGACTTGCCGCTATTACATAAAAAAAGTAAAAAAATTGTATTAATAATGTTACAATTTTAAAAAAAATAAATTCAAGGATCAGCTAGAAACTATAGAAAAAGAAAGATAACAGGATTGTTCAAAAAGAAAGGGAAACTAAGTAATGCTGGTGGAGGTAGAAAAAATCATTTTTGTAGCTATATTGTTGGTGTAAGGGGGGGGGGTGTGGTCAGTTTTCTGCCTAATAATTTTAAAGGTGATTTAGTGTATCATTTGATATATACGTCGACGCCATGCCGATTTGTCGACAACGTGCCACAGATGAAAGACGCACAAGCGTAGAGAAATTTCGATGACACGCCACCATTTAGTCTGGCAGCATCAATGCAGCTCACTCTACTTTGACGAAGAAAGAGAGAAAACTATTCTTTCTCCTTGAGGAAGAAAACAGGAAGAAGAAATCACTATTGCCGTAAATCCTTTGGTTTATCTCCTACACATCGCAAGAAGTAACGTAAACCCTTATTACAAGTAGGAATCATCCTTCCTGCGTCTTTTTTTGCTTGTTTTTTTACTTTTGAAAGGGAATTACAAAATGGTTGTAGATAAATAATTAATGGTTTATTCGAAAGCTAATCTTTACATATAGTGGTGTGTATAGATTAGTTTTTTAAAGTTTTTTTTTCACAAAATAAGTCCCTCAAACAAAAGCGAACAGCTAAACAAAAAATTAACAGAAATAAACTCACCTGATTTTCGAATCATAAAACACTCACAAATGACCATCAATAAACAAATGAAACCCAAAATGACCAGAAATTACAATAGATAACCGAGTCAAATTCAGAATGGGCAGAGACTAAAATGAGTAAGACTGAAACCCCTAATGCTATGTAAAGACAAGAATCTAATTTGCGATTTATTGCAAGCAATCCTTATTTTGAGCTGAATGTCTCTATTTCTCATAATATTGAAACAGGGGGATCTTATCCAAGACTACTGAAAAAACAAACAAACGAGGATCGACAGTTTAATATATGTATACTGTAATTCATTCCTAAGTCTTAATGATTTTGGATTCACTATAGTAAAAAAAAACATTTCAAATGTATTTGTTTTCAGTAAAGTGCAAATTATGATCTGGTCCTTAGAAAGCATGGTGGGTGTCAGCCCTGCTGGACACTCTGCTCGTTTTGAGTTTGACTCGGTTAGTTAATGTAATTTCTGGTTGTTTTGAATTTCATTTATCTGTTGACGATGATTTGTGGTAGTTTTAATCTTGGAAAAGTATTTGAATTACTTTCTTTCCATTCCTAATTTAGTCTTACTCTTTACGTTTCTATTGAATAATTTCTTCATTAAAAAATGTTCATTAAATTAATTTATAATCAGTTTAATTTGCTGAAATTTCAAAAAAGCAAGAATTTAATCATAAATGACGTCAGTTGTTTTATGATGTCATTTTTTACGGTTCAGACTCTTTTCGTAAATTCCTGCAAACTTGTTTTCAAAACATCATTTTACCATGAAGACTAATGAAAATAATAATTATCGTTCTTGAATCAGCTGTAAATGCCGATAATTATCATTACAGATTCTTCAAAAACTTGCTTTACAACTTTTTATTAATACCGACTGTTTAACCATTATGGGCTCCAAGGACTCAAAACGTAATTTTCCCAACAAATAATTACTGAATTTTGAAAGAGGATAAAAAAGGCATAAAGTGATATATTTACTTTCATCATAGCTAAATTGTGTTGTTAGCTGCAAATTTACTAAGAAAAGAATATTTTAAACCTTTGTCCATGCTGCGGACCTAACCATTCGTGGACGTCTTTGTGAGTTACTTTGGAGAGCGTCTTGGAGTAAAATTATTTCTTTACTTTTTGAGGATGTTTTAAACTTATCTAAGCCTAAGGTTGAATTACCCTTCGTTCGTATTGAGGGAAGCAAACTTCCTGTTTATTCTAAAGTTAACGTGTAGATCTCTTTATTTGGTCTACACAGTTCATGTCATTTCTTAAGAGGTATGGAACATATTATTCTTGCGGATTCATCTCCTATTAGTTTGTGATATTTTAATGGTTTCTAATTTCCGGCATATTGATACTAAAATATCAAACTGAAATGAAATCTTAATATAATTTTATTCGTAAATATTTTTATTTCTCCAATTTTACAGTTGTGGATTCAATAAATGCCAAACCACGAGATGATATTGCTCTAATACGGTAAAGAATAATACGCACACCAAAATACGGAGATGTACTAGTCTCGATTAATTTTTTTATTCTACAATTCCTTAGAATAAGCCTAATGCCCTTTCATCAAAGGTATCCTTGGTGATAAAATGCGCTTGTCCTAGTTTAGAGCCTAGCTCGTCAAATTTCAATTAACATGAGGGTTTATTATTTTCGTGTTTTTCTGCGCAATTTACACAGGCTACTGTATAAGTCAAACTAGCTAAAATCTTCGGAAAAGCGTGCTGGATTCTGTATAAGTATTTCGGTAGTGTTACAAGCGTCACTGCCACCAGTGTCTCTAGGAAGTCTCTTCTCTCTCTGGCGAAAGCGCGCGCGGAGCCCAAGAGGGTCCAGCCAACAATAAACATCAAGGGGTAAGACTGTGAATACCCACTATTTAGGATTAATTGCCCAAGCCCTCCTTTTCTACCCCAGCGGTGTTTAATCGTAAAACCCTGGTTTTTAATCACTCGCTGAGTCATCCCCAGACCTTTATTTTTCAAGTCAAGATAATTAGCAGGATTCATGGTAATTTACCAAGGAAAGGCCAAAGAAAGATTACGTGTTATTTACAAGTAAGCATGAAAAGGTGGAACAAAGAGTTACTTAAAAAAGGACATTTATCTGATAATTAATGCCGTGGGCCCAAACAGATAGTATCTTTTGAGTTTTGCTCAGCATAACCCTTGACAATCCCCAAAATTTTACCTCAATTACCTTAGTTTTTCCTGACACATCCAGGGTCATATATCCTATTTCCTAATGATAAAGCCTGCGTGTTAAAAATAGACAGCTTAAATTATTTACAATCGTTGCTCCAGGGGCTGTTAGGGCATTGCATATCTGAAGTCATAGCTATTAGACATTGTGAATATTTTGAGGAAAATGGCTTTCTAAAATTACTATAAGTGTTAAGAGGGGCACCTAAAGAGTCAAGAGAAGGTGGAGAGGGAAGAGTCTTTTCGGGATAAAGGGCCAAAGGGGACTGGTTGCCTTGTGATTGCTCCTCACCTTCCCCTGAAATTCTCCACTTAATACCATCAGCTGTTCCTTAGATATTCCTGATCTGCCCCTTTGACAACCAACATTCACACAGTGTGCTTTATTGTGTTCGGTATCCACCTCGAAAGCTATGGGGGGTTATGTGAACATCTTTAAATAATTTTTTTTGACTTTTTTGAACATGATGGCTATTCCAAAAATTTTGAACAAAATGCTTTAGGAGGGAGTACAACTTAAAAGGACATCGGAAGGGGACTGGTAGACCTCCAACCGCTTTTCAACATCCCTCTTAACATGTACTTAAAGTTTCAAGTTAATGCACCCAGCTGTTGTTGAAATATTGCAGATCCTTCTTATTGATAATCTGGATGCACTCATAGCCTTTTGGTTCAATTTATAAATAAGCCCTCAACGTTTAACCTTAGCCCTCCAAAGTATAACCTTAATATTTTTAGCCTTTTTAGATGCACCCAGAATGGAACATCCTTTTCCTAGTGACAAATTATGGTTGTACAGAACGGGAAATCGCAAAGTTTATAATCGTTGTCCCGGGGCTGTGGAGGGTGTGGTATCCCTGGAGGCATATCTATTAGAACTTTTGACTAGTTTGATCGAAATGAAAATTTCTAAATTTTATCAACTTTGAGCAAAGAAGGTGCCTAAAAAGGGCAAAAAGGGAGGGGGTTGCTCTCCAATCTCTCTTCAGTATCTCCCCAATATACTTTAGAAATTTCAACTTGATAATTTGGATGTTTTAGCTATGGTGAACACGATAGCTTTTCAAAATTTTACTAGATACCTCTGGGGGAAAAAAGTAAGTGGAAGTGGATGTAGTCGCCCTCCAACACTTTTTACCTTTAAGAAGGGCTCTAAAACTTTCAATTAACAATCAAATGAACTCTTTCCAAGTTTCTATGGTAACTTCTTCCATACAAGGTGCCTTGGTAAAACAAATTAGGAACAATACAATTTGTCCAAACCGCTACTTACTTAGGCAGCACTAGCAGAGATATCAGGGTCTGAGAAATTGCTTATTACTGGTAGGCAGATAGAGTTAGAATGACTAGTCATGGGCCGTTACTACGATATCTACTCAAAAAATTAATATTACACTTTGTTCTTTGAACGCGTTGCATGGATGGGTGCCAGATTTCCCTAATTAGTGCTATACTGCGAAAAAAAATATAGTAGAAAATCACACTTTCCCCAAAATTAAACAAAAGGATTTGAAATTTAAAATAAAATATAATTTTCCCCACATGAGAGTTTGAGCGTTGCAGTTTATATAAAAACTACTACTACTACTACTAACAACTCACCGCAGCACCAAGCCGCCTGAGGCCAACACAGCTACGCACGCTCCTCCTCCACCCCAATCTATTCAAAACCTCCCTTTTTACACCCACCCACGAAGTTCCCATTTCCTTTAAATCTTTCTTTATGACGTCCTCCCACCCCAGACGGGGACGACCTGCTTTCCGTTTAGCCCTAGATGGTTGGCCGAAAAGAACAATCTTCGGCAATCTGTCATCCTTCATCCACACAACGTGCCCTAGCCACCTCAACCTTTCTTTAATTATAGCCCTAGAGAGCGGTATTGAACCACATTTTTCGTATAGCCTATTGTTTGAAATACAGTCAGTCAGCCGGGTACCCAGAACAATCCTTAAGCAATTTCTCTGGAAAACATCTAGCAAATCTTCATCCGCTTTTCGGAGCGTCCATGCTTCAGAGCCATATTTGACCACTGTCATCACTGTAGCTTCTAATATTCTAATCTTGGTTTGCAGACTTATCTTCCTATTCTTCCAGACTTTTTTTAACTGTGAAAAAACACCCTGAGCCTTGGCTATTCTATATTTAACATCTTGACTGCTCACACCATCTTTACTAATAATACTACCAAGGTAAGTGAAGCTGCCCACCTGATCAATATTTTCATTGCCCAACGTCACCTTTTCATCTTCTCTTATTCCTAGCCTTAGTGACTTAGTCTTCCTAACATTAATTTTCAAACCAATACTAGTACTCTGCACTCGCAAAACCTCTAAAACTTCATTCATTTTGCTCACACTTTCATCTAGGATGCTTAAATCATCAGCATAATCCAAGTCCAGGAGACTTTTTCCTCCCCATTTGATTCCGTGGTCTCCCATTGCCTTTCCTGTACTCCTTAAAACAAAGTCCATCAAAATAATCCATACAAAGGGGGATAGAACAAAACCCTGCTTAACTCCTGATTTAAGACAAAACCAACTGCTAACCTCATTTCCTACCTTAACCGCAGCAGTGTTATTCTCATACATAGCACTAATCAATTTAATGTATTTGTCTGGTATACCATACAAGGATAAAACCTTTACTAAAGCTTTTCTATCAACAGAATCGAACGCTTGCTCATAATCTATAAAACTGAGGACCAAAGGTGTTTGAAAACTCAGACACTTCTCAATTATTAGCCTAAGAGTGAAACTTTGGTCGACACATCCTCTTGCTGTCCACTGAAAAACTTAGAATGCCATGCACAGAAAGAAGAGATAGATTATATTCATAAAACTTTGATCTTTATTTCTCCTACAGCACAATAAACGGGGTTTCTCAAGTTTAATGGATTGTGCGCACACAAAAATTATGAACATGATTGAAAGAATGGAAGTTTATTCTCAGTATGAGTTCTTAGGTATTTAGATGAAGTGTAAATAGAACAAAAGCTTGTACTACTTCAAAGTCTAGAATGACGAGGCCAGAATGTCAAACTGAAAAATGTTCTAGTTACTATGTGTGTTTTCACATTAGCAAAATCAAAAGGCATTTCTCAAGTGTAACTTCTTTTATGCACAAAAAAACCTATGAAAGTATTGAAACCTTATCACATTCAAGCACTCGAAAAGATTATTTTTCTCATCATGATTTCTTTCGAGTTTCAATACATTGGAGCTGGAAATAAAGCTTTCGCTTGCAAAATTTCTTTCTCTTGTGAGTCTTTTCGGGGTTGATTAAAGACTGATTAATAAAAAACTTTTTTTTTCATACTCTAAACTCGAAAGGTTTTTCAGTGTTGAGTTCTTCGGTGTATAGTCAAATAAGAACTGGAAGTGAACCTTTTTTTACATATTGGACATTCGAATGATTTTTCCCCGGTATGGGTTTTTTCGTGTCTAGATAAATAATAAATAGAAGGGAAATTTTTTTCACATACTTGGCACTCGAATGGTTTTTCCCCAGTATGTGTTCTTAGATGAGTAGATAAATGGGAACTAGACATGAAGCGCTTTTCACACAGTTGACATTCGAATGGCCTTTCCCCAGTATGCGTTCTTTGATGTTTAGATAAATGAGAACTAGAAACAAAGTGTTTTTCACACACTTTACATTCGAATGGTTTGTCCCCAGTATGATTTCTTTGGTGTATGCTTAAACTAGAAGCAGAAGCAAAGAACTTGCCACATACAAGGCACTGGAATGGTTTTTCTCCAGTATGACTTCTTTGGTGTCTAGATAAAACATGCTTAAGAGAGAAGCTTTTTGCACATATTTGACACTTAAATGGCTTCTGTCCAGTGTGAATTTTTATGTGTACAGATAAAACAGATTTGCGAGCAAAAGTTTTCTTGCATATACCACATTCGAAAGCTTTTCCCTCAGTTCGTTCTTGCGGCAACACGTTCACCAAACAACTTGGCTCTTCTCCAAGATTCTTGTTTTTCGTCACATCATCTTCAGTAGTTTCACAGAAATCAGTCGAGAGTTCAAAGTCACTATCAAAATGCGCTTCTTGCTTAAGATGCACAGAACCAGACAAAAAAGGTATAGTGATATCTAGAAAAAATAAAAAGTGAAATAACAAGGATTAAGATCAACGGGTAGTTGAACTCCAATATAAGGCCAACGGGTAGTTGAACTCAAATATTAGCTAACAATAGGCAAGATTAGGAAAAACAAAGGAATGCAAAATACATCCAGTAAGAATATAGCCGTCCTCTTAATGCTAACGACATGAACATTCTGAGCCAAATAAAGCAACAAATGGAATCTGAATTTGTAGACTATTTAGCTATCAATCTGTTTGAGGGTTCAGTTACAAACTGTGCCTACAACCCAGCGATAAATCTGACATAGTGTTAAAATATCTTGCAATTGCAAATTTGTCAAAGTATTGAGATTCTTTGCCCTTTCATTTCTTGAGTTTTTAGACATTATTCACATATATCAACTGCTCCCTCTCATTTTTTTTATTACTATTGCTCCTTTCCACAAGAATTACAATAAAACCTAAAATAACACTTATAAGACGAACCAAAACTCACGACTTAAGACTAACATGGTTGCAGTAATAGCCACAACCTCGTAGAGAGCAAACCAAAGCCCACAGTAACAAAAAGTTGAAAAACCCATTTGAAAAAAAAGTGCCGAATGAGAAAAATTGTCATTTGACACTGATTCAGGAATGCTAATTATTATTTCGGTTAGTATTTAAAGTAAAAGTTGACTGCGGAAATAAATTTATGGTGAATTCGAAGAAAGCCCAAACCCTCTAAACGTCAGATCACAGTGAAAAGGAGACCATTGGGATCAGCATGTTCTAAAACCTTGTACATGAGAATTACAGTCCTCCACCTTGAGTAGCCAGGAAAAACACATTTTTTGAATTGGTAGCGCTAATGTGTCTCCTTTTTTTCTACCAGGGCTAGCGGGTTACAAGAGCATCATAATAAGATGTTTAATGACTCAATTAAAAGCTATTCTTCATATCTACGTTTTTTTTTATATAAATTCCACCTTTTGCAATTGCCAAATGACACTAAAAATGGCATTTTGGCGCCATTTCTCAAATGTTGGGGCTAGCGGGCTACCAGAACAGCTTACAGAGTTGTTTAATAGTTCATAGAAAAGCTATTGCTCATATCTACGTTCTTTTTATAAATTCCACCGTCTGCAAGTGCCAAATGACACTTCAGCCCAAACTTGTTTCTAAAGTATTATATTTTCATCATGTTTTGGTATTTTTCATTAGGATTAGCCTAACTTCACTTCTTGACTGTTGCCGCTATAATACTTAAGTGTCCAAATTCTCCCCGTTTAAATTGCCTGCTGGAAAATCCCCTCCCCCCAGAAATTTAATCAAAATCTTTTCTATAAATAATACCCACGTAACAGTATGGTAACAAATACCTTAACCCTTGTGAAAAACCAACAAAAAGAGAACTAAAAAAGGTATATCCGTGATGCTTCTTCTGGCTAAATAGTCAAAATTCCACATTAACTTAATGAATTTTATATATTTGTAATTAGCATAAAAAACCTAGTCTTTTGATGTATTAACTGCTGTAAATATTACTTTTTAGTTTTGTTTGTTGTTTAGCCAGGTCACTCTTTACTTACAGTTCGTAACTGCAAACTATTTGATACAAAAAAAACTTTATATGTGAAGAATGTACAACTTACATAACTTACACCTGTAGCACCGGGGTTATGGGTGGTTATGAACCGAAGGACAGTTATTTGACCTTTGGACTATTTAGAAAAAAATAACAACCTCGAAATTTCGATCAGATATCTTCAGGAAAAGAAGATGTAGGAGCAGGCAGGTTGCCCTTTGATCGCTTTTGACTCTATAACTTTCAATTCCCAATCGCTTGAGCCCCCTGTAAAGTTTATACGACCATCCATTTCACATGAAGTGGCTCTGAAAAAAAAATCAATAACAAGACAATGAAGCATTAGCTCTTATTTTGTTATCTCCACAGTATGCTTAGTTTCTCAAAACAGTGACAACAAATGAAAATTAATCATTTAACAACAATCAAGATGACTAAAAAGAACTAAAGAAAAATAAATTGGATATTTAATATATAGTGATATTAATTCCAGGAAATGCCAACAATTCAAGATTTTATATCACTTTGGATTTTGTAATTTGGAGGACAACTAGCCTCCTCGCCATTTATAGATGCCCGCCGCCCCTCAACGCTGGTAGAAATCAAAGAAAACAATTCAAAATTGACAAAAGGTCAAATAATTAGACCTCCAGAGATGCCGTAGCCCCAAAAGCCTCCGGTTGAAGAGTATGGTGAACAAAATCAAAGGCCACTATGTATTATCAAGTTATCAAAAAGGAGTCCAATCGAATACGGTCCAATCGACCTCCCGATTGGACCGTAACTACTTTTATTTACAACTAAATTCAGGAAAAGTGAAGAAGACATAGAATAAAACTAAACACACTATGTGGATGATGGCTTTCACAATAGTGGATGCTGGCATTAGCAATATCTCGTGGCAGGTGATGGAGAAATAAGCTGAAATTTTATGGGCATCTTTAAAATGATGTTCGAAAGTAATCAGAGGGCAGTCAATCCCTCCCCTATTTGCTTAGACACCACCCCCTACACTGACAAGAGTAAAAAAAATAAAAAAAACCTTTTGTTCATATAGTCAAAAGGTCTACACTATACCTCTACTAATGGCAAGTCATACACAGCCCAAGGGGTAAGGGTTAAAAACTAAAAAAAAATTACGCTACCCCACTTTATACGGTATTTGTCACTATTATTTCAGAATTGTATTTCTCAGCAATATATTCCAACTGCTCTTTCGGAAGGTCTTGTTACCTGTGTCTTAAAGAAGGGCAAAAATCCAAAGACTTGTGAATCATACAGACCAATTACTATTTGCTCCAAATAGTAAACGCTGATCATAGGCAGCGCGCTAGCGCTGCCTAAGTAAGAATGATGTGGGCCCAATGTGTTTTTTTTTTCTCCATACCCGGGTACTTCTTATCGAAGGAGTCGTCGTAGAAACTTCGAAAAGGGCTCATTCGATTGGAAATTGGAGTGGCTAGTGCCCTTTTTAATAGTCGAAAGTGATTGGAGGGCAACTAGCCCCCCATGCCAATCATTCCCCCAAATACATCCAATAAAAATTTTGAGATAGCCATTTTGTTCAGCGTAGTTGATTTCCAGATAGAAAATATATTTTTGAGGAGGACACTCCCCCAGAGCCCTCAGGGCAAGGGTTTCAAGTTATGCCCTGTGGGCATATTAGGTTTTTATAGAAGGCGTTGTCGTAGAAACTTCAAAACAGGCTCATTCAATTGGAAATTCAAAGGGCTAGTGCCCTTTTTAATAGTTGAAAGTGATTGGATGGCAACTAGCCCCCCCACGCCAATCATTCCCCCAAATACATCCAATAAAAATTTTGAGATAGCCATTTTGTTCAGCGTAGTTGATTTCCAGATAGAAAATATATTTTTGAGGAGGGCACTCCCCCACAACCCTCAGGGCAAGGGTTTTAAGTTATGCCCTGGGGGCATATGAGGTTTTTATAGAAGGCGTTGTCGTAGAACCTTCGAAAGGGGCTCATTCGATTGGAAATTCAAAGGGCTAGTACCCTTTTTAATAGCCAAAAGTGATTTGAGGGCAACTAGCCCCCCCCCCCTCACGCCCATTCTTCCCCCAAACACATCCAATCAAAATTTTGAGATAGCCATTTTGTTCAGCGTACTTGATTTCCAGATAGAAAATATGTTTTTGAGGAGGACACTCCCCCACAACCATCAGGGCAAGGGTTTTAAGCTATGCCCTTTGGGCATATAAAGTTTCCAGATAGAAAATATGTTTTTGAGGAGAGTACTCCCCCACAGCCCTCAGGGCAAGGGTTTTTAGTTATGCCCTGGGGGCATATAAGGTTCTTATAGAAGGCGTTGTCGCAGAAACTACAAAAAAGCTAATTCGATAGGAGATTCAAAGGGCTAGTGCCCTTTTTAATAGTCAAAAGTGACTGGAGGGCAAATAGCCCCCCCCCCTCCCACACCCATCATTCCCCCAAACACATCCAATAAAAATTTTGAGATAGCCATTTTGTTCAGCGTAGTTGATTTCCAGATAGAGAATATGTTTTTAAGGAGGATACTCCCCCACAGCCCTCAGGGCAAGGGTTTTAAGTTATGCCCTGGGGGCATATAAGGTTTTTATAGAAGGCGTTGTCGTAGAGACTTCAAAAAAGCTAATTTGACTGGAAATTCAAAGGGCTAGTGCCTTTTTTAATAGTCGAAAGTGATTGGAGGGCAAATAGCCTACCCCTCCCACGCCCATCATTCCCCCAAACACATCCAATAATAATTTTGAGATAGCCATTTTGTTCAGCGTAGTTGATTTCCAGATAGAAAATATGTTTTTGAGGAGGATACTCCCCCACAGCCCTCAGGGCTAGGGTTCCAAGTTATGCCCTGTGGGCATATAAGGTTTTTATAGAAGGTGTTGTCGTAGAAACTTCAAAACAGGCTCATTCGATTGGAAATTCAAAGGGCTAGTGCCCTTTTTAATAGTTGAAAGTGATTGGATGGCAACTAGCCCCCCCCACGCCAATCATTCCCCCAAATACATCCAATAAAAATTTTGAGATAGCCATTTTGTTCAGCGCAGTTGATTTCCAGATAGAAAATAGATTTTTGAGGAGGGCACTCCCCTACAACCCTCAGGGCAAGGGTTTTAAGTTATGCCCTGGGGGCATATAAGGTTTTTATAGAAGGCGTTGTCGTAGAACCTTCAAAAGGGGCTCATTCGATTGGAAATTCAAAGGGCTAGTACCCTTTTTAATAGTCGAAAGTGATTGGAGGGCAACTAGCCCCCCCCTCACGCCCATTCTTCCCCCAAACACATCCAATCAAAATTTTGAGATAGCCATTTTGTTCAGCGTACTTGATTTCCAGATAGAAAATATGTTTTTGAGGAGGACACTCCCCCAGAACCATCAGGGCAAGGGTTTTAAGTTATGCCCTTTGGGCATATAAAGTTTTTATAGAAGGCGGTGTCGTAGAAACTTCAAAACAGGCTCATTCGATTGGAAATTCAAAGGGCTAGTGCCCTTTTTAATAGTTGAAAGTGATTGGAGGGCAACTAGCCCCCCCCCACTACCATCATTCCCCCAAAAACATCCAATCAAAATTTTGAGATAGCCATTTTGTTCAGCGTAATTGATTTCCAGATAGAAAATATGTTTTTGAGGGGAGTACTCCCCCACAGCCCTCAGGGCAAGGGTTTTATGTTATGCCCTGGGGGCATATAAGGTTCTTATAGAAGGCGTTGTCGCAGAAACTACAAAAAAGCTAATTCGATAGGAAATTCAAAGGGCTAGTGCCCTTTGTAATAGTCAAAAGTGATTGGAGGGCAAATAGCCTCCCTCCCCTCCCACACCCATCATTCCCCCAAACACATCCAATAAACACTTTGAGATAGCCATTTTGTTCAGCGTAGTTGATTTCCAGATAGAGAATATGTTTTTAAGGAGGATACTCCCCACAGCCCTCAGGGCAAGGGTTTTAAGTTATGCCCTGGGGGCATATAAGGTTTTTATAGAAGGCGTTGTCGTAGAGACTTCAAAAAAGCTAATTTGACTGGAAATTCAAAGGGCTAGTGCCCTTTTTAATAGTCGAAAGTGATTGGAGGGCAAATAGCCACCCCCTCCCACACCCATCATTCCCCCAAACACATCCAATAAAAATTTTGAGATAGCCATTTTGTTCAGCGTAGTTGATTTTCAGATAGAAAATATGTTTCTGAGGAGGAAACTCCCCCACAACCCTCAGGGCAAGGGTTATAAGTTATACCCTGGGGGCATATAAGGTTTTTATTGAAATCTTTGTCGTAGAAACTTGAAAAAGGGCTGATTCGATTTGAAATGCAAAGGGCTAGTACCCTTTTTAATAGTCGAAAGTGATTAGTGATATTTGTTGTTGTTGTTTAGACCAGGGCACTTCGTATCGAAGGAGTTGTCGTGGGAACTTCGAAAAGGGGTCATTCGACTGAAAATAGAAACGGCTGATGCTCTTTTTAATAGTCAAAAAGGATTGGGGGGCAACTAATCCCCCTTCCACTCCCACCCTCCCATTTGCCCAATATGTTTAAAAACTAAATGTTGCCTTAAGATTAAATCAAAATGCACTGTGATAATGTTAATTCCCAATAAAGCATCTCAGCAGTACCCCAAGAACGACTGAGATTATTATGTTCAAGCTTTCGGGGCTACTTCTGCTCTTAAAACTTAACCAAATCAAAATAGCGTAAGTGTATCCAAGCTATCAAAGAAAGTAAACAGATTTTTTTGCGAATGGTATCAAGTTTTCCATTTCAGGTCAACTAGAGGAGGTATGAAACTAAATTAAACAGCACTTTTTGTGTCCAGACTTATAAAAGGGTGTATGTTGTTAAAAATTGCTGAAAATTTTTCTCCAGCTTACAAATAGCAGGCCAAACTATAAAGTCTTAAAAAACGAAGATTTAAAGTATTATTTTCTTTTTCCCTGAAAAGACTATGTCAATATAAAACGAACAGAAATAAATTAAAAAAACTTTTTCCACAAAATAAGTTTTTCAAAGAAAAGTGAAGAACTCCATTAAACAAAAAATGAGCAAAAATAAAATCAAATATTCTACCAAGCGCGAAACTACCACAAATCAGCATCGATAAATAAATGAAACCCAAAACGAACAGAAATTACAATAAATAACCGAGTCAAACTCAAAACGAGCCGAAATTAACATAAGTTGGGCGCAAAACCCCTATGCCTTCCCAAGGCCAGAACAAAATTTGCACTTTACTGAAAAAATACATATGAATGTGCATTGTCAGTTTAATATACATATACTGATATTTAGCAATCAAAATGTTAATATTATTTGATTTATTAAAGATATAAAAGTAAAAACATTTATATTTTTTTCGGTAGTGCAAATTTTGTTCTGGCCTTGGGAAGGCATAGGGGTTTTGCGCCCAACTTATGTTAATTACTGCTCGTTTTGAGTTTGACTCGGTTATTTATTGTAATTTCTGTTTGTTTTGGGTTTCATTTATTTATCGATGCTGATTTGTGGTAGTTTCACGCTTGGTAGATTATTTGATTTTATTTTTGCTCATTTTTTGTTTAATGGAGTTCTTTACTTTTCTTTGAAAAACTTATTTTGTGGAAAAAGGTTTTTTTAATTAATCTTCCAAGAAATAAACACAAAGTGCATGGGGACGACCAGTTTGTATTTCACGAAGGCTTGGGTGTGCCAAACGCACACGCAACTTTTTTATAGCTATTTTAGACCGCTATAGGATGCTGAAAAAGAACCTGTGTGTATGTGCAATCGACATTTCAAAGGCGTTTGATTCCATTATTCATTCATATGCAATTTTTCGCTATTGAGAAATGGAATAAACCCTTTTCTCTGCCTTCTCTTACGGAATTGGAAAGGTAATATGTCCAACGGGTGCGGCTAGGTAACTAGCTGAACAAATCCATCACAATTCAGAAAGGTGTGAAACAAGGCTCTGTCCTTAGTCCAACTCTTTTCAATAATACCATCAGAACCGTTACTAAAAATATTCCTCCATTTCTTATTGAGCCCCATATTGATGTCAACCACCTCTGTTATGCAGACGATTTCCTTCTATTATCAGGTGATCTCGAGGTTGAACAAAATACAGTTCATACAGTTTGCTCCGGTCTTAATGAGATGGGGCTTCAAGTCGCCTCCTCTAAAACTGAGCTTCTCGTCTAAGGTTTGTCTCAACAACCCTCCGTTACTACCAATGTTGGCCTAGAAACTATTTCTGCCTCGTCCTCTCTGAATTATTTAGGTCTCCCGTTTGGACCAAATGTTATAACCACTAAAACGCTTGTTACCTCGGCGTTGAAAGAAAAGCTTAGAAAATCGTATGGGCTGCTTTCTCGAGTTAAAGGCCAGTTTCATAAAATGACCCTGGGCAGCCATTACAACACTTTTCGCCCTACCTGTCTTCTTCTTGGTCCCTTTATGGAGTTTTTTCACAATATCTGAGAACAAGAAAATTAGATATTTATCCTTCCGCTTTTGCAAATATCGTTAAAGCTACGTTGGTCTATTTTGATGCTTAGATTTTGGTTGAAGCTAATTAGGAGTAATGAAGATAGACTAGTAGGGGTAGCATATTATCAGAAGTTGAATTATGGTTTGAAAACGTCGTGGCCGTCCCAAATTAAGTCATTACTACAAAAATTGGAATGCCTTACTCATGGAATGATGGCCTTGGGTCCCGTGATTTACCAACAAATTTAGAAAGCCAGGTACGATTTATCTTAGACGATCAAGAAATTCAGTATTGGCAAAGGCTGGTTTTAAATTATATAACGTTGAAACCTTATAATCAGATTAAGCCTAGTTTTGGAGAGGAAGTTTATTTTAAATTTAATTTACCGGTTAAGATTTCATGTCGATGGATTCAGCTTAGGGCGAATTGGCTTCCAATCAAGAGCAAGCAAAAGGTGCTCGACAAAAAGCTAGTTGATCCTGAAGGGCGGTATGTGTGTCCCCTTTGTAAAGATGAGGATGAAGATTTGGACCATTTTCTCCAGAAATACCTAGTGCTCTCTCATTTCAGGGAAAAATATTTACATGGCATTTTTTGCTGCTTCCTGGTATTCTACAAAGCAGTAATCAAACCACAATATTTTGTGTTGGTGTGTACATAGATAAAAAGCTTAGACAGAATGAAAAGTTTATGCAGTTAATTATTAATTATAATATAGAATTACAATTATTTTCTCGCTACATTAGGTGTTTTTCGCCGTGCATTAAGTTTCTGTGTGCTTTGTAATTCGTTTTGTTGGTGATTTCCTTATTTTTTTCTTTTTAAAAATTTCTTTGTGTATTTGACCCTTAGGCTTTAGAAATACACGATCTATCTATCTATCTATCTATCTTCTGCAATCGCCGCTTTGGACTCGCAACTGGTACATTTCAAGTAGATATGGGGTTTTGATATTTCTTCAAAAATGGACCAGCATGTGGACAGGTTCTATAAGTGTCAAGAAAATATTGTCAAATTTCCACCTAGTTGTTTAGCTTAACTGTGTTGCTTAAGTAGCTGAGATGTTATTTGTTTTTGTGAGTTTTTTCTTGTTTATTTTTTCCATTTTTATTTGATTGTTCTACAGTTTTGTACTCCTCTAAGTGCATTTCATGTGTGTAAAGAGGGTTGATGTAAATTATTATTATTATAAAGGATTTACCATTGAGAAAAGGAGAATACTTGATCCTGGCTGACTCCGAACAAGATAAAGCAAGTTAAGGTGAAACTTCAGGGAATGTCAAGGGGGATACTGAACTAAATTGAAAGACATTGTATGTGTCCAGACTAACAAAAGACGGGATCAGAAATATCATAACAACGGCTAAGGGTATTAACTTTAAACTTTCAGGGCCACTAGTAGTACTTCTACCGCAGCTGTAACTGCGATTACTTTCATCTACAACTACTTTGTGCATACTGGTTGTTGAAGGGCAAACCAATGACATCTCTAGAACGTCTGGGAGTATTCAGTTAAAACTTTCAGAGCAAGTTGAAAAATCCTTAAAGGGGCAAAGGACATACCTTATCCATTTTATATGCCCCTCCCCCATTAACACTGATCAAAATTCTGAAATAGCAACTTCAATAAATATAACTCTTAGGAAGCCATCTCTCTAGCCGTCACCGAGGGAAGAGATTTAAATTATACAATCTGCCTATTGTTTACAAAAACAAACAGGATTATTCATTCGGCTATGGGGAGGGGATATTTATTCCTGGGTATGTCAGAAAAGACTAAAGATATTAAAGTGAAGCTACTAACTGCGATTGCAACCATTTGCAAACTTCGACTAAAACTAGCTCTACTTTCAAGTGTGAACACTTGTGACTTCGAATACAGCTTCTTGCATCTGCCACTACGACTACTTCTGACTTTGACTATTTGTGACTGGGAATAATAGCAACTGCTACAACTTGTGACTACGACTAAGGCTACTTACGCTTGCAACCGTGACTACTTGCAACTATGACAACTTACGAATACGGCTACTTGCGCCTGGGACAACTTACGATTGCGATTGCAACAACTTGCGATTACAACCGTAGCGAAAAAGAATACGACTCAACTGCTAGTGCTTGCGACTGTGACAACTTGAAACTTAGACAGCTAGTGCAACAACTTGTAACTCTGAATGCGTCAACTTGTGACTGCAACTTCTACTACTTCCAAACATTAAAGATTTTTAACGAAAAGTAAAATGCGATATTAAAGTTAAGACCAGCATAAACAGGGTACAATATTAATTCAAGCTCAAAAGGGCTAGAAATTACTATCAAAGAACAAATAAAATCCTCCCCAAAAAACAGAAATTAAAATAAATGATCATATGAAGCAAAAAGATAACAGACCCTGATATAGATAAATAAATTAACCTTAAAGCGAGTAAAATCAAATTGAATGTTCAAGTAAAAGTTAAAACAAACAAAAACTACTAAAAAATGGATTACTGCCCACTTCCCTAACCGTAGAATTTTTCAAGCCTATGGCGTCATTTGCGCTTTACTGAAATAAGAAAATTTAATAGTTCTTTATATTGTTACCATTTAAAAATATAAGAAATTACGGTTATCATTTTGGCTAGGATCAAAGATGATTCCTTTTCCCAATAACCAACCTTATATAAACAACGAGCAACTTGCATAACTTAAAACCCTTGCCCTTTGGGTTGTGGGGGCAAGGGTTGATTTCTTGTCCTTCTTCATGGCTAGCTTGTCCACCAAAGCCGTTTGACATCACAGGGAACTTGCAAAGCTGCCAAATTGGTCAAATGGTAATTTCCATGAGCTAATTTTAGAGTTTTCCACTTTAGTTCTGCCTATAATAAAGGGTACATTTCTGACTAATAATACACAATATTCAATCAGTATCAACACAAGTTATATAGTTTATTACCCGGAGAGGTAACTGGTTTCTTCAAAGCCATAGAAGCCATTTCGTAGAAGCCGAATTCAGGGTCTTCAACAGGCTCTAAAATGGACAAGGTGGTCTTGGGGGTTTGATCAGGATTAGAAAGTTGATTCAAGTCTTTTGTTCCAAAGGTCTCATTTTCAGCTTCAACTTCTGAAAAAAATAGCAATCTAGAAAGATTGATTTGATTGGTTTTAAACAAAAAATGTTTCATCTCTTCTGAAAATATCCATAAGACAAGTTGCTTTAAAACAAGAAATCTGGATAAAATCATCACTGCAAACAAGAGCAGCAAGTCAAAGATACTTCAGAATAGTCTAGCCTATCCACTGGGAATTAGTTAACATTAAGCCAAAACGACTCGCTTTAAAATTAGCTTTTGTTTTACTTCAACATTGTGCTTATTATACCATGAAAATCTGACCTTAATACCCTTGACTGATCTTATAATTTTGTATAAATGCCCTTTCAACAAACTAAATATACACAATTTAGTTTCATTTAGTTCAACATCCCCCAAATGCTCTAATAAACTCCTAAAATTTTGCACAGAACCCGTTTGCCATTATAAAATCCACGATTGAACAAATGCCAATTTGTCTTTTTCATAACCCTAGCCCCAGAGCTCTTGGGTACTTTTTATCCCTGGAGGCATACATATTGGAAGATTAGACTATTTTGAACAAAAGCTCGATTTTGATTTAGGGCTTTTGCAGAGTACAGGTAGTCAGTTGAAAAACAAGGGCAAGGAAGGAGAGCTGGTTCCCCTTCGATCACTTTTGACTCTTATCTAAGGAACTAAAACTTTATTTTTACAAAAATAAAATTGAATGAGTCCCCTTCAAACCTTGTACAACTACCACTTCCATATATTAACAGTCATCATCACAGGATTTTGGGGGTTATTAAATGACCCCCTAAAAAACCTACTCTTTGTAGGTTGCGAGAAGTGAGCAGCAGAGAGAAAAAAAGGCAAGGAAGAGGGTCTGGTTACCATCCAATTGCTTCTTCTGAAACAGACACCACAATTTTCGATTTCAAATCAATGAGCCTCCTCTGAAGTCTCTACGATCATCCTTTCCATATGAAGTTTGTCAAGGGGAAAAAAGTAATAAGACATTGAAGGCCAAACCAAAACCAAATAAAAAAGTGAAAAATAAAACTCACAAGTTACCTCAAGCGGCGTGAGAGGGGGGTTAGTTGCCCTCCAATATTTTTGGTCACTTAAAAAGGGCGCTAAGCCTTTAATTTCCGTTTAAATGAGCCTGCCCTAATCTTTTAGGACTAATTATTCAATGCAGCTACCAGTGTGAATAAATATATATAAAAAAAAACAGTTCTGTGATCTTTCTTCTGGCGAAAAATACAAAATATCACAGACTTGTAGATATGAGCTTTAAACCTCTATAGAAGGTAACCTAACCTCTATCATGGTTTTCGTAGGTGATTCTCCAAATAAAACTTCTTTTTTGGAAGTAGCTTTCTAGAAAAAATAGCAAAAAACAAATTGAAAATTATATGGATTATTTACCAGAAACATATACTACCTTGCTTAATATCAGCAGACTTGGAGAGGTCACTTGTATCCATGTTTTACCATTCAAGTCAAAAACACTACTTTTCCGGGTAATTTAAAATGTTCAGGCTCAGAATAATTAGCAGAACTGAATACTATATTGAAACCTGGAGAACAGTAAGAACTATAATTGAATAACTCTAGGATTCTAAAAAGAGGAAGGAACATACAAAAAAAACATACCGTAAAAGAAAATTCTCTAGAACTGAACAGAATGAAGCAAAAAGATGACATTAGCAAAGAAAACAGACTTACTGTTAAGTATAAAAACTATGCTTACTTTGAAAAACAACACAGCTGTCGAGAATAAAAAGTAAAACAGAATAAAAGGGCGGAACACCTTTCAAGAGATTAAATTAGTAAGATATCTATTGGTAAAAATTTTAAGGAACAGATACTGCATTGCTGAATATAACATTCGGTTTTGGGTTATGATAGAAGACACTTCAAAAAGAACTTTTCAGAACAAATACAACCCACTGAACTCAACAAAGAACAGGATATTTGTATAGAAGATTTCTTTTATGAAATAACTACAATAATAAAAAAAACTAGGCCTACTATCCCACATTTCTCCATTCAATTCTCTTTCCAAAAATAATAATTGCTACCATCACTGATAAAACCCAGTCCTTGTGAATTTGACAGGTGTATGTCAGTTAGACCTCAAATTTTGAATTAGGAGGGGAGGAACAGAGTGAACAAAAACACTCGATGTGCACGCAGTCATTGAAATATGAAGCACAGAATTATTCTCACTTGTAAAACTTGACAAGCCTTATGATATTATTATACTTTCACTTAATCTAATAAACATGAAGTCAAACCCCAAGTTTTTAATTTGAAAAAACTCTTTGCTCGAAATTTTTATTTAAGTAACATGGAGTCCAACTCTAAATCAGAACCAAGCAAATTTAAAGTTGACAGAGCTTTTTATTCCCAACAAGGTTTTGATGTAGCTTAATGGGTATTTTATTCTGTTCCAATTCAATTTCAATAACATGGAGTAGTACTCCATGTCAGAATCAAGAGAATTTAAGACAGTGATGTCAAACATGCAGCCTGCCTGAGATTTTCGTGCGGCCTACTAGTCATTTTCACTTCAAGTAGTATTTTTTTTTTAGCAAAATTGCTGAAAATCAGATTACTAGCATTAAAAATATTTACTTCATTTCATAAATTTTTTGATATTTATGCTGCACCTTAACAGCCTTTGTAGATGATACACCATTTATTTTTCTTTCTATATGAATGTTATTTGCTCCTATTTTCAAAAATAAAATAGTGGCTTTCAAATATTTCTATAGGTACCAATTTTTCTTGAAATTTAATAGCTTCGACAGCCCATTCAATTATTTGAAGTGACAATTTGGGTCACTATAATAAAAGATGGAACATTCCTGGTTTTGCAGAACCTTAATGGATATATTATTCTGTTCAAATTGAATTTTAATAACATGGACTTGTACTTGTACTGTATGTCTGAATCAAGATAATTTAAGACAGGGATGTCCAGCCTGCAGCCCGCCAGAGATTTTTGAGCAGCCTGCTAGTCATTTTTGCTTCAAGTATTATTTTTATGCAAAAGTGCTGAAAATTGAAAAATACTAACATTTAAAAATATTTCACTTTAGCTTATAAATTTTTCTTATATTTATGTTGCACCTAAGCTCATTCCATATGTTAGGGAGGCAATCCCTTCCTCGACACCTCAGTCATCACACTAAGACTTTCTAGTGCTTTGAAAAAGCTTGCTATTTCAATTCAAAAGGCTTGAGTTTCAGCAGTCAAGATTTCCAATGAAGAGTAGTTTTGTTAAATAAGTTCTTACTTGTATTTTTGCTACAAAATTTTGAGTTGGTGCAAAGTGGAATTAGTGTTCATATTGAATTAAAATTCTGCATGAATTTTAATTTTCTATGCAGCTCAAGCCATCACATCACAACCTATACAGTAGGGTTCTCTGATGCTTAAATACATTGTATACATATGTTCAAGTTCATTCAGATATTTTATATAAATAGAAAAACATTGCCATCTAAAATAACTGAAAATAAAGCACCAGTTAGATTCCTCCCACCCAAAAAAAAACAACATTATAGCAAGGCTCAAGATGCCCTATCTTGCCCTATCTTGACTTGTCAATATAATATTTTATAATTGATAGAAACAGATTTTTGTAGTAGAAGGAGTACTATTACCCCCCTCTTTCACCAATAATAAAGGCATTGCATAGACCATAGATAAGCTCAGAAATCAAGATAGAATATAGATTGATTTCTACCCCCCCCCCCCCCCTCTCCCCTCTTAGAACCCATGCTATATTTATCTTAAGTCAAAATGAGAGGATGGTAAATAGGGCCGTCTTTTAGCACTAAGATCTTGCATCTTTCTGCAAAGATTATCGTTTTTTAGCTCATCTTTGTTCTAAGATCTTACAGCTCACTGATGTTAGCAAAAAAGTGTGAAAGACGCCATCTTTCTGCCATATAGAACAATGATGAGAGAACTTTGATGATATACTCATCATTGTTCTCAGACCGCTGATCAGAGAGCAAAATGATGAAAGAAGTTTGCATAAACGACAAAAGATGTAAGATCTTAGTTCAAAGATTTCACTTTTAAGCATTTACTGACAAAAGATGTAAGATCTTAGCACATTGATGAGTGAAAAACGGCCAATGTTTTGGGTACTAGTTTAGTGGTGGGTTTCTCCAGAAGGAAACAGAAATATATAATTATGGCTATGTATTGCAATTGGATAAAATGAAGTGATATGCTAAAATAATAATATAAATAACCTAAGTCTTTAAAACTTTTTTAAATTTGTTTTTAGAATTATATAATATTTCCTTCTGGAGAAGCCAACCACTAACTTACCATGTTATATGTAAGACTCTTTTTTAGGGGCTTGAGATTTTTTAGTTTAGTTCAGCTAAACTCTTAGGAATATATCCAGAGTATTAACAATTTCCTAGGAAGGTATTTTGAACTGACCTTTGGTGGCTTTTTAGAATCTTTGGGTTACAAGCAATATTACTACCTTTCGCTTTCACCAATAATAAAGGCATAGACTGTAAATAAGCCAAGACATTTATAAAAATTAGGTTTTAATTCAAAGCTCCCCCCCCCTCCCCCTAGAACTCACACTATATTTGTCTGAATATGAGAGTTAGGATGTTTTGGCATCAAAGTGCACTTTTTGAAGCATCTGACCACCTCCCCCCTCACACTCACTAAACAACACACAAACTCTTCTTCAAAATTGGTGATATACAATCAAACACTTTTGTGGGTTCATTATTTATCCTAGTTTCCCTTTGCCTCCTCAATTTTACATTTGGGAATAATTTTCCAGGAAAAAATTTTCCAGAGGAATATGTTATATGCTATAATCAAAAACAAATAACAGCCTCTGCTCCAATTGGCCTGATTTAGGGTAAAGGCATCAATGATTTGAGTTTTTGTATATATATATATAAAAAAAAAAAAAAAAAAAAAAAAAAAAAAAAAAAAAAAAAAAAAAAAAAAAAAAAAAAAGTACCTTATTTACTCTAGGATGCTAAATTTAAAGGGTTTCATTGTGTAGCAAAAACATCCAGGAATTTAACAGTTTGATTATAAATTTAAAGTTTCATCAGAAAAAGGTAAAAAACTCCAATTTTCTGAAATTGAAGCATTTTCACCAACAAATTTGCCAGAACAAAAAAAATTACCTTTTATCAATGTAAGTCGGAACCCAGTTCAATATGTTTTGATGTACTTGGGGAATGCTTGTGAGCAGATCCTGGTGCATTTGACATGCCTATTCTTTTTATTTTATTTTTTTGCTTCTCTTCAACTTTGTTTAATGTATAAAACACTATTTAGACACTGGAAGCAGAAAAACTGAAAAAATTGCCTCAATTATAGGAACAAAATTGGATAATCATATAGAGTGTAATTTTGTGACCTAGGTCATATAACTCTTTTCTTTTTTTCAAAGTATTGCCTATACACCACAAGAATTGCATCTCCAAATGCTATCTGGAATGGCCCACTTCCTCTCAGCTTTAACAGTCCAGCAAAGATTTCTTTTTTGTTCACAGTGAAAGGCAAGGTTCCTTGCTTTTCCTAGCAAGGTTCCTTGAGGAACTCCACACTAGGTAGGGAGGGGTTCAGAGGGAATTTTTTTGTTTTTTTACAACTTGGGATCTATTTGAAAGAAAATATATAAAAAATTTACAAAGAGAGGGTCTACTTCAAATTTATTCAGTGATAAACAGATTAAGATGTTGTGATCAACCAAGTCAAATGCTTTAAAATATGAACATGGTATGAGGCCAAGTAACAGTTCCTCAAATGATAAAAAATCCTAGCATCTAGCATCAAATCAGCAAAACTACGATTTTAAAAACCTTTTTAAATTGTATTTTTTTAATGTTTTGTAACATTTTTAAACGTTTTTCATATGAAATATTGTTTGGAATAATAATCATCTCTGGAATAAATCGTCTGGAATAAATCTCTTGCGTTTGAGAAAGTACCCACAAGTTCGACAACAATGTCTTTGTCAGAGGACCATTAAATTTTGACAATTGTTTCTTATGTTTTACATGTTCATAGATGTTTTGACATAATCACCTATATTTTGAGAGGGCCTGTTGAAAATTTTGACAAGGTTACTATAAGATATTCACAAAAGAAATGAATCTCATGATAGAAGCCAAGATCTACATTTGAATTCAGCTGAAGGAACATTTTTAGTTGGCCTGGTATTCTACTACATCAGAGAAGAATATTTTATACTCTGAACATAGTTTTGTCAATATAATATTTGCTGTCATTCTTATTTAATTAGTCAAGAAAAAGCCAATGTGGGTACATTTTAGAGAAGATCACATGTATCTTGATGCATTGGTGCTGATCCCAACTTCTTTTTTGCAAAAAAAAATTATTAAGTTATGACAGTTTGAACATTACAAAGCTAAAAAAATTATTGGGAGCTCATTTTGAGTTGAAAACAGGAAACTGATTGAATTGAATATTCTTTTCTTATCTGGGTGTAATGGATATAGTGTCTATGTTTTGCATTTTCAAAATATAACAATGGTTTGAAGAGACGGTGTTCCAAGTCATGACTAAGCAGAGTTGTGCTGTTTTGAAGGAGAATTTTGACACTGGTTTCAAAATTGCACTTTCAAATCGTTGGAACCTTTGCTCTAATCCTAAACTCTTTATATAAGGTTTAGCTGATTTTGCAGGTTGATCTATACCTTTCTCTCCCTTTATCTTCTAGCATGCCTCCTTCTGGATTCAGTATTTTGCAACTTTACCTTATTGTTTGGCTAAATTTGAATGTTGAAAAACAAAGTTTTCTAATATGGTATTGTGGCAAGCCAATCAAAGCTAGCCTAGCCTACTCCTTACAACCATGCAACTCAAGGTTCTTAAACCTATATAAACCATGTCAACTATTTGGAGCAGGTTGTCAATGATTAGGAAAGATACATTTCAATCAAGATGTTTGTTCAAGCACTGGGGGTTATACCCTGCTGTTTATCCTAGTCCAGAAGAGGTCATGCACAAGAGTGATTTAAATTTTTCCTTTTTCTTATATTCTAACTTGGTCAAAAGTAAATATATCACTTGATTCCTTTTCTTATACTCTTCCCAAATATAATAATTGCTTCCCAGAGATATACCATTTTGTATCATGAAATGGGCTCAAAACAGCGCATAGTAACAAAAAGTTTAAAGATGTACTGTATTTAAAAAAAAAAAAAAGTCTGGTGAAAAAACTAGCATTTGTTGCTGATTCAGGAATGATAAATACTGTATTATTTTGATGAGTCTTAATTTTATGCTGCAGTGTTATTTTGTAAATACATTTGCTGGAACTTTCAAAACAAGTCTGAAAGCCCTTGAAAGTTGGTACCAGAGCAAAACAAAAATTACACCACTGGAATGACCATTGTCAGTGTCTAATTTTAATTTTTTGTTCTGTTTTTTTTTTTTGTGTTTATGTTGTTAGGCCTGCTCAATAGAAAAACACAATAATCTGAAAATAACAAGAAATCCTATAATACTATCAATCCTTAATGTTCCTCAGTTTACCTTATCCCTTGCCCACTCCCTAATGTACAAATACATAGCTCAAACTTTATATTTCCTTATGTATTATCTCCATCTTCATTACATCACTCTTTTGCTTGGTATTAGTGCATAACTATTGAGAAGGAAACATGTTAAGAAATAATTCTTACTTTATATTATACAGAAAAATTGTAGTTAATACATTTTGAGTGTTCTTCCACTATATGCTACTTTACCCCAACACCCTAACCAACAATACTTTAAAGCCCAGCACCCAAAAAATCCAAATTCATTAATAATTTAGTGCCCAGTGCCCAGCACCCAGAACCCACAGCTCCCAACTTGAAAGATAAATACTAGCATACCCATGCATCAATTCATAAATTCTACTTCTTCTAATTCACAGCAGGCAGGCTATTCAGTTAGAACTATTTAGCCCTTTTCTTTTTGCTTCACTCTGTGGGCTACAGAGCTACTAGCTTGGTCGTCTCTTATTTAATAGATATTCTCAGATATCTTTCAGTAGATCTTTTGACTCAACGAGTTCAAATATAAGATGATAGACATCGATTTCTGTGCTCTGTGTGCAGGTATAGTTGGCTAGGCTCTTGGCTGATAGTGAGATTTTGTGGTGTTTGAAGCATTTTAACAGTTTACAAAGCAAGGTATGTTGTGCAGATGTCAGCATATTACATTCAAATAGGCAATGGTCAATTGTTTCATTATTCATATTACAATGCCTGCAAAGAGGGGACAGGGGAATTGAACCACTTGAATTAGAAAACTTATATGAGAATGCAAGGAAATTTAGTCCATTTGTTCCAGAACGAATTCTATGATAAATTTTAGAAAGATACTTATTGGGAAAGGGGGAAAGGGTAGGATTAATCTTATTAAAATTAATATCTGATAGCCTCCATCAGTAAATATCTCTAATTGGGATTGGTCTCCCACTTGGCTGGTCAATATTTATAGCATTTTTTGCTATTTCATCAACCTGATGATTACCACTTATGCCAGAGTGGCTAGGAATGTACTGAAAATAAGTTTTTATGCCACTTGAAGCAAGATTATCTATAATACTGAGACAATGATAAGTGTCAATGTCCAACTTATATTGAGGAGCTGAGGCCAGCAACTCAAGGCTTGATAGAGAGTTGGAATATATGATAATATTATTTGAATTTGCAATCAAAGGTTGATTTTCCTTAAGGTATTCTAATACCATGATTATGGCATTTAACTCAGCAGAGACATTATAGATAAATTATTATATAATCTCTCACCCATTGCAATTTTCAGGTGAGGAAGGAAAACACCACTTGCAATCTTCTCTTTCATTTTTGACCCATCAACAAATATTTGGAAATGATTTTTATAGGTAATTGTATTAAGTTCTGCAAAATTTTTCTGGACAAAAGCAATGGGGGTTAAATCTTTATTCCACTTTGAGAAGTCATTATTTATTATGGGACTTGACCAATTCCATGGGGGGGATTAGGGGAAAGTGGGAGCAATAGACTTTGCTGGTATGGGGAACTTCTTCTGAATATTGGCATACTCATCTGCAATGCCTCTATACATGGCTGGATTTCTTAACCAATTATGTAGTGTGTGTGAGCTATTTGATTCAATTTTTGTAAGATGTTTTGTCAAGAGAAAGCTACGTCTCTCCCTTATTGTTGTTAATCCACTCTCCATAAGCAGAAACTTGGTGCTTGTGGGTTTCCTAAGACCAAATATGAGATGTATTATATCAATTGGGGTTGTTTCAATTTTTTGCATCTGGGTCTTTGCACATGCACCATAGACGATGAGTCCATAGTCAATATGGGGTCTTATATGTGATTTATAGAACTGGAGTAAGGTTTTCTCCTTACAGCCCCAGGGTGTGGAGAGAAGTCTTTTTAGTATATTTTGTTTTTCTATAGCATTTTTTTATTGTGTTTGAAATGTGGAGGTGGAAATTAAGTTTTTGGTCAAGCATTAGACCTAGGTAATTAATATGATTATCTTCTGGAATAGTTGTTTTATTTAGAGTTAGTTTTGCATTAACATGGTTTTGCTTCCGGTGAAATTGGATTAATTTTGACTTGGTGGGTAATAAAACTAAATATTAAGTTATTTTCTTCTTCTTCTTCAATTAAAGGCTTTGGAAAAATCCATTTAACCTTTTTTGTATTGTCTGATTATGTCAGGGGCATCCAGGGAAATCAAATATAAAATTAGTCTATTATTATTTAATAAAAGAATTTATATATCATTGATAAAACCACCTATATTCAAGCAGTTAAAGACAGCTTTGAACAATTTGGCATCATCAATTGAAGAGAGTTTGCTTTGTGAGAGTTGGTCATTATTAGGGGTTAGTTTAAGGCACTTGAAAATAGCAGATAAAGTTAGCCATTCTTTTTTATGGTTAAGAGTTGCCACAAGGCACCCAAAAAGAATATGGTTTATGGTCTTGTCATGGGTTTGGCATAGGTGGCAAAGAGGCAGGGTTACCATTGGAGTGGTTGTGATTTGGAAATGATAAGTTTGGCAGTTAATTGTAAGCACTTGATTGTAATCTATGGTACATCTTTGAATCTTTTGGGATACACATAGAGAAAAGTTTGGTGGGATTTGGTTTGCTAGATAAATTTTTAGGCACCAATGGCTTATATCTCTCACTGGGATAGGCCTTCCAGATATTATTTCAAGCTGAAGGGCAGATTTAGCTATTTAATCTGCCTTGTGGTTTCCTTTAATGCCCTTAGGACTTGGGATATACTGAAACTTTGTGGATATATCTTGTTTATGTAGTTGGTTCAATAGTAAAAGAGTGGTAGAGATATGAGTATCATTGTTGGGTAGTCTGAATACTCTGGTGATATTGAGGCAAGGGCTGATTTTGAGTCCAAATAAATTAAAAGAGGGGTGTTTCTTGGAGGTTTTGGCATCTTTATAATGGTTTCCAATGCAATGTTGATGGCAGCTATTTCGGCTGTCATGATACTCACATCATTTTAGAGCCTTTCTGCAGCTGCTATACATAAAGATGAGAAGTGGAGTTCACAAGCAGTCCTAGATTCCATTTTTGAGCCATCCACAAAAATTGGGAGATGGTGGTTATATCTCAGAGACTCAAATTCATGGAATAATGATTTTAAATAGGCAAGGGAAAGATCTGCCTTAATATATGGCACAAACATAAGGTTCACTTCTGGGTAGTGGTTAGCCCAGGATGGTATCTGGGGGTATATTTGAAATAAAGAAGATGAAGGTATGGGGAAGGTCATTTGGGTGGTTGCAAATTCCTGTGCAAGGCCCCTAAAAGCACTAGGGTTTCTTAGCCAATCATGTAATCTATGGGAGCTGTTACCTTCAATTTTTGTAAAGTAGCAGGCAAGTAGGTTTTCTCTACACATAGCAATAGAGGTGAGACCACTTTTGCTGAGGAGGAAGTTGGTTTTGGTGTGATTCCTGAGGCCAAGTATGGCATGGATCATAGTATTTTGGACAGTCTCTAGACTGCTTAATAGGGTTTTTGAGCATGAGCCATAGACAATTAGTCCATAATCAATCTGTTATCTGATATAAGTCTTACAGAAATTTATTGGTTTTTTTCATGGCAAACCCAAGGTGTATTAAGCAGCCTTTGTAAGATGCACATTTTTCTGAGGCATTTTATTCTCACATTTTCAATATAGAGCCTGAAAGTTAGTTTTTGGTCTAGAGTGAGGCCTATATATTTGATGTGTTGTTGCTCTTGGATGACAACACCATTTAGGGTTAATAATGCAGATTGGGAGTTTCTCTTATTATGAAACTGTACTATAGCTGATTTTGATGGGGTGGTGGGTAAGCATGAATTGTTAGAGAAATGTTACAAGGCATATAGTGACTTTTGTAACTTAGATTGGGCCAGTTTAAAGTTATTTGAGGTAGACCATAGGACTATATCATCTGCAAACTGAATATTTGTATGGGGTAAATTCAGATTCCATAAATATAGTGAAAACAGGAGACAGCTAAGGACAGCACCTTGAGGAAGGCCTTTGGAGACAGACTTTTTAGAAGAGATGTTGGAATAGGGCTCCACAATCTGACGTCACAAAAGCTAAATATTCAAAATTACAGTAAAACATGCTTTTGCCAACATATTGTCAATGAAAAACTTGAGACTTTTTAATTGAACTGATGCATCATCACAGTAATGAAGAAACTCTTCTAGGTTTGAAATGTAAGTGTAGAGTCATATTAACTTACTAATGTCATTTATACAGCCTGATTTGTGAAAATTTTGTTGGATTACAAGAGACCTAATTCACAAATGCCACTTTGAAAATTAATGCTAATATAACAGTCACATCTGATTTTGGTAAAGATGCAGAGAAGGGGGTAAATTTTGATTTTAGGACCATTATGAAATAGATAAGAAATTTATAAGCCATGGGATTCACCATTCAATGCTCTACCTGAATATAACAGTCATTTCAGTAAATTTGGAATATAGGACCATAAAGGTACAGATTAGTGACCCCTTATAAAAACAGCTTATTTCTTACTGTATATTATTTAGCCAATTGGGCTGTAAAGTTGCCCAGATACTGTCCAGCAGAAGCAAGATATAAAGAACTCTCTTCTTACTACACATCCTGGTTCTCTTGGCAGGACTTCTGCACCCTATGCTACAGGGGTAGCTAATTTTCACCTTCACCCTAAAGTTCTAAAAGGAGTTTCCACTGGAAATTACTGTTATATTCAGGGGTAAAATTCTACTTTAGCTACTTTTGGCTATCTTGGAAAGGGGTTAAGTTAGGAAAATGAAACTTTCAGGGATGGGTCTACAGGGTGAAGTATGGCCCAGGATGGTATTTTGAAGTATCTACCTCCACTCCTTCTGTCTCTAGAAGGTCCTGAAAGTTGCACACATGACAGGTCTATAGGCTACATATTGAAATTTAGACAAAACAACATTTTACCTTAATTTTCAGTTAGCAGTTTCTTTTTCTCTGGCTTTAGTTCCTAAGATACAATTCTTATTATTTGAGTAGAATTTTGAGCCATGTAAATATTGTTTTTCAAAATTTAGGAAATGTATTTGCATATCTTTAAAACCTTATAAATTGGGATTGAGCAAAGTTGTAAAGCTGAAAACAATTTTGTTGTGCTTCATTTAAGCAGAAGATCTATTCTGCAAGGTTTCACTTTTATAGCACACATATTTTTAAAGGTCATCAAAGGTCAGGACCCTCTAGAGGGAGAAGAAGTGGAGGTAGGTACTTCAAAACACCTTCCTGGGACATACTTTAGCCTGTAGACCCATCCCTGAAAGTTTCATTTTCTTAACTTAACCCCTTTCCAAGATAGCCAAAAGTAGCTAAAGAAGAATTTTACCCAAATTTATCTACTGCAGCAGACATGACACAAAGAGTATTAAATGGTGAAGAAAGCAGACCTAGGGCAACCTACTGACTCATTCAGATATTCCAGATTGAGATTTATGCATGAACACATCATGTGAATGCTTTCCTATTAGGCTACTCTGCGTCAGACTGGAAGATCTGAATGTACTATGAGTCTAAAAAATACTTCCGTAGTATTGGGCTTATTTACGTAATAACCAACATGCAAATAATTTCCTGGATTCAAAGTGATAGGCAAATATCAGGCTAATCACCATTTCAGTGTTGCCACTCGATCGGCACCGCTCGGCGGCACCGGCCTCGTCAAAAAGCGGCATTTCCGCGGCATCCTTGAACCAAAATGCGGTAAAAACCACGGCATGCCCGAAATTCTCGGAAAAGCTGTTTTTGTATTTTTGAGAGAGAATGGGTGAAAAATCTCGCTTTAATATGAATGTGGATTCAGTGTCAAGTGAAGTGTGGTGAAGATATGTCATAAATTTGAGAAAACACGTGCTGTATATCCTTCTTTTCAGCGGTCAAAGGTAAGCATGGTCAGCTCAGTCCGTGAACACACATTTGTCGTTCATCGTTTTCGTTAAGCACGCAACAGAAGTAAAAGCGCAGAGGTACCACAGTAAGGAAAGTCCACGGTGGGAAAACCGTATAAATGTGAAGTGAATAGTGAAGAAATTATAAGCGATTTTCCCTTGGGCCTTCAAGCCTATCCAATAGAATAATTGATGGGTAACTAGATTCTCGTATCTCAACCTTTTTCGATTAATGTTTAATGAAAATCAATATCAAAAGCTTCAAGAAGGAACATTCAGATAAATAATACAAGACAAACAGACAAGATTAATTTCAGACAAATAATACAAGACAAACAGACAAGATTAATCGGAATCGGACGGTTCACGTGTGTCACAAACAAGATCTTGGCCAGACCACACACAATGCTTTTGTTCAAAATGTTACAGTCACGAGAAGAGGCACTAGCCTTCACTTTGAGTACGCGCTTGACCAGTCCGGGTTTTAGCTCTAGCACTGACTTGCCCGAGCCAAGCCCTCCTTTAGAATTGCGCTTAAGGCCACACTTGGTTTTCAGTGTTGCCGAAAGAGTCACTGCACTCAGTCGGTTTCGCTTATCAGTTTTCACTTCCTTGAGCAAACTGAAGAGACGCTCGGCAATAACGTTTGAGAAAGGGAATGAGAAAAAGTACTGAACCATTTTCCCGACATTTGGGAACATCTGACTACCATTTGGTGACTTTGTTTGCAAGATGTGGCGCCAGTAAGCGACAATATCCAAGTCATCTACGTCAGGGAGATCGACAGTATTAGGTAGAGCTAAACTCGGTATAGACCGCCATTCCTGCTCTAGCTTTCCTTTATTCCAAAGCGCAGAATCGTAGTAGTCGAAGAACTGACGAAGACTGGGAACTTTCAGTTCATAACTAGAGCTTGGGGTAAGCAAGTGTACCAGGTCGTAGATCTTTTCAGAGAATGGAAAACGGTCAAGAATTTTTTGAACAGCTTCGACGTAGAAATCCCTCACGGAGCGACGAATTCGGAGACTTTCCGCTACAAAACGGCCACTGGTAACTTCTCTCGTTTCGAGCCCCACAAGGAAATCGTACCCTTTGTAGCCGATATACACATTTTCGTCGGGAAGATAGTTCACTTTGTCATGCGGATTGATGTCAAAAGGGTTGACTGTCTTAACATATGAAGACTTCATAAAGTTTATGGCTAATGTCCGAAGAAGTTTTTCCACCAGGGTTTTCATGAGGTGAAATAGGAGTTCTTCAGACTGCAAGATGGTGTTGAACTCATTCAGCTCTCCCAACACGTACTCGACAAAAAACATCATAACCCTCGAGTATGGGTTGTTTAGTGTCATTATTACATGATCATTAGCATGCGAGGGATCATGAAGTACCAACGAGTCCCAGCACAACGTAAGAGTATCCCACTATTCGAGAATACGGCGTGCACAGTTTTGAAACGACAACCAGCGTATTGGAGCCAAAGCAAGGAATCTGTGCTATTTCACTTGAGTAAAGACTTGAAATTCCTTCCTATATGCATCTTGGCGTTTTGCACTGTGCCTGAAGTGATTGCACACAGTCCGACATAGATCTTCGAGGCTCTTGGACAGTTTTTTGCAAGCATGACCTGCAACTAGGGCACACAGATGGCAGCTACATTTCACAACTGTAACCCACGGATATTTCCCTTCAACAAGTGTTTTGACTGAGTGGTTTATCCCCATCATAGCATTCGTTGTGTCAGAGGAGAATCCAACCCAGTTTTGTAGAGGAACACCCGCCTTCTTGACATCATCCATCACCTTCACTAGCTGGTTGATTAGACCAGACGCTGATCCGTCGCTGCATTCAACAAGAGCGAGCAAATCTACCTGCAAATTCATTACTTCGTCACAAAATCTGACACAAACAGCAAGTTGTTTGGCTACAGAGGAATCTGTGGTCTCGTCAATTACTACGGAGAAAAGATTCGTTTTCAGGTTTTCAAGAAGCTTTTCATGAAAATCAGGGGCTAATGCTTGTCGAGCAATATTAGTTGCTTTAGTTCTACCAAAAGTGGCCTGGCTTAGAAGATCTGGGCCTGGCATACTTTTCACAAGTTTCAGCAAGTCTTCAGAAAGCGAATAGGGTGGTTCGTGCTCAACGAGAAATGTCACTAGCTTCGCTTCAACAGTGGCCACTCTTTCGATTTTTGAATCACCAGAAAAATGAAGACTCAATGGCAAGGTCTTAGAAGACGAAGTTATCCACACTTTTTTATAATCTTCGTGAGCTTTGGTCTGTTTGTGCCTTTTTGCGTCGTGTTTCCCTTTTTTACAAACGAAATCCTTTTTTCAGTAAAGACAGTGAGCTAAATATCCACTGTTTTGACCGGTCTGCACCTTTCCTTTTCGTAACCATTCATTAAAGTCAGATTCTCTTTCCCACTCAGTCTTGAATCTTTGGTCTGCCCTTTTCTTTGTGATCCTCGGTTTTTTGTTGGAGGGTTTACTATCGTCCGAGTCTTTATCACCGTCCTTATATTCCTGATGGATATCTATCACTTAACACGTTTGGTCTATAAACAAGAGAAATATTTAGCTATTATGTCCTTTCTTTCATGGATTGACTTTCTGGTGAAAGAAACGAACCTGCATTAGTTTAATTTCTTCCAGCGCCAGCCTGCTGAGAACCCTTTGTTCTTTCCGGATAAATCTGGAAGAAGGAAATTTGGAAGAAGTAAGGTAGGAAGTTTTGATCAGTTTTGTCAAAGCAGATATGACGTCGAATCACAGTAGATATGACGTAAACACACATATGTTGCGTTTTTGCTGATACCCCTGTTACCACGGTAACTGCGGATCTGCAGTTAGTCGTTTTGTAGTTACCGTGATATCTGATACACTGCAAAAACGACTATTATATTGTCAAAATTGCACTTTTCAAAAGTCATCCCAAAAGAAAAACTGATATCCAATTACATAACTAAGTGCTGAACTTCTTTCTCACCAATTTGACAAAATTTGATGAAAATGAGATGACTTTTCAGATACCACGAGCAGATACTACGGTTGGACCGTGATATCTGAATATTAATTACCGCGGTAGCTGGCCAATTCTAGAGCTACTTGTCTGGTGAAAAATTGAAGCTCAGAAACGAATTTAGCGTATCTTATCAACTTCAAATAAAACTTTTACTTTTAACAAACTTTCCGGTTTGTGCTAACAAGGAACTTGCTAATTTCGAAAAAAAATATATTTATTAGCTATTTCATCATCGTGATTTTGATGATCTCTTCTAGTGAGATTCGGGCTTTCAAAACTTTCGGTAAGAACTACACCTCTCGTTGATACCATATGATGAATTCGAATTTTGAAATGATGAAGTAACGAACTGGCAACTAGTTAAAACACGCATTTTGGTAAACAGAAAACAGATCATAGAAGCCGCCCACCCTTAGGATAGGCCAGTACTTTTTGGCTCAATAAACTCTTTCTGACCTGATTACATCCAGGGCCATAACGAGTAAGTGGGAGGCGGGGAGCCCCCCCCCCCCTACCAAATATTGTAGGCCAGTCGTTAAAAAGTAGCCGAGTCAACGCCCAGCGCCGCTATTTTTCGTGAAAACAGTCAATTTTTTACTTGGAAACAGTAGATTTTTCTTAAAAACAGTCGGTTTCTTCTTGAAAATAGTTGTTTTTCTTAAAATCAGCCGAATTTTTGTCAACACATTCGTTTTTTCTCAATAATAGTCGTTTTTTCTGCATAAAACAGTCGGTAAAAATGACCAGCCAGTCGATAAAAACCTCCCCCACATTTTGGCTAGTAACGGTTCTTACGACACCTAGGCTACTTAAATATAGGTACTACTTACCATCAATGCCATCAGACAATCCTGTGAAATAAGATATGTCTGTCTGGTCCTTATTGCTAACTTGAAAGCACTTGGGCTGAGCTGACAGAGGTCATGAAGTCATGAGATGAACTGAAAAAATCAAACGTCAAAGTTTCGTCAAACCCGCAAAATTAACTCAACCCCCTTCAAACACACTGGCCTCCCAGGGGACAAGCGGCCGAGCGCCGACGGGTCATTAATTAAGGTCCGTAGCTGACATTTTCGTCGGGAAGATAGTTCACTTTGTCATGCGGATTGATGTCAAAAGGGTTGACTGTCTTAACATATGAAGACTTCATAAAGTTTATGGCTAATGTCCGAAGAAGTTTTTCCACCAGGGTTTTCATGAGGTGAAATAGGAGTTCTTCAGACTGCAAGATGGTGTTGAACTCATTCAGCTCTCCCAACACGTACTCGACAAAAAACATCATAACCCTCGAGTATGGGTTGTTTAGTGTCATTATTACATGATCATTAGCATGCGAGGGATCATGAAGTACCAACGAGTCCCAGCACAACGTAAGAGTATCCCACTATTCGAGAATACGGCGTGCACAGTTTTGAAACGACAACCAGCGTATTGGAGCCAAAGCAAGGAATCTGTGCTGTTCCACTTGATTAAAGACTTGAAATTCCTTCCTATATGCATCTTGGCGTTTTGCACTGTGCCTGAAGTGATTGCACACAGTCCAACATAGATCTTCGAGGCTCTTGGACAGTTTTTTGCAAGCATGACTTGCAACTAGGGCACACAGATGGCAGCTACATTTCACAACTGTAACCCACGGATATTTCCCTTCAACAAGTGTTTTGACTGAGTGGTTTATCCCCATCATAGCATTCGTTGTGTCAGAGGAGAATCCAACCCAGTTTTGTAGAGGAACACCCGCCTTCTTGACATCATCCATCACCTTCACTAGCTGGTTGATTAGACCAGACGCTGATCCGTCGCTGCATTCAACAAGAGCGAGCAAATCTACCTGCACATTCATTGCTTCGTCACAAAAGCTGACACAAAAAGCAAGTTGTTTGGCTACAGAGGAATCTGTGGTCTCGTCAATTACTACGGAGAAAAGATTCGTTTTCAGGTTTTCAAGAAGCTTTTCATGAAAATCAGGGGCTAATGCTTGTCGAGCAATATTAGTTGCTTTAGTTCTACCAAGAGTGGCCTGGCTTAGAAGATCTGGGCCTGGCATACTTTTCACAAGTTTCAGCAAGTCTTCAGAAAGCGAATAGGGTGGTTCGTGCTCAACGAGAAATGTCACTAGCTTCGCTTCAACAGTGGCCACTCTTTCGATTTTTGAATCACCAGAAAAATGAAGACTCAATGGCAAGGTCTTAGAAGACGAAGTTATCCACACTTTTTTATAATCTTCGTGAGCTGTGGTCTGTTTGTGCCTTTTTGCGTCGTGTTTCCCTTTTTTACAAACGAAATCCTTTTTTCAGTAAAGACAGTGAGCTAAATATCCACTGTTTTGACCGGTCTGCACCTTTCCTTTTCGTAACCATTCATTAAAGTCAGATTCTCTTTCCCACTCAGTCTTGAATCTTTGGTCTGCCCTTTTCTTTGTGATCCTCGGTTTTTTTGTTGGAGGGTTTATTATCGTCCGAGTCTTTATCACCGTCCTTATATTCCTGATGGATATCTATCACTTAACACGTTTGGTCTATAAACAAGAGAAATATTTAGCTATTATGTCCTTTCTTTCATGGATTAACTTTCTGGTGAAAGAAACGAACCTGCATTAATTTAATTTCTTCCAGCACCAGCCTGCTGAGAACCCTTTGTTCTTTCCGGATAAATCTGGAAGAAGGAAATTTGGAAGAAGTAAGGTAGGAAGTTTTGATCAGTTTTGTCAAAGCAGATATGACGTCGAATCACAGTAGATATGACGTAAACACACATATGTTGCGTTTTTGCTGATACCCCTGTTACCACGGTAACTGCGGATCTGCAGTTAGTCGTTTTGTAGTTACCGTGATATCTGATACACTGCAAAAACGACTATTATATTGTCAAAATTGCACTTTTCAAAAGTCATCCCAAAAGAAAAACTGATATCCAATTACATAACTAAGTGCTGAACTTCTTTCTCACCAATTTGACAAAATTTGATGAAAATGAGATGACTTTTCATATACCACGAGCAGATACTACGGTTGGACCGTGATATCTGAATATTAATTACCACGGTAGCTGGCCAATTCTAGAGCTACTTGTCTGGTGAAAAATTGAAGCTCAGAAACGAATTTAGCGTATCTTATCAACTTCAAATAAAACTTTTACTTTTAACAAACTTTCCGGTTTGTGCTAACAAGGAACTTGCTAATTTCGAAAAAAATATATTTATTAGCTATTTCATCATCGTGATTTTGATGATCTCTTCTAGTGAGATTCGGGCTTTCAAAACTTTCGGTAAGAACTACACCTCTCGTTTATACCATATGATGAATTCGAATTTTGAAATGATGAAGTAACGAACTGGCAACTAGTTAAAACACGCATTTTGGTAAACAGAAAACAGATCATAGAAGCCGCCCACCCTTAGGATAGGCCAGTACTTTTTGGCTCAATAAACTCTTTCTGACCTGATTACATCCAGGGCCATAACGAGTAAGTGGGAGGCGGGGAGCCCCCCCCCCTACCAAATATTGTAGGCCAGTCGTTAAAAAGTAGCCGAGTCAACGCCGAGCGCCGCTATTTTTCGTGAAAACAGTCAATTTTTTACTTGGAAACAGTAGATTTTTCTTAAAAACAGTCGGTTTCTTCTTGAAAATAGTTGTTTTTCTTAAAATCAGCCGAATTTTTGTCAACACAGTCGTTTTTTCTCAATAATAGTCGTTTTTTCTACATAAAACAGTCGGTAAAAATGACCAGCCAGTCGATAAAAACCTCCCCCACATTTTGGCTAGTAACGGTTCTTACGACACCTAGACTACTTAAATATAGGTACTACTTACCATCAATGCCATCAGACAATCCTGTGAAATAAGATATGTCTGTCTGGTCCTTATTGCTAACTTGAAAGCACTTGGGCTGAGCTGACAGAGGTCATGAAGTCATGAGATGAACTGAAAAAATCAAACGTCAAAGTTTCGTCAAACCCGCAAAATTAACTCAACCCCCTTCAAACACACTGGCCTCCCAGGGGACAAGCGGCCGAGCGCCGACGGGTCATTAATTAAGGTCCGTAGCTGACTTCCGCGAAACGAGTCGGAGGCGTCTTTGAAATCCCCATTTTATGCAACAAAGACATTTGCGAAAGATAAGAAACTTAAAGTTGGACAAATTTTACATACGGGAACAAATACGGTATAAAAAGCCATTTCGCAGCATAATCAAATACGGTATAAAAAGCCATTTCGCAGCATAATCGCGGCGTGCGGCATGATCAAAATTTTATGCGGCATTTCTCTCAGAACCGCGGCGTAATGCCGCGAAATGTGGCATAAGTGGCAACACAGCACCATATACAAATCTTTAAAAGCAGGGTTGCCACCTGACCAAAACATTTCGTCCAAATCGTCCAAATCTCAAAAACGTAACTTTTTTCTCACTTTTCGAGCAACAGAAACATTTCAAGAAATTTACAAATAAATTTCTTGTAAATTACTATCTCGATTTATCAGTAGTTGTACCGAACCAATCGTGCTCAAAATCCTCCTCAGGGCAATACTGTGGTGTTTCTTTTGAGGATGGTGAAGTTTTCCCACCAGTAGAGTGCAGACGGTCTGTTCTCATTGTAATATCCTTTCTTGTTTAAGTTTAAAGCTTATTCCAATAGGCAATGCATAGAACTTCCCCCCAAAAAAGTCCCCCCAGATCCCATCCCAAATACCTGTGAAATTGATACCCTTCTTGGCTGGTCAAGCTCATTATCACAAAGTTCACAAGATAGCTCCAATTCCTAGAATAGGACAATGATCAGTGTAGGGGCTAATGTCACTATAAATGATGATAAAGGGTTTTAAGAGGTCCTTTCTAGAAGCTCTAAAAAAGGAAAAAAAATCTCCCCAATCAAAAGTATTTCCCCTCTCCCCGCCCAAGATCCTCCCTCCCAAAACTTAGGAATTTACCTTAAAATTTCTCCTAATGCCCCCTTTGAAATAAAAAAGATTACTGCAATAAGAGTAGCAATTTTCAAATTGCTAAAATCAATGTTCTCTCTTAATATTCACCGTGATGGATCTCTGCTAATAGCTGTCCATGATCAGAAATCAGCAGAAACAATAATTAATCTAAATTCCCTTCTGAATATTCCAATTAATGCATCTAAATTGAACCCAAACAAGCCCCAACAAAAATAGTAGTTTATAATGTTCCCCCAAAAATACCCATTCAGGAGTTAAGAGAAGGGCTCTCAGATAGGACTGGCAACACAATCCCAGTTGAAGATGTTACCCAACTTGGTAAACCTAACTCTAATGGCCTAAAAACAAGTAGATCCTTCTTATTTACACTGAAGGAAAAAATTAATATCCCAGAAAAGTTATTCCTATTTGGGCAAATTAAACCGCACAAGGAATAAAAACCAAAGCCTATCCAGTGTCAGAAGTTTCTGAAACTGGGACACACAACAAACAAATGCAATGAAATTCTCCTAGCGTGTAGTAATTGTAAAGCATCCCATCCTAAAGAGTTGACAACTTGCAACAACACTTAGCCTACATGTATCAATTGCATGTCAAACACCCCCAAGTCAAACACCCCCAATGCATCAAGTACCCCTTATAAAACACTATCCTCTAAGCCCCCTAGATGACATCCCTACAGAGAGAATCACCAAGTCAACAAGCCTCCTTGTCCGGTGAGATGAGGTCAGCCTGGCCCCCCCCCCTCCCAAAAGGAAACAAGCCAGAAACACTACCAGGAATTAATCCCTTAACTGACAAACAGGATGCACAACTAAACATGCAATCCCCAAATATATGCTTATTCATTCTAAACTGTAATGCAGTTCAGGCCATGAATATACATCAACTACAGAAAACAAAAATCATTGCAGAATTGGCAAAAATCTACATCCCTAATGGTTTGCTCATTCAAGCAAAAAATGATCTTGCTTTACTATTAACAAAGCTGAACATTGATACACAGTCATATGAAAAATAAATAAACAACACAACAAATATCAATATTCCAGTGGAACGTAAGATCACTCACAGAAAATAAGCTAAATGAACTAATATCTTTTATGAATAATAAATCCATCAATATTGCTTGCCTCCAGGAAACTCATTTAACCCAAAATCAACAAATTAAGTCTCTTGGATATACTATTCTGAGAAAGGATAGATAATCAGAGAGAAAAGGAGGTGGAGTAGCTTTAATAGTTAAAAATAATATAAAATTCTGTGGCATCAAATTTCCAGATTTTGTAAATGATGTTGATGCAATTGGTATCAGTGTTTGGCTGAATAATACAAAAACTTACATAATAATCTTTTATAACACTAATGGCCAAACTACAGATACCATGGATTTCTTCAGCTATATAAATAATTCTAATATGTTAAAAAATATCATTATTTGTGGAGAATTCAATGCCCACAGCCTTTTGTGGGGGAATAAACCAGCAAATAAAGCTGGTAAGTTCATTGAGCGTATGCCTTCAAATAATATTGAATTAGCTGTTGCTACCCCTCCAAACCTGAATACATATTTCAACCCGAAAAGTGGCAGCTTCTCTACAATTGACCTACAAAATTGTGTCATTAAATATTTTGAATAAAATTTATAAAAATAAAATTGATAGTCTATGTACTGACCACTTTGCTATAGTTTGCTCCCTAAATGAACCTGCTGAAACCCTATCACATACCTCCAGATATGTCAACACTAAAGCAAATTGGCCTATGTTCCAAAATAAGCTAAATGATGAAGTTACAAGTTTCACCCAAAATTCATGCATTTCAAACTTAACAGTTGACACACATGCTGAAGTTTTGGCGTCTTTACTAATAAATACAGCTAATCATGCTATCCCCAGGACAACACCCAAGAAAACCTTCCCTAAACACATTCCCAAAGCATGGTGGACAAATGAGTGTCAAAATAAATGGAGAACAAAAAAGGCAGCTAGGAGAACATTAAAAAAAACAATCACCAATTACATATTTAAAAAATTACAAGCAGAATATAACCTAAAAAGGACTATAAGAAATGCTAAATATAACTACTGGAATAATTTTGCAAATAATCTCTCCAGAGAAACACATGAGCCAATTATACATAAAGTCATAAGCCACATCTGTGCTGAAAAGACTTCCCCCAGCCCACTCCTGTATGAGCTTATACATAATAATACCCATTATGACAATGATAATGAAAAAGCTAAGCTATTTGCCACTCTTTTTGTTAATAAGCTAACATCAAATAATTGCAGCAAAATGTCCCCAATCGCTATGAACCCAAGTTACCAACCACGCCTAGGATCCGAGTATATAACCAGCCCATTTTCAGTCCAGGAAATGAATAATGCAAAACATCATATTAGGACCGAGACTAGTGGCAGCTATGACAATATACACCCTACATGGATAGAGAATCTCACCCCTTCATACAAACAGGAACTTCTAAACTATTATAATCATGCTTAGGCATCTTCTATGTTCCCCAATATATGGAAATGTTCGTCCCTCCTACCAATCCTAAAGAAAAATAAAACCAAAAATAACCCTGAGTCTTATAGACCCATAATGATTACTCCTGTGATGGGGGAAATAATGGAGAAAATGATATATTACCGACTCCTCTGGTTTGTTGAAAAAAATAATATGATCCCTCACACTCAAACTGGTTTCAGGAAACAACACTCCTCAACAGATGCTTTCATATTGTTAACAAATGCAATATATGAATCATTCTCAAAAATAATGTCCTAGTTGCAGCTTTGCTAGATTTTGAAGGGGCATATGACAATGTGAAAAACCAAATCCTTTTAAACAAACTTGCAAACCTTGGACTACCCCCCAAGCTAGTATCTTTCATAAAGTCTTTCACAGAATTGCGAAGTTTCATTATTTGTGTAGGTTCCGCCTCTTCACCTCAAAAGACAATAACCAAAGGCCTTCCTCAAGGAGCAGTCCTTAGCTGCCTCCTCTTTGCCCTATATCTCTTGGACACGAACCTCCGCCACACGAATCTACAATATGCTGACGATCTGGAGCTATGGTCATCTGGCAACACCTTTGAGATATCGCAGTCAAAGCTGCAAAAGTCTCTTTTCCAATTTGAAAAATTCTCTCAACATTCAGATTTACCCATTGCACCTACCAAGTCAAAAATAATCCAATTTCACCGAAAGCGAAATCATGTTAATGCAAGACTAACTCTAAATGGAACAACTATTCCAGAAGATAATCATATTAATTACCTAGGTCTCAAGCTCGACCAAAAACTTAATTTCCATCTCCACATTTCAAACACAATAAAAAAATGCTATAGAAAAACAAATATACTAAAAAGACTTCTTTCCACACCCTGGGGATGTAAGAAGAAAACCTTACTCCAATTTTATAAATCACATATAAGACCCCATATTGACTATGGGCTCATCGTCTATGGTGCATGTGCAAAGAACCAGATGCAAAAAATTGAAACAATACAAAATGATATAATACGTCTCATATTTGGTCTTAGGAAACCCACAAGCACCAAGTTTCTGCTTATGGAGAGTGGATTACCAACAATAAGGGAGAGACGTAGCTTTCTCTTGACAAAACATCTTACAAAAATTGAATCAAACAGCTCACACACCCTAAATAATTGGTTAAGAAATCCAGCCATGTATAGAGGCATTGCAGATGAGTATGCCAATATTCAGAAGAAGTTTCCTGTATCGGCAAAGTCTATTGCACCTACTTTCCCCCAATCCCCTCCATGGAATTGGTCAATTCCCATAATAAATACTGATTTCTCAAAGTGAAATAAAGATTTAACCCCCATTGCTTCTGTCCAGAAAAAAATTTGCTGAACTTAATACAATTACTTATAAAAACCACTTCCAAATCTTTGTTGATGGGTCAAAATGAATGAGAAGGTAGCAAGTGGTGCTTTCCTTCCTCACCTGAAAATTGCAATGGGCGAGAGATTATATAATAATGTATGTATAATGTCTGATGAGTTAAATGGCATAATCATGGCATTAGAACACCTTATGGAAAACCAACCTTTGATTGCTAATTCATAAAATATTATAGTCTATTCCGACTCTTTATCAAGCCTTGAGTTGCTGGCCTCAGCTCCTTAGTATAAGTTGGACATTGACACTTATCATTGTCTTAGTATTATGGATAATCTTGCTTCAAGTGGTATAAGAACTTATCTTCAGTATATTCCTAGCCACTCTGGTATAAGTGGTAATCATCAGGTTGATGAAGTAGCAAAAAATGCTATAAATATTGACCAGCCAAGTGGGAGACCAACCCCATTAGAGATATTTACCCATGGAGACTATCAGATATTACATTTAATAACATTATTCCTATCCTTTCCCCTTTCCCAATAAGTATTTTTCTAAAATTTATCATAGAATTCGTTCTGGAACAAATGGACTAAACATTCTTGCATTCTCGTACCAGTTTCCTAATTCAAGTGGTTCAGTTCCCCTGTCCCCTCTTTGCAGGTATTGTAATATGAATAATGAAACAATTGACCACTGCCTATTTGAATGTAATATACTGACGTCTGCACAACATGCCTTGCTTTGTAAACTGTTAAAATGCTTCAAACACCACACAATCTCACTATCAGCCAAGAGGCTAGCCAACTATACCTGCACACAGAGCATAGAAATCGACACCTATCATCTTATATTTGAACTCCTAGAGTCGAAAGATCTACTGAAAGATATCTGAAAATATCTAATAAATAAGAGGCAATCAAGGCAGTAGCTCTGTAGCCCACAGAGTGAAACAAAAGGAAAATAGCTAAATAGTATTACTGAAAAGCCCGCCTGCTGTGAAATAGAAGAAGAAGACAGGAAAGTATCTTTTCAAGCCAGGATCTCTTAATTTGGCTATCAAGAGCGGTACTTAAAAGGGGGATGGGAAATTTGTTGCCTATATAATTTGAAAAATATCTTTTTTACGTAATCTCATCAAAAATCCTCCTTTCAACTTTTAAAAGGTACCTAAAAAGTATATAATAATAACAATTCATACTTCTTTACCTTCAGGAAATTCCTATTTACTCGACTGTAAGTGCTGCTTCCATTTTACCTGCACAACAGAAAGACTCCCCCCCCCCGATGGGTGTATAAAACCCCAGGCTATTATTTTACTCATCTTGTTGTTGTTGTCTTTAATTGCCGTTATTGGTGTTTCATAGGCAACGAGCTAGCGCTGCCTGAGTAAAGGACGATGTGGGCACAATGTGTTTTTTTCTTTTTTCTCCATACCCGGGCACTTCGTATCGAAGGAGTCGTCACAGAAACTTCGAAAAGGGCTCATTCGATTGGAAATTGGAGTGGCTAATGCCCTTTTTAATAGTTGAAAGTGATTGGAGGGCAACTAGCCCCCCCCACGCCCATCATTCCCCAAAACACGTCCAATAAAAATTTTGAGATAGCCATTTTGTTCATCGTAGTTGATTTCCACATAGAAAATATTTTCTTGAGAAGGACACTCCCCCACAACCCTCTGGGCAAGGGTTTTAAGTTATGCCCTGGGGGCATATAAGGTTTTTATAGAAGGCGTTGTCGTAGAAACTTCAAAACAGGCTAATTCTATTGGAAATTCGAAGGGCTAGTACCCTTTTTAATAGTCAAAAGTGATTGGAGGGCAACTAGCCCCCCCACGCCAATCATTCCCCCAGATACATCCGATCAAAATTTTGAGATAGCCATTTTGTTCCACGTAGTTGATTTCCCGATAGAAAATATGTTTTTGAGGATAACACTCCCCCACAACCCGCGGGGCAAGGGGTTTAAGTTATGCCCTGGGGGCATGTAAGGTTTTAATAGAAGGCGTTGTCGTAGAAACTTCAAAACAGGCTTATTCGATTGGAAATTCAAAAGGATAGTGCCCTTTTTAATAGTCGAAAGTGATTGGAGGGCAACTAGCCCCCCCCACCCAACGCCCAGCATTTTCCGAAACACACCAAATCAAAATTTTGAGATAGCCATTTTGTTCAGCGTACTTGATTTCCAGATAGCAAATATGTTTTTGAGGAGGATACTCCCCCACAACCATCAGGGCAAGGGTTTTAAGTTATGCCCTGGGGGCATATAAGGTTTTTATAGAAGATGTTGTCGTAGAAACTTCAAAACAGGCTCATTCGACTGGAAATGCAAAGGGCTAGTAGCCTTTTTAATAGTCGAAAGTGATTGGAGGGCAACTAGCCCCCCCCCCTACGCCCATCACCCCCCAAGCACATCAAATCAAAATTTTGAATTAGCCATTTTGTTCAGCGTAGTTGAATTCCAGATAGAAAATATATTTTTGAGGAGGACACTCCCCCACATCCCTCAGGGCAAGGGTTTTAAGTTATGCCCTGGGGTTATATAAGGTTTTTAACGAAGGGGTTGTCGTAGAAACTTCAATAAAAGCTCAGTCGACTGGAAATTCAAAGGGCTATTGCCCTTTTTAATAGTCAAAGGTGATTGGATGGCAACTAGCCCCTCCACCCCCCCTTCCACACACCAATCATTCCCCCAAACACATCAAATCAAAATTTTGAATTAGCCATTTTGTTCAGCGTAGTTGAATTCCAGATAGAAAATATATTTTTGAGGAGGACACTCCCCCACAACCCTCAGGGCAAGGATTATAAGTTATGCCCTGGGGTCATATAAGCTTTTTATTGAAATCTTTGTCGTAGAAACTTGAAAAAGGGCTCATTAGATTTGAAATTCAAAGGACTAATGCCCTTTTTAATATTCGAAAGTGATTTGAGGGCAACTAACCCCCCTCTCACGCCCACCTTTTCCCCAAACAAATCCAATCAAAATTTTTAGATAGCTATTTTATTCACCGTAGTTGAAAGTTTTGGAAATTAGGTCTTTAAGGATGACAACCCCTCCCCCCACAGCCCTCATGGCAAGGGTTGTAAGTTATCCCCTGGGGGTATATAACGTTTTTATTGAAAGTGTTGTCGTAGAAACTTCAAAAGGGCTCATTCAATTGGGAATTGAAAGGGCTAGTGCCTTTTTTAATAGTTGAAAGTGATTGTTATTATTTATAGTGATTGTTAGCAGTTATCATTTCGCATTTGACCTGTGAACATCTATTGATCTTTAAGCCGGATTAAATTTGGAATAAATTACAGTGGATTGCAGTGACCGTCAGTTTCGAAATAAGTGAAATAATAATTTATATTTACGGACTATTTTACCATTTGGATATATTTACTCACTCATATAAGGTCATCTATTATTTTACTATCTTTTAATTTGGTTTGATAATCTGATTATAATTCAATTTTGCTAATTAGCGAGCAGAAGAGGGGAGTTTCTTGTCGCAAGGGCCGTTGTACCTGCCGGGAGTGTTACTCCCTTAAACTGCGGGGATCTGGTAGCAGGAAACTACGCTTCCTTCGCTTATTGGTATCTGGTTCTTATGATATGTACAGTGAATAATGAATAATGGACTTGTTTTTTCGCCGGTTTTAATTTTTTTGCAGTTTAACCGTGATAATGGAGTGAATGAAAACGAAATACTGAAATTTGGAAAGGAGTTTTTTCTGGACTTGCCGAGTGTAATCGAAGCTAAAAAACTTCTCTACGATGCGGCTGTACCTGGGACTGAGCTTCCGAGAAGACAGGGGCCGAAGGCTTTGGAAAGCCATCTGAAGGATATGTTAAGTATATTCGAGAAATGTGACGATGAAGACATAGACCTACCGATGTTTGTAATTCGTTCTCCAAATGATGTACCAATCATTCCTGCTTTGGTTTATTCGAGTTTGAACGCGAAATTGAATAGTTTTTCAGTATATTCTTTTTTAAGAATATATTTTTGAATATATTCTTCTCCCTTTCATTTCAGAAAATGTTAATTTTGGTGAAAACCAATTTGGCTTTCAAAAAAGGCTGGGATGTCAGCACGCCCATCGTGTTCTAGCTTCCCTCCTGTTGCAATCTGTTAATGATAAATCTCCCCTTCATATCTGTGCTCTTGATCTTTCGAAAGCTTTCGATAGTATAGTCCACTCACATGCAATCTATTCCCTTTTTTCCAACAATATTAACCTTTCTATTGTTGTTTTGTTATGGTACTGGTATTCGAACTCTTTTATTCGGGTAAAATGTAATGGAGTAGTTTCTGATTCAAAGGTGTTTCTTCGGCGTGGGGTCCGTCAAGGTGGTGTGCTTTCTCCAACTATTTTTAAGTTATGTATTGCTCCTATTCTTTTATCCTTGCCTTCGACTTTCATTTCTGATGGAAATGATGTCTCGTATCTTGCTTATGCGGACGATGTTCTCCTTGTCAGTCGTTCTAGGGCTGCACTCTCACATTCTGTCAGCTGGATCTCAGACCAGTTCAGACGGATTGGGTTTATGTTGAACGTTGATAAGTGCGAATATATTTCATTTAATTCGAGTGCAAGTCTCCCTCTTAATTGTGTTTTTTTCTCTATTCCCTGTGTCTCTTCTTTTCGGTGGCTTGGTCTTCACATTGCTAATAATCTCAAAACACTTCGGGCTCTGACAGTTTATAATGCAAAAAAAAAAAAAAAACCAGATAGGATATTCAAAAATTGTTGCAAATAGAGGGAGGTACAATAGAAAAGCGCTTGGGAAATTATATTCTTCATTTTGCGATCATTCTATTCTTTTTTTATCTGGTTTTCTTCCAATTCTGAAGCCTAAAGAATTCTATCCGGACTTATTATTTTAAATTTTCTCGGTACCTTTTGTGCCTCCCTCCGTGGTTCCGGAACCGGCATCTAATATCGCGATTCGGCCTCCCTGATTTATGGGAAAAAGTGACTGTGCTTGCGGGAAAGCTGTCGTTGTCTGCAGGTCTTACTGCGCACCATAATTTACGTCGTTTTATGTAAATAATTGTTAAGTGTGCGAGTTTGCTTTTTTTGTTTTTTTTGTTGTTTTTTGTTTTTTTTGTTCTTGATGTACTCCACTTTTTTTTATAGTGGGTAATAAATAAATTATTATTATTTATTGGATAGCGACTAACGCCCCTCTCACGCCCACCATTTTCCCAAACACATCGAATTAAAATTTTGAGATATTCATTTTGTTCAATGTAGTTGAAAGTTCTGGAAATTTTGTCTTTTAGGATGAAAACCCCCTCTGAGCCCTCAGTGCAAGGGTTGTAAGTTATGCCCTGGGGGCATATAAAGTTTTTATTTAAAGCGTTGTCGTAGAAACTTCAAAACGGCTCATTCGATTGGAAATTCAAAGGACTAGTACCCTTTTTAATAGTCAAAAGTGATTGGAGGGCAACTAGCCCCCCCCCCCTTCCATGCCTATCATTGCCCCAAACACATCCAACCAAAATTTTGAGATAGCCATTTGGTTCAGCGTAGTTGATTTCCAGATAGAAAATATATTTTTGAGGAGGACACTACCCCACAACCCTCAGAGCAAGGGTTTTAAGTTATGCCCTGGGGGCATATAAGGTTTTTATAGAAGGCTTTGTCGTAGAAACTTTGAAAAGGGCTCATTTGATTGGAAATTGGAGTGGCGAGTGCCCTTTTTAATAGTCGAAAGTGATTGGAGGGCAACTAGTCCCCACCCACGCCCATCATTCCCCCAAACACATCCAATCAAAATTTTCAGATAGCCATTTTGTTCAGCGTAATTGTTTTCCAGATAGAAAATATGTTTTTGAGGAGGACACTCCCTCACAACCCTCAGGGCAAGGGTTTTAAGTTATGCCCTGGGGGCATATAAGGTTTTTATAGAAGGCTTTGTCGTAGAAACTTTAAAACAGACTCATTCGATTGGAAATTCAAAGGGCTAGTACCCTTTTTAATAGTCGAAAGTGATTGGAGGGCAACTAGCCCATCCCCCCCTCGCCCGTCATTCCCCCAAAGACATCCAATCAAAATTTTGAGATAGCCATTTTGTTCAGCGTAGTTGATTTCCAGATAGAAAATATGTTTTTAGGAGGTTTTTACACAAACCTCCTCCCTCCCATTTGCCCATTATGTTTCAAAACTAAATGTTGCTTTAAGATTAAATCAAAATTCACTGTGATAATACTAATTCCCAATAAGGCATCTCAGCAGAATCCCAAGAACGACTGAGGGTATTATGTTCAAACTTTCGAGGCTACTTCTGCTCTTAAAATTTAACCAAATCAAAATAGGGTAAGTGTATCCAAGCTACCAAAGAGAGTAAACAGATTTTTTTGCCAATAGTATCAAGTTTTCCATTTCAGGTCAACTACAGGTGGTATGAAACTAAGTTAAACAGTACTATTTGTGTCCAGATTTTCAAAATGGTGTATGTTGTTAAAAATTGCTGAAAATTTTTCTCCAGCATACAAACAGCAGGCCAAACTATAAAGTCTTAAATAACGAAAGTTGTAGGGAAGCCCAAATATCTCCAGGGGGAGTCTATATATGGGCATAGAATCCATCTAAGTGTATTGATCCACGAAGGGGGACAGATTTCTGAGAAATTGATTGCATAATCGAGGGAACTTGATTTCTGAGAAATTGATTGCATAATCGAGGGAATTAGATTTCCGAGAAATTTATTTGCATAATCGGCGGGGAATGTATTGATCGATTCTAACGGTACATAATCACATAGACAATGTATTGATCCACAAGAGGGGAACTAAATTTCTGAGAAATTGATTTGCATAATCGAGGGGAATTATTGATCCACGAAAGGGGAATTAAGAAACATTATGGCTTCTTTGATCTTTAGGACTGAGGGATAAATGGTCTTTAGTGACAGAGTTAAATTGATATTCTATTTTTAATTATTGCTTCTCATGTCTTTAGGCTTAACGATAAATTAATATTCTATCGAAGCCTTAATAGAGTAACCAAGAACACCTTAGAGATGAAGAGATTAACGTGGGAATTTTCTCCTGGGAATTTCAAATTTGACAGCGCAGGAATGCCAAAACAAAAGTAACACGCAGAAATTACGTTTAGGGATTATTTGGGTGAAACTATTTGAGACATTTTAGGGGATTATTTGGGCGAAACCGTTTGAGACATTTTAGAAGATGATTTAGGCGAAACAGTTGGAGACATTTTAGAAGATGGTTTTAGAAGATGATTTAGAAGATGATTTGGAGTGCAACTCTATGGTTGTTAAAATACACAAGTTCCATTTGAACAGTGTTGTGAAGTCCCCTACCCCAAAGGGCCCTCCTACCCCAACCCCAAAGGGCCCCTCGGGCCCCCAAAGGCCCCCAAGCCCCCCAAAGGCCCCCGAGCCCCCAAAGGCCCCCGGGCCTCCCAAATGCCCCCCGGGTCCCTAAAGGCATACCCAACCCCCCAAGGGCCCCCGGACTCCTAAAGGCCCCCCGTAACCCCAAAGGCCACCGGGCCCCCATAGAGCCCCCTCCCCATTTTTAGTACTTTTTTTGTGCACTTGAGACACAGAAGAGCCCCCACATTTCAAAAGGCCTTATTGTATCTTTTCAGAACAAGTTCTTTTCTTAATGTCGCTCTTAAACCCGTTTTACAGTTTGAAGTGCTCATCATTTTCACCACGACTTTATTTTACGACTTTTATGCACACCCAAACATCAAGCAATACTTTTCAAAGGGCTTTATTATATCTTTTCAGAACAAGTTCTTTACGAAATATCCTTCCTAAACCAATTTTACAAGTTGAAGTACTCATCTTTTTCACCCACAACTTCACACGACTTTTTGAATACCCCAACACCAAGCAATTCTTTCATAGGCTTTTTTATATCTTTTCAGAACAAGTACTTTTCTTAATGTCCCCCCTAAACCAATTTTACAACTTGAAGTACTCATTCTTCTCACACACAACTATACTTTACAGCTTTTTGAATATCCCAACACAAAGCAATACTTTTCAAAAGGTATTTCAGAACAAGTTATTTTCTTATCGTCCCCCCTAAACACATTTTACAACTTGAAGTACTCATTCTTTTCGGCTTTTTGAACACCCCAACACCAAGCAATACTTTCAAAGGCATTTCAGAACAAGTTCTTTTCTTAGTGTCCCCCCTAAACCAATTTTATAACTTGAAGTACTTATCTTTTCACCACAACTTTACTTTACGACTCTTTGAATACCCCAACACCAAGCAATACTTTCAAAAGGCTTTATTATATCTTTTCAGAACAGGTTCTTTACGTAATATCCTTCCTAAACCCATTTTACAAGTTGAAGTACTTATCTTTTTCCCCGCAACTTTACTTTAAGGCTTTTTGAATACCCCAACATTGAGCAATACTTTTCAAAAGGCTTTATTATATCTTTTCAGAACAAGTTCTTTACGTAATATCCTTCCTAAACCCATTTTACAAGTTGAAGTACTTATCTTTTTCCCCGCAACTTTACTTTACGACTTTTTTCGCACACCCCAACATCAAGCAATACTTTTCAAATGGCTTTATTAAATCTTTTCAGAACAAGTTCTTTTCTTAATATCCTTCTTCAACCAATTTTACAAATTCTAAATTTTTCCGTAGTAGATAGAAAAAGCTATATCATAGTTATGAATATTTTCTCGGAAGATGAAAAGTTCTACTTCAATTTTAAATTTTCTCAATGAAGTGAAGAAAACTTCAAGTTCTCTTCTGAATTTTTTCAATAAAAAAGAATTTAGTTATTAATCAATTCTATTTTTCCAAATAATATAAAAATTTTCCACTTCGGTTCAGATTTTTCTCAAAGGGATGAAAAAATTTAAAATACTGTTCCAAATTTTTCATAGAAGATAGAAAAGTTCAAGTTCTCTTCTGAATTTTACCAAAGAACACAATTCAATTCTAATTTCTCCAGAGAAAAAATCTTCCACTTCATTTTTAGGTTTACCAAAGACATAAAGAAATTTAAAGTTCTATTCTAAATTTTTCGGTAGTAGATAGAAAAAGCTATATCATAGTTGTGAATATTTTCCCGGAAGATAAAAAGTTCTAGTTCAATTTTTATTTTCTCAACGAAGTGAAGAAAAGTTCAAGTTCTATTCTGAATTTTCTCAATGAAAAAGAAATTAGTAATTGATCATTTCTATTTTTACAAATAATATAAAAATTTTCCACTTCAGTTCAGATCTGTCTCAAAGAGATGAAACATTTAAAATACTGTTCCAAATTTTTCACAGAAGATAAAAAAGTTCAAGTTCACTTCTGAATTTTACCAAAGAACACAATTCAATTCTAATTTCTCCAGAGAAAATAAAAATCTTCCACTTCAGTTCTAGGTTTACCAAAGACATAAAAAAATTTAAAGTTCTATTCTAAATTTTTCGGTGGAAGATAGAAAAAGTAATAAAATAGTTGTGAATATCTTCCCGGGAGATAAAAAGGAGCTCCACAGGGAGATAAAAAGGAACTATAGGTTAGGTATAAATAAATATTAATAAATAAATAGAAATATTTTTCCATGTTTAAAATAGGTTAGGTTAGGTTAACTTATCATGAGCACTCATGATAAGCTAACCTATCCTAACTTAAACATTGAGAAATGTTTCTATTTATTTATTAATATTTATTTATACCTAACCTAACCTAACCTATAGTTTTGGAGGTTAGATGAACGAGCTTGAAAGATTGTCTTTAATAATAGAACGACGCACTCATTTTCTAATTTAAAAATTTGAGGGGTGAATCCGTAAGACAAAGGAGCTAAAAATTAATTTAAAATTAGAACAGAACTTTAAATTTTTCATCTCTTTGAGAAAAAAACAGAACTGAAGTGGAACCTTTTTATTTTCTTGGAAAAATTAGAAGAGAACTTGAACATTTTGCGCTTCATTGAGAAAATTTAGAATTAAAGTAGAACTTTTTATCTTCATGGTGAATATTCACGATCAAAGTATAACTTTTTTCTATCTTCTACGAAAAATTTGGAACAGAACTTTAAATTTTTTCATCTCTTTGAGAAAATCGGAACTGAATTTAAGAAAATTTAGAATTAAAGTGAAACTTTTTATCTTCATGGAAAATAATCACAATCATAGTATAACTTTTCCTATCTTCTACGGAAAAATTTAGAACTGAACTTTAAATTTTTTATGTCTTTGAGAAATTAAGAATTGTAGTGGAAGCCTTTTTTCATTTTCATTGGTAAATTTCAGAATTGAGCTAACTCTTTCTCTTCTTTAAGAAAATTCAGAAGAGAACTTGAACATTTTGCACTTCTTTGAGAAAACTCAGAATTAAATTGGAGCTCTTTATCTTCATGGTGAATATTCACGATCAAAGTATAGCTTTTTTCTATCTTCTACGAAAAATTTGGAACAGAACTTTAAATTTTTTGTCTTTGAGAAATTAAGAACTGAAATGGAAGCTTTTTTCATTTTCATTGGTAAATTTCAGAATTGAGCTAACTTTTTTCTCTTCTTTAAGGAAATTCAGAAGAGAACTTGAATATTTTGCACTTCTTCGAGAAAACTCAGAAATAAAGTGGAGCTCCTTATCTTCATGGCGAATATACACGATCAAAGTATAACTTTTTCTATCTTCTATGAAAAATTTGGAACAGAACTTTAAATTTTTTCATCTCTTTGAGAAAAATCGGAACTAAATTTAAGAAAATTTAGAATTAAAGTGAAACTTTTTATCTTCATTGGAAAACAATCACAATCATAGTATAGCTTTTCCAATCTTCTACAGAAAAATTTAGAACTGAACTTTAAATTTTTAATGTCTTTGAGAAATTAAGAACTGAAGTGGAAGCTTTTTTCATTTTCATTGGTAAAATTCAGAATTGAGCTAACTTTTTTCTCTTCTTTAAGACAATTCAAAAGAAAACTTGAAAATTTTGCACTTCATCGAGAAAACTCAGAATTAAAGTGGAGCTCCTTATCTTCATGGCGAATATTCACGATCAAAGTATAACTTTTTCTATCTTCTATGAAAAATTTGGAACAGAACTTTAAATTTTTTCATCTCTTTGAGAAAAATCGGAACTGAATTTAAGAAAAATTAGAAATAAAGTGAAACTTTTTATCTTCATGGAAAATAATCACAATCTTAAAATAACTTTTCCTATCTTCTACGGATAGATTTAGAACTGAACTTTAAATTTTTTATGTCTTTGGGAAATTAAGAACTGAAATGGAAGCTTTATTCATTTTCATTGGTAAATTTCAGAATTGAGCTAACTTTTTTCTCTTCTTCAAGAAAATTCAGAAGAGAACTTGAACATTTTGCACTTCTTCGAGAAAACTCAGAATTAAAGTGGAGATCCTTATCTTCATGACGAATATTCATGGTGGTCAAAGTATAACTTTTCCTATCTTCTATGAAAAATTTGGAACAGAACTTTAAATTTTTTCATCTCTTTGAGAAAAATCGGAACTGAATTTAAGAAAAATTAGAAATAAAGTGAAACTTTTTATCTTCATGGAAAATAATCACAATCTTAGTATAACTTTTCCTATCTTCTACGGAAAAATGTAGAACTGAACTTTAAATTTTTTATGTCTCTGAGAAATTATGAACTGAAATGGAAGATTTTTATTTTCTCTGGAGAAATTAGAATTGAATTGTGTTCTTTGGTAAAACTCAGAAGAGAACTTGAACTTTTCTATCTTCTATGAAAAATTTGGAACAGTATTTTAAATTTTTTCACCCCTTTGAGAAAAATCTGAACCGAAGTGGAAAATTTTTATATTATTTGGAAAAATGGAATTGATTAATAACTAATTTCTTTTTCATTCAGAAAATTCAGAAGAGAAGTTGAACTTTTCTTCACTTCATTGAGAAAATTTAAAATTGAACTAGAACTTTTTATCTTCCGGGAAAATATTTACAACTATGGTATTACTTTTTCTATCTTCCACCGAAAAATTTAGAACAGAACTTTAAATTTCTTTATGTCTTTGTGAAATAAAGAACTGAAGTGGAAGATTTTTAGTTTCTCTGGAGAAATTAGAATTGAATTGTGTTCTTTGGTAGAACACAAAGAACCCCCCTTTCCATCTCTTTTTCTACAATTACCCCATGACTTAATACACGCAACTAGTTGATTTGAAATAATTAAGACTACAAGAAGAATCGATGAATGATATAACATAAAATGTAACAAGGGGTATCTGACCCCAGAGTTGACGCTAATTTACCATTCATAATATATAATAATAATCAAATCTATTTTCCTTGTGAAATTGCTAGTACCTTATAAATTTGAACAAAAAAAATAGGTTATTATACTATTTTCATTTATGCATCATATAATAGAAATAAGATTTTTTGTGCCAACACTCCCTCCCCCCTTTTTTCTATAATTACCCATGACTTGATACACGCAACTAGTTGACTTTAAATTATTAAGAATAAAAGAAGAATCGAAAAATGATATAACATAAAATGTAATAAGGAGTATATAACCCCTGTGTTGACGCTCATTTACCGTTCATAATCGATAATAATAGAATTTATTTTCCTTGTGAAATGGCTAGTGCCTTATAAAGTTGAAGAAAAAAAAAGATTATTGATAATTTTCATTTATGCATAATGTAATAGAAATAGGAACTTTTGTGCCCACACTCCCTCCCCTTCTTTTTCTATAGTTACCCATGACTTAATACACGCAACTAGTTGACAAGTTCAATTACATTTATGTCAAGATTTTAATTGGACGGGTTCATCTGAGGTGCATCATTAGCTAGCTGTTTGGAGTTGACCAGGTTACCATCTTCACATAGAGGTCCGTACATAATTACAGATTGCCTGCACATTCTTTGAAGCAAACAACTCGAGATATTCATTGTCTGATTTTATCTCGCATTTTCATCCAGCTTCAGCCTTTTCTGGTCCGGATATTGTGTGGTATTTTCATTAAATAAAATATCAAACTTAGTTTTTTCATCAACTAGCACCCAAAGATAGAGTCAAATAATCTAATCTCTTTCATCCCATAGAATAATAAAAAAAAATAATGCTTAAATTAAAGCAGGTTTAAAAAAGTTAAAGTCTGAATGTGGCTCATGTGCGGTCTCAATACCAAGCTCTTTACGCTAAAGCTGTTTGTACTTTTAAAAAAGCTTCCTATTTTAATTAAACAATCCCTCTATTAACCTCTGAAAAGAGGCTACATCCCTAAGACATTCCACATCTCGAATCTATTATTTTAGATCTTTAAATTGAAAACTTTGCTCTCGATAATATCTCATAGACTAATTTTTGACGGCCAAAAATTAAAATACGAAACTCCCTTTTACTATTAACGCGATTGAAAAACACTCGCAATGTCAGCACATAGCTAAAATCAATTAAAAAGCTCCAGCCGTAAACTGTTATCTGATTGTCTAGCAGTGATATGGATATCTCCTACCATCCATAGAATAATAAAAGAGAAAACAATAATGCTTACATTAAAGCATATTTAATTAAAAAAAGTCTTAAAGTGGCACTTGTGCTGTCTCAATACCATGCTCCTTATGCTAAAGCTGTTTGTACTTTTAAAAAAGCTTCCTATTTTAATTAAACAATCCCTCTATTAACCTCTGAAAAGTGGTAACGTCCCTAAGACATTCCACTTCTTGAATCTATTATTTTAGATCCTTAAATCGAAAACTATGCTCTCGATAATATCTCATAGACTAATGTATAGACGGCCAAAAATTAAAATACGAATCTCCCTTTTACTATTAACTAGATTGAAAAACACTCGCAAAGTCAGAAAATAGCTAGAATCCATTAAAAAGATAGAAAAGTGGCATATATCTGGCCTCAATACCGTGCTCTTTACGCTGAAGCTGTTTGCACTTACAAAACAATTCTTTTGTTTTAAACTTTTTAATCTAGCCGACAATTTCACCACAAATAGTTCGATTAAGAGCATTATACCTGGAAAAAGGCTTTCTGATGAAACTGCGTGATAAGTCCCTACAACGCTAGTCAAAGAAGAATTAGCATTAGTGATAGTTAATCGTTGTTATTCCAATATCTGACAAAAGCATATTTACATATACGTCTAATATAGGCAAGCGATGACTTAATCGCAACCCAAAGTGGATTCGTTTTATCATAACATAAGGAAAAATGTATTCACTTGCACTCTCTTAGAATTTTCCATCTCACTATCAGAGCAAATAATTAATCAAAAGCAAAAAGTCTATTTGACTCGTTGAAAGACTTATTCAAACTCAAAGTATAACCTCATAACCTACGGAATAAGTACTGACAAAACTCTCCAAAAGTGACCCCGCGTACCTCAGCGTCTCTAGAAGCAAAATGCTGTACTACTTAATCGCTCCAAGCCAATAAATTATGTGAATATACTTTGTTATTTAGTTACGGTATATAGTTGCCAGGTTCATAAAGGTATGGAATCGTCTCCGGAGACGCGGACAAAGGGTCACTTCTTTGTGTGGAGAGGATAGGTTTTGTCAGTAAAATATTTTATTAGAGAAGCCTGCTTCTTATGTTTTTTTTTGGACGAGGAGCATAACTGACAGGGTTGCCAAGGGGTTGTACAAAAGTACTATTTTAACTCTTTTTAATCAAAGGAGTACTTTTTGAATAGTTTCTGCGAAAGTAGTTATTTTCCAATACTGAATGTTAAAAGCAGGGAGTAGTAATGCATTTATTGACGCGAGATATACATGTTTCCATGCCTATTGAATACTGGAGGGAGTTTACAAAATTGTGAGATAAGAGTTTCATGGTTATGTTATGTTTGTTGGTTATGGGTGTTATGTTTTGTTGATGGTTATGTTTTGTTGATGGTTATGTGTTTTGATGTTATGTTTATTGGTTATGAGTGTTATGTTATGTTGCTATGTTATATTGTTATGTTATGTTGATGTTATGTTATGTTGCTATGTTATGTTGTTTCTTGGTTATGTTTTGTTGATGGTTATGTGGTTTGATGTTATGTTATGTTGCTATGTTATATTGATTGTTATATTATGTTATGTTGATGTTGTTTCTTGTTTCTGTTATGTTTGTTAATTAATGTTTCTATGCCTATTGAATCCGAACAGAAGTTTACATCATTGTCAGATAAGAGCGAGTCTAATGGGACAGAATCACGTGTCTCTTTCTAGGCTTGTTTGATGGTTATATTCTTTCATGGTTCTGTTATGGTTGTTGGTTATGTGATTTGATGTTTCTACACCTATTGAATCCAAACAAAGTTTACATCATTGCCAGATAAGAGCGTCTAACGGGACAAAATCATGTGTCTCTTTCTAGGCCAATCAGGGAGTCGGAAATACGATTGGGACAGGATCACTGACACCTATTTTTAGATCAATGGATTTACGTAAGGTTTCTCTTACATCGCAATTCAGCCTTGAGATTTTGTTTATAATGAACACGCTCTGTGGTAAAAGTAACATATCGTTTCACGACGCAATGGAAAAACATCGAATACTGTGGATTTAGAAGTTTTGGCTACACAAATACATAATGTGAGTTCTGTTTAGTAAATTTTCTTTGGTTTTTCCAAAAAAATCATTTTTGTAGTCCTCCGCCCCCAATATATTCAAATTCAAGGTATACCCCCCCCCCCCAAAAAAAAAAACAAAAAAAAACTTTATACTTTGTTTCAAAATATAATCTTTTTTCCATGTAAAAAAACACCCCCTTCCCCCTTTCGATAACAATTAATTCTTTCAACAAAAGTTATTCTTTTACTCTTAAAAGGTGACTTTTTCCCCCGTGCATTGAAAGCAATAAACCATTAAATTTGACGTGTCTCGTGCAATCCGAACAAACACATCTGTTATTATCAAAACCGGAAGGAACTGCCTTGCTGCCAATTAATATATTATATTGTGTTGTTCTATTTTCAAACGACTTTGATGATGTGAAATAGCGGCTTTAGTTAAATTTCTGCGTAAAATACTTATGTAAATAAAATCGTGTTATATTTAAAATAGATGCAGAGCTGGGAGGCGAGAAAATTTTTCTATGTGGTAAAAACAGGAACATTATGTATCGCTCCCTCCCCCTTTAGGGTCACATGCAAGCCTAGGCTACAGACTGATTATGGTCTAGAATTTTTCCTTTTAGTGCGCAATTTTTTATAAGAAATTTGCATACTTTAAGTACTTTTTTCATGTTGAAATGGTTTAGGTTGAGGAAAAATGAGACCTATTTTTCCGTTTATTTTCGGGCTATTAAAGTTTGAATTATTCTTGTTCTAGTGCATTTAAAAAATTTCTCGCTTTACTATTGTCTATTATAGGGTGGATAAAATATTCCCTTTTTCATCATACTCGAGTTATTAGTTGATGCTATACCATTATTCTTAGGTGGAGGGGTTCTTTTCAGAACCTAGACGATACCTTAAGTGAGTTGTATACTAAAACTCTTGCTTCTTGCTTTTTATCAAAACATAAATTCTAGTTTTGCTTTCCAGGAAAGGAGGGAGGGACCAATTCATCTAATCTTAAGATAAATACTAGTATTTTTTAAAAGCTTAAAATTTAAAAAAAACTTAGGGAACAGAGGGATGGTTTCTGACAATAAAAAATAAGGATGTTTTTTAAACACACTTGTATAAAACATTTATAGGTATATTATAGTAAAAAGCGATCTATGATATTCGCCACTCCAAATTGTTCAATCTTATTATGGTTAAGAAAGTTCCTTTTGGGGCAAAGGAGTTGCGCATCGAATTTAAAAATGGGGCGCATTTTTCCTATGTATGGGACCCCTCCATTAAGATGGGTAAAGTTATTCCATGAAAAAATATAATTTAATTTCTTTTTAAGGACAATTTTGAGCAATGTCCCCCACCCGACAAGAGGGCGACAACCACTGATAAAATTCCTGTGAGGGTATCAGTTTTCCAGTATGGCCGTTGGCCAGGACCTTCAGCTCAGTGTACCCTGCCTATACATGGCTATGACTGCTGTTCCGTGCACCCGCTATCAAGCTTTGCAGGGGCATTCAAGACCTGTGATCCATGCCAGTGAAGTTGATGTAGCCCCTACAGCCCTCAACATGCAAGCTGCAAATCTAAATGTAAGTTTTAAATTTTATTTCCGCTAATGCTTTTTCTCCCAAGTCAATTTGAAGGACAGAGATTATACCTTTTATCATTTACACATATGGATTCAAATTTGTGTAATATTGTTGATAAATTGCGTTATAAAGGCTTCGATAAGAGATGCGAGACTTAACGGTCCCCATTTTATCATTTGCTCCGGAAAATCTTGAAAATAACAGACTTGCATTAACGGATGTAATTCTAGGATCAATGTAGGCTGGTTTATACACATTGAAAATAAGCTATTTTCAGGAGATGATCTGAAGGAATTAGACAACCCCTTTCAAACCAAGTAAAGACCCCGTTTATTTCCAAAGCAGATAAAGAGTTTTAATATGAAATTTTTGGGGTTGTTTGAGCAAAATTAAAATCTACTATGTCTCGCTTAGATTGTAAATATGTTATATCACTAATGCATATGGGTTGGCTATTAAATTGGAACTTTCAGGATATATAGAGTGGGGAACAGTGAATTAACAAAATGGAACTATGTGTGCACAGATAGTGATACTACTACTAATAAGCGTGTTTTTTAAGCACATGTTTTAAATAATATGAAAATAATAATCTAATTTTAAAAATAGGGTGATTTAGACACTTTGAAATTAAGCTATTTTGTTTATAGGCTACATCAGTTCCATATGCACTACCTTCTCATCCATCTAAAGAAACAAGTCACGAACTTTGTGTTCGTATTGACATGCCGATGGAGTTTCGTGACAATCAGGTCACTGAAATACCGGATATTGACGAACAAGATCTCGAACGATATGGTAAATTCTTACGTTATGGTGATGGTAGTGTTAATTTAGACGATATACCTTCTGACATTGACAATTTATTGAATAATTATTTAGACTTAGACGCTAGTACACTTGAACAAGGCAATGCAGTTAGTTCAGAGGGCAATTTACCATGGTTAAGCCCGAATACAATACAAATTTTAGATAATTTTACCAGAGAGTTGAATGAGAACCCTCCACTCCCCACTGATTTAATGAATATAGGTCGTATTCGATCAAATTTAATTGACAATGAAATGACTTCAATTGATTTTAGTACACGGACCAGCCCTATTGTTAAACAAAGTGGGGGAGGGGTTTAGATAGTGATAAACAAGAGAGAGAGGGTTTAGCTAATGACGATATACATGGGGGAGGGGGTAAGGATATCCAATACACGTCACTACCGGAATTTCAACAAACAAATTCGATATTGAATGGAATAGGCGTTTTAATGCAAAATTTGGGGATCCATTTAATAAACTTATGGGGGGAAATTTTATAGCCAACCGCATTTATATCGTTCAGGAATATGTAGAAAAAATTCGTGCACTTTTAGAAAATCAGATTCAAGTGTGGGGAGGTCGGGACTCCATTAAGGCCTCAATTATTTTAAAAATATTTTTTTCTAAATGAGGGTCATAGTGAGGTGTATGATCATTATGTACGCACTGAGATGTTGGTGTTTCACTCTTACTTGGAGAATTATGAGACAGTATTTATGCTATGGATTGACAACATTATCACTCATCTCGAAAATTATAATGAGAACGGGAGTGGGTCAGTGGTTTTATTTATTGAAAATTTAAGTGTACATATATGTAAATTTATAAAAGATTTTATTTTAAGAGGGGGACATGGGGAGAGGGCTATTGAATTAAAATATAATCCCGATTTAGATGGATGTCAGGGCGTTCAACGAATCTGTTTCGAAACAGGTCAAAAATGTTTCATGTACGCTTTCCTCATATCAGCTTTCAAACCTTTACGAAATCATGCTACAAAGAAAAATTTGGACAACTGGGCCGTACATGGGACAGAGGGGTCTGATTTTTCCTCAGTAGATTTCTCTTGTTTAGTGGAAAAACTTTCGGTAACACTCAGGACAATAGATATTTATGAACGGGCCAACGCCCATTTAAATATCGGTTTTACTGTGCTCCAATACGAAACATAATTTCAAGAGGGTGTGCGTTCTAATAAAAAGGGTTTTATATTCCCAGTAAGGACCCCGTCGATTTAATTGGTGAAAGACTGGGTTTGGTTGTTGTACATACCGCCTAGTGAGCCCGATTCAATTGGCCATTTCAATCCTATTACGGATATTAGTAGAGTCCTGGGGGAGGGTAAAATACAGAAAACATGTCATTATTGTCCAACATGCCCGTCTAGATTTCATAGTGATTTAAAGTTACAAAATCACATGAAGCATTGCAGGCGTCACGGATATCAATCGATGGAAACAGTTTCAGGTGACCGTGCAATTTTATGTTTTAAAAATTTCCAGAATACGCTCCTGCAAAGCAATAAAATAAGTTTGGACTGTGAAGCTAAGCTGGTGGATGTGAATGATCCACAATTTTCGAATCGTATCAAAGATTATCAAACCATAGCAGTTTCTTATTCCCACGAACAAAGATACAGCGCTAAAACTATGCAATTGTTAGAAATAGTCTAAATATTGGACGAGAATGAGTGCATGATCAAAGCAGAGGATCGTCTGGCCATTAAAAATAAGAAAATATGCTGGGTTTGTAAGGGTGAATCATGACGAGGAGACTAAGGGGAAAGGGACTTGGGGGAAAAGAGGGGAAAGGGGAAAGTCCGGGACCATAATTACTTGTGGCAGGAAATATATTCAGGGGGTAGTAACTTTCGTGGTATGGCACACCAATCGTGCAATGCGAATGTAAGCCAGCAGTTTTTTATACCGGTTGTAATTCACAATTCAAATTGTGATTTGAAATTTATTTTACCGGCTTTGGCACGTATGCACAGAGAGGGATGGTAGTAGATAGTCCATGGGTATACAACTCATTTACCTACAATATTATCCCCAAATCTGCTGAGAAGCCAGTGCTTATAGAGCAGAAAAGGCAGGCAGTGGATAATGTACATACGTGCTGGAATAAAATCCGTTTTTTAGATTCAAATAGTTTCTTCCCCAAGGCTCTCAGTCAACTCATTCAAGTGCAGAAAAGTGACAATTTTGATAGTTTCCCTATGCTTAAACAACGCTTTCCAGACAGTGAAATGTATGACTTACTGACTTGTAAAGGCATATATGCATGTGACAATTACTGCTCTGGCGCACGGTTAAGTGAGGAGAAACTCCCTCTCGTTGATGCATTCTATAATTCACTTACCAATAGTGAATGCAGTGACGAGGACCCTGAATTTGCCAAGAGGGTATGGGCAAAGGTTAATTGTAAAAATGGTTGGGATTATTGTAGAATGTACTTGGCCAGTGATGTGTTAACTCTATTAGACATTGTCTGCAAAAACACAGATCAAATTTATTCAGAGTTTGGGCTAGACATTGGCTATTATTTTTCAACACCACACCTCGTCATGGACTGAATTCTAAAAATTAGTAGGGAGGAAATAGGGTTGATCACCGATGTGGATCGACACCTTTTTGACGAAAGATCGATGAGGGGCGGGTATTTTTTTCATGGGGTTCGCGTTCTAACAACGGATCCAATTGGAGAAGACACCGGTGTAAAGCCTAATGCAGTTTTTCTTGACATAAACTCATTGTACCCCTCGGCAATGTCTCACTACTGTTTAACATGTGGCAATTACAAACGGCTTGGAAATCCGTGTGACATCCCCGACATTCAAACCGTCGAGGAAAATGGTCCACAAGGATGGTTCTTTGAAATTGACGGAAAAATACCAGTGGAACTTCACGATACAGTAAAAGATTTTGTATTTCCATGCGTGAATAGACCTGTGACCAAGGAGTCATTGAGTTCATACAATCGGTCTTTGGTCGAGGATATAGGCATGCACTGGATCTCCCCCAAGCAGAAATTAATTGTCGATCTGGACCAGAAACAGAATATTGTTGTTCACCACGCCCTTTTAAGGCGGAAGGTGGGCAATGGTTTCAGGGTCACAAAAATAGACAGAGCCCTGCAATTTGTTCAGAAACCCTACTTGAAAACGTTTATTGACACCTTTGTCAGTAAACGCTCACATGCAAAAAGTAAAGTCGAAAAAGAAATGTTTAAACTTATTTTAAATTCAGGCTTTTGGAAAAATGTGTGAAAGCGTACGAAACAGATCACGTTTTGACGTCGTAACATGCCCCAAAGAATGTGCACGAATTATTGCTGATCCCAATTTTACAACATTCACGAGCGTAGAGCCGAATATGGTTGTTCTACCCAGAAAAAAGAGAAATGTTGTTCTGAATAAGAATATAGCGGGGGTAGTTCAGTACTTGAAATTTCCAAAAAAAATCATGTTTTCGTTCTTTTACAATGTGTGCAAGGTACAATGGCCAGGGGAGGGGGAGGTTCAAGTTTTCTATGGGGACAAAGATTCTCTGTTGTTAAAAGTTAAAACCGGGAATTTATTAAATGATTTGGAAAATGGGGTGCACATCAGCTCGAAGATGGACTACACCAACTGGAATGAGAGCATTTATCCCGAGTTGGTGAAACGTCAGGCCCCCAATATACTATTAATGTTAAAATCAGAGACGGGGAGTGATTTAATATCCAAAGGGGTGTTCCCCGGACCTAAATTTTACTGTGTGGAAACACACGACAAGGATATAAAACAGGGGTGCAAAGGAGTGCCTACACACTTTGTAAAAAATAATTTAGACATGAGTGTCAACGGAAACTGTGTAGAGAGTTGTCTAGTGCCAAGAGCAAAAGTGCTAGCAATTTTCTCTCTAAAGTATAGAATCTATACTGTTAGAGTGGAAAAAATGCCATGTCATGTATGTCCGACAAGGTCTATGTGCTCGAGAATGGTGTAAAAGTACTCCCCCACGGCCACTATCGAATTTCAGATCGATTTGAATGTGTGGACTATCGAAACCAACTCGGTCTGGATAATTAACTTAAATTCAAATAGTTCTTGGTGGGTGGGGGGACAACAATGTCAATCAACATTTTGCAGCTGCACCTATTGTATACAGAGTTTGTTTCTCCGCACGGTCCCGAGGTGATCCCGCCCGCAGCCGGCCTTCAGCCCCGGAGGGGTGGGAAGGGGGGCCCTTAGGGGGATTCTCATTTTCTCTTCTTAGTCTAGAAATTTGTTCAACTGTGCTGCTATTGTTCATGCTGTATTTTAAGTTGTTTTTGTCAATAAGTGAAAATTATTGTTGTTGCTATTCGTGCTCTATTTTAAGTTGTTTTTGTCAATAAAGAAAAAATATGCTTTTCTTGTTCTTGTTATTGAATAGGTACATCTAATGGAAAATTATTATTTATTCATTAGACAAGTATGGTTTACAGTTAGTTGTAGTCCGAGTCTTGTCAACAGCAGCAGCAGTATGTATCAATTTAAAACACCATTAGGGTCGTTTCTGTGCTGGCCGTCAATGTCAGGAAAAACGACACTTTTAACTAAAATAATTAAGAATGGTACTGAAATGTTTTTTGAAAAACGAAAGATAAATTATTATTGCTATAGTATTTGGCAAGAATCCTACGATCAAATAAAAGCTATTGCTACTGTCACGTCCATGCCAATACAATTCATACGGGAACTTGATGTTTTCAATAGTATTGCACCAAACTCATGGCTGATTATTGATGATTTAGCTGAATCAATTGAAAAGTTCTCACAGGAAATGCTACAACTGTTTACAGCTCACTCTCATCATGAAAACATTTCCATAACCCTAGTTCTACACAATCTGTTTCATCAGAGCAAGTGCATGAGAACCCTTGCTTTGAATTGCACCATCTATATTATCTACCGAGTGGTTCGTGATTCTAGCTCGCTAATAACTCTCAATAAACAAATATATCCAGGTGCTCCCAAATTTCTACTTTTAGCGTACAGTCAGGCGACAAATAAGCCCTATGGGAACATTTTGCTAGATCTTAATCAGAATACACCCGAGGATCTACGTGTAGTCACAGATATTTTCGACAAAGAAATTACTGTATATCTTCCAGTGAACAGTAGAAAAGGCTATCAGTTGCCATCATGACATTGAAGAAATTAAACGAAAATATACATTCATTTTCCGTTATAGGCACTTAAAAACGCCACTCAGGAAGGCCATACTCAAACATGGCGTTGACAAAGAATTTATTAAACTAATATCTGAACTTTGTGTAAATTCAACTGAGGGTAATGTACAATTGCCAGAAGGTGTTAGACAAAAGACAAAGAAACATCGTTCAACTGTACGTGCCTTGGCTTGCAAAAACAAAGTAACAAATTTTAAAAGAAAACGTCTCCTTTAAGCAGGTGGTAACTTTTTTATACTTTTACTACCAATAATTGCAGGACTTGTAAACAGTTTTCTCTAGATGCTTAAACCCTATAAATTGACTCCAATAGAACAGGTCCTCTCACCCGTGGAACACTTTGAAGACAATCTAAGCAAATTCCTTAATGATCAAAATATTGCCGAAGATATAAAGCTAGTTTTACTTCAAATTGCACTGCGTCGTGTGGACAAACATAGACCTTATCATGAGAGACCCGTCGCCATCATCACAGATCCCCCCAACAGGAAACATCTCAAGATTCTGCATCGCAATAAAAGAGGAAAGAATTGAATTCCATAATGACATCAATTGGAAACCTATTGCCAGTGACCTATCGAGAACAGAGTAAAAGAGTATTAACATATTTCATGTTGGAAAATGGTGATGATTATCAAGTTCAAGTCGATAACACAGGGAAACGATTTATAATTCAGGGATAAAGTTATAATCAACTTGATTTAATTTGCGATATAGTTACGAATCGTAAAGGACTTTTATCATTTGACAATAATCTATACAGCTTTCTAAATGCATCAAATTTCCCCAAAAGTCTTATTGGCAATGGGGAAATTCTAAAGAAATTAAGACAATATAGTAGAGGTGTTAGTCCTCTAACAACGACACCATTTAAAAAGAAGAAGAAAAAGAAGATTTTAAATCAATCTTGGAAAATACTAGCACTCCTAGTAGCAACAGCAATGATTTGATAACACCAGTGACGGCTAGACAAAAGCGAAGACGTATTGATATTAACTCATCGTCACAAGCACCACCCTCCAGTGTGCAAAAGGGGAGTGGACATTACACTGAGTGTTTGCGTTCAAAATGGATGAAGTTTTAAAACATATTTACGAAAATATTGGTGACGTGGGAAGTCTAAGTTCCCCCACAACACTTTCTAAAGTTGCCTCTGACATAGGTGGAAGCACATTAAAAAATGCAAAAGAGTGTCTAGAAAATGAACCGAGTTACACTCAGCATCGAAATCGCAGGCCTCGGGGCAAACAATATTGACAAACTAAAGCCTTTTCCCCTCTGCATATAATGCAAACTGATCTTTTAACTTTAGATGAAATTCAACGGTTTCACAATAAGCCCTACAAATATATTCTAGCGGCAATCAGTGTCTTCAATCGCTATGCATATGCGATTTTATTGCAATCAAAGAGGGTGTTGAAGCTGCTCAGGCTTTAGAAAGTATTCTTGAACAAGATGTCTATAGAAAAATTCAATTGGATCGCGGTAGCGAATTGGTTAATCCTCGTGTGCAAAAGGTTCTATTGAAATATAATACAAAGCTCTATCATAGTCGCAGCCCGATACAGGTTGTATTGGCTGAACGATTGATAAGAACGATTCGTCGATTAATTTCAAAATATTGCACGCTGAAAAATTCCGCTGCTTTTATTAATGATTTAGATAAAATCATACAAATATATAACCAACGACCACATCGATCCCTGTCCAATGTTAGCCCTTGGGAAGTTCACTGTAGTGAAAATACATTTGACGCTTTTCTAAAGCAATATTCCAGTAAAAAAATGTGAAGAAGAAATTCAATGTTGGCGATACTGTTCGAATTAATAGAGCCAGCAATATTTTTGAAAAGGGAAATTATTTATGGAGCACTGAACTTTTTAAACTGTCCAAAATCCTTGACACTGAACCCACGACATAACGGCTGCGAAACACCAAAGATGATGAGATTCTCGGCGGTTTTCATGAATAGGAACTACAAAAAGTTAGAAAAAGTAGTGAAATTCATCAAATTGAAAATATATTAAAGAAAAGATATTAAAGAGTCGTACTCGCAGGGGCAAGAGAAAGTTGCTTGTTCGTTGGCTAGGATACGACTCTGATTTTGATTATTGGGTCGCAGTTGAAGATATTAACAATGCTCAATGATTTCTATGTGACATTCAAGTCCAGTGTTTCCGATCCTCTCTACAATGATTTGAATAGAACATATGATTTTTGGACGAAACTCTCCCCCATTATCAAATTCGACGGCGCGTATGAAGTGGCTCTTGTCGACTGTATTCTCAAAAATACATATGACATCCAGGTGATCAAGAACAAATTCAAAAGATCAATTGGATGAATTATCCATATATTGAATTACCCTACGAAGAACTCTCCTGTATGAATGATTTATGTCGTTCTATCAATAAAACAATTTCCGCCCGTAAGAAAGGAACCTTTCATTTCAACTATTCAAAGGAGGAGCACAAGATCTACATTAGTTCACCCATTGCCGATGAAAAGGTTATTCTCAATGATAATCTAAAAGATGTTCTTGGCTTTAAGCTCAATATAATCAATGGTAAAAGTGCTGGAAACACTAATTTTATTTTTGCTGACTACCCGCCTGCCTTCTCCACAGACACATGTATATTTCTCTATGCTTCATTTGTTGAAACATCCGGAGTTGGCAATAGCAATGTCTCCCTCCTACGAGTTCTTGAACGAAAAACTAATCAAGAACATATTCATCACTACAATATAAAGCATCTTCAGGATCCCCGTAAATATGTTAATACTCTTGGCTAAAGACAAGTGGGCAATGGAATGGACTATTACAAAGGTCGCTCATCAATGTCTGGCTATGGTCTTAGCAGTTGGTTTGCTAAGCTGTTTTGCTCTGCACTACCTCTGGCTAGAAAATATATTGTACCGGCTGCGACAGATTTTGCATCCTCTACACTATGCGATTGGGGCTCTGGCAAGGATTTTAAAAAAAGTGCTTCTGAAAATCTTAGGTCCAGTGCGCGAACCCTTGGCAAACAATTGAAATCTTATCAAAATGGAAAAGGTTTAAAAAGGTCGAGAAACAGTGCACCACTCATCAGTCTCTACTTAGGTCAGAAACGAAAGACATCACCCTTGTTAAAGAAAAGAAGGAAAAAGACGACACGCACTGTAAACAGAAGAAGAAGCCTCAGGAAGAGAATTGTTAGATCGAAACAGGATTTCTTTTCATAGATGGATTATCTACCGCACAAGGATTCCCAACCTTCAATCACTTCATCTTTAATTCTATTTAATGTAGAAAATGTTGATGTGGGGGTAAAACATGGATACTATGAACAATTTTATCCACAACAACCCCTTTCCGGTAATATCCACTTTCAAATTTATTCCAATGAAGACTACTTTATGGAAATTTATATATTTGCGAATGAAAGTCCGGAAATCCGACAATACATTGCTAGTTCGTGCTGATGGAATATTCTATGATAATTGTATATTACATAATGTATTTCGTCAAATCAGTGTCTACATTAATGGCACTTTGGTGAGCACAAGCAACAATCTCTCAAATTATGCAAGCTATATGCAGTTCATGTTGATGACACCCAAGTCATACAAGGAATTGAGAGGCACCTCCAATGGCTAGGAATATATTACTGATACTGATAGTACAGATGAACTTAAAAATGATACAACTAGTGAATTACATCTAATTGAAAAAATATATCATGAAATATTTAATACACCCTAATGGTTACCACCCAATATTAAAGTAGATATAAAATTGACGTTTGCTCCATCCAATTTCAATTTACGAAAAGAACTTGCTGCCAATCCTGATATAACTCTCTCCCTCACCTCGGCAATATTACATGTACAAAAACAGCAGGTTATGAGTTCTGTTGCTTAGGCAGTGGAAAAACTGAGAGCCAGTGGAAATAATATTAAACTACTTGTTCCTCACACAATCACCAATCAACGTCATATTGCCACAGGCTAGCGTACCTTCACCGACTCATCCTTTATCAGTGGTGAAATTGTATCAAAATTAGCATTTACATTTGCAAAAAGCGCTAGTGCAATAGGATCGTGGACTGGATGCCCACATAAATTTGATATGTTTAGGCTTTCATCTCTTGTATGTAAACTAAATCGTATCCCACTCTGCAATATATCTTTTGATAAATCCTATAGGACATTGTATGAGTTGACAATGCAAACCCTAGATCATGATTCACAACTATTTGAAAATGGTATAACCGAAGAAATGTTCGCTAAAACACATGGTATCATTGTACTAGACCTGTCAGGCACCCAGGATATGAGTATAGTACAAACGGGAAGTGTGTGTTTAGGTTGTACATTTTCCGACCCATTACCTGAGAGTATTGCACTAATCTCACTAAATCAATTTGAAACCTATTGAGAAATCACTCCCGAAGGCAGTGTTCTACTAGACTTGGCACCATGAACACTAGTCAAAAAATCAGCATATTTAATATGGACCCCTACATGTCCAAGTTCAGATCCTATTGTCTGCCCTCGGACTTCCTTGGAAAAATTCAAAGTGTAAACAATACCCTAATCATTGTTAGTAGCAGTCCATCGACCGTGAATACCGGCCATTGGTTGTGCATATTTCAAACAAAAAATGAAGACGATTGAATTTTTTGATCCTCTTGGCCTACCCTATACATTCTACACTCCACACATTAGCAACTATATTGAGAGCAGGGGGAAAACTATTATTCAAAATCGGAAGAGAGTAAAGGATCTGACGACTAAAAGTTGCGGTTTCTATGCACAACTATATTTCGTGTTCAGATGTCGCGGCTATACTTACAAGCAGTTTCTCAATATTTATGTAGACAATCCACGTCTGAACGACTTTATGGTGGAAAGTATTCTCTCAGACCAGTATAATATTGATTTTAGTGCCCTACGAGTAAAGTGCTTAAACAATATATGTGAATTTGTTTATTAATAAAGAACAAATGTATACAACAATTTCTTTATTCTACACTTTAGATTTCTTCTTCGGTGTATAGGCATCTGTCGAGAACCTTGATTGGCTTATATTGATCTTGATTGGCTGCAAAGTTAGGGGCACATTTTCTACAGTACCAGGTAACTTAACTCCTGTCATATCTCTTTGTATAGTCAATGATACTATTTGCATTCATATTGTGAAACTCACGTGTTTCAATTTGTCTATTTGAAGCAATATCACCTTCTCTAAGCTTTTTGAACTTCTGTTCATTGACCAACTGAACGCAAAATGCTATGTTCCACCTAACCAATTTGGATTCCAGCCACGTCTCGGTTGTGCTCACGCTTTGTCGGTTGTCGCGTTCAATACTGAAAAGTCCGAAGTTATATTCTTCAATTGGAAGCAAGCGTCACCTAGGGATATTCCTCTCAGAAATAGTAGGATTAAGCCAGTGTATCATATCACCTACCTCGGTCTTCCCATTTGTTTATTAGTAATGCACACGCGACAACTATTAATTGCTCACATTGAGCGTAGAGTTGGGTTATCTTATGCTTCTTTTGTAACTAATAAGTTACGGTTCAACCGCCATCTTCTCTCGAAACTTTTAAACTCTGTCGCTCTACCACATTATTTGTACATATCGCCGTTTTGGAAAATGCTCACAAATTCTGACAAGTCAAAAATTCGTTCAGTTTTCTTCCGGTTCGCAAAATATCTTTTACGTTTTCCCTCTTGGACGCGCAACTCTTATCTGATTAGAAAATTCAGCATTGCTGACCCCATTCTAGCCGAGGAAAAGCAAATTCGTGCTTATAATTCCCGTTTAATGAAGCTGAATCATCCCATGTCGTCAGTATTGGCCCATTAGTTAAGATTTTTTTTTTTTTTTTTTTTTTTTTTTTTTTTTTTTTTTTTTTTTTTTTTTTTAGTGTTTGTTTTCGCGCTTGGTGTAATTGCTGCAGTTTTTAAACTGACTGATAATTTAGTGTCTTTTCGTATGAGTCCAATTTAAGTGACGCTGGTTATTCTCAAATTTGGTGTCAATTTTTTTTATATATATTGCGTATATTACTAATAATTTAATTGTTTGTTAATTATCGGTTATTTTAAGCATATTGATTTAAGTAAAGTTGTAAAAGGATCCGTGATTGAATAATTTCCTTGTTTTTGTTATTTATGTATATCGGAGTAAATGAATCATTTTTTGAGAGTGATCTGAGTTCAAGACCTGCGGGCGCAAGTGTCGTTTAACTGTTTTCACCGTTTCTTGTCATATTTACTCTAGTTAATATGATTATCTACTGTACATCTTTTTTAATTCACTGTTGATTGTTTGGTTTTTTTTTTACCAATTACGGCTTGATGCAATGATGTTCATATTATTTATGTTTGTTCAGTATTTAGGAGCCTAAAGAAAAAAGAAAAGATACATATCGCGTACCTACAGAGCAGTGTATAATTCTGTTTTTCTTTCTCGTTTTGTGTAATTTGTTCTAAGTGCTGATTTAGATCTTAGCTCCAGCGTTCGTCACTACAAACCACATGTATAACTCCTAAGTTTATGTGTATTGCTTTTTTTTTGTTTTTCTTATTGCTCCGTCTTTTCCTTTTTTGTATGACGGGTTTTCCAATAAATAATAATAATAATACGGTTTTTTCAAATGGTGAATCACATTCGGTAACCGCCAAATAAAAATCACTAGATTTATAGTCATAATAGGCAGTGTTGTCACAACGATGACGTAGAAATCAAATTGTCTTGTTACCCCAACAGTTGAATCGTAGACCTGATTCTTCTTCCCAAAATAATTTAAAACCACGACGATACCAATCTCGTAGAAATAAACAAAATCACGTTTGGGGTACTTTCCAATCATACCGGGGTAAGCTTTCTCCCACTGATCACATTTGTCATAGTGGCAATTGGAGCATAGGTGTCCTCTAGGATGAGAGTCACAAATCTCTCGAAGACATGAATTACAGCCTTTAATTTGTACAGCATAGCCTCTATGTAATTTACATGGATTGCATAATTTGCACTTTTCATTATAGTCATAAATAATTGTACATTTCTCACATGATGACAAGCTGCCAAGAGTGTACATACATAGTGACATGTATAGAACATTTTTGGTTTCCGATGTCAACTCTCTCACAGTTAAAAAGAAACTGATCCTCGTTCGATAAATTCAGAGGGGGATGGGAGATGAGTAACTCTGTGGCGTTACATAACCTCTTTCGAAGGGTGAGCCATCTACATAGAATCTATGGCAATATTTTAAAAAGTATATCCACGATATTATTCTGCTTTGTTTCAATTAATATATCAATAAATTGAGTAAAAGCATTTGAGAAACATCGTAAAAGCTTCATACAATAGTCCAATGGGGGAGAATCATCCCCCATTATATTGTCAAGTGTTTCCTGTGAGAATATCTTCCGTTGAAGCGATAATTTGAGAAAATCGTCATCCAAAATTAAATATTTTTTCATAATCACAAGATTCGACCTAATTCTCTCTTTCTCAAATTTAATGATTTTTTTAATCCTATCACTCTCACTGCTGAATCTAGACTAACCACGATTCGTTCTACGTTAAGAATATTCGATAACCTAAAATCTAACAAAAAGAAAGGAGACGTTTTCGATTTCAAAACAGTTTTATTGAGCGTGATCATACAACAATAATATATATTGTACATATACAATTATCGATATAACTTATTGTCATCTATATGCTTCACTATTACATTTAAAGCACTTTGAAGTCTATTCACATGTGCCATATCAACTTATGCAGCGAAGCATAATTGATCCTCCATTTTAAATTTGCTCAAAGATAATACATATCTTGCATATACTTCATCCCATTCAAGACAAAGCCGTGATCCTCTCGTGATTTCCACCGCAATTTTGGTTCTCTTGTATCATTGGTGCTGCTGCTATCAACTTCTAATAGTGTAAACATTCCACTCATTATTGTAAATATATCTCAGTGAATAAAGTCAAACTGTTCTCACTCCTTGAATTCTATTCTCAGAATAATAACAACTATAGCAAAAATCCTTCATTATATTCACTGCAATCATGTCTTGTTCATATTTCCGACTCCCTGATTGGCCTAGAAAGAGACACGTGATCCTGTCCCGTTAGACGCTCTTATCTGGCAGTGATGTAAATTCCTGTTCGGATTCAATAGGCACAGAAGCATCAAATCACATACCAACAACCATAACAGAACCATGAAACAATATAACCATCAAACAAGCCTAGAAAGAGACACTTGATCCTGTCCCATTAGACTCGCTTTTATCTGGCAATGATGTAAACTTCTGTTCGGATTCAATAGGCATAGAAACATCAATTAACAAACCTAACTGAAACAAGAAACAATATCAAAATAACATAATATAACCATCAATATAACATAGCAACATCACATAACATCAAACCACATAACCATCAACAAAACATAGCCAAGAAACAACATAACATAGCAACATAATATAACATCAACATAACATAACATAACACAACAACATAACATAGCAACATAACAAAACACTCATAAACAATAAAAATAACATCAAATCAAATAAGCATCAACAAAACATAAACATCAACAAAACATAACACCCATAACCAACAAACATAACATAACCATGAAACTTTTATATGGCAATGTAGTAAACTTCCCCCTGTATTCAATAGGCATAGAAACATATATATCTCGCGTCAATGGATGCATTCCTACTGCAGTGTTGGTCCAGATTTCATTGCAATATTTAAAAAACGATCAAAAATTAAACAAAAAGAATGTTATATAACATAAAGTAAGGAGCAACATTGAAACTTAAAACGAACAAAAATAATTACTCATATGAAGGGGATAGCTCTTCATCAACACATCGCTCTTTGCGCTTAAGGGTTTTAGTACTCCTTTAAAAATCTTATTGTTCTAGTTAAACGAACATAATGTTTCAGGAGTCGTTGTTAAAGAATTGAGACAAGATTCAAACTTTAGCGCAAAAAGCAAGGTTTTGAGGAAGACCAGCCCCCTCATATATGTAATGATTTCTGTTCGTTTAAAGTTTCAATGTCACTCCTTGTAAACAATGGTGAAATTCTATAGCTTAAAGACCTTTTCCCTGGGGCTGAGGGAGGGAGGGTTGGTCAGGTTACATCCAAAGGCATAGTTATTCGGTATTTTTAATCATGATGAGTGAAATGACTAACTCAAAATTTTGTTCTGACGATTTTGGGAAAAAAGGGGGTGGGGAGGGGCCTAGTTACCCTCTAAATTTGTTTGGTCGCTTAAAAATTTAACTAGAACTTTTAATTTTCGTTCGAATTAGCCCTCTGACGATATTCTAGGACCACTGAGTCAATAAAATCACCCCTGGGGAAAAAATAAACAAACAAACAAAAAACAAATAAGCACGCATCCGTGATCTTTCTTATGGCAAAAAATACAAAACTCCGTATTTTTGCAGAACAGAAAGGAGCTTGAAACCTCTACTGTAGGAGTTTCTGATATGCTAATTCTGATGGTATTATGTTCATTCAGATTCTATTAATTTTAGGGGGTGTTTTTCCTTTCTTTCGAAAATCAGGAAAATTTTCAGGGTCGTAGTCTTTAATGGGCAAGACTAAACTTACTGAAACTTATACATATGAAATCAGCATAATAATCAGATTCTTTTGATATATCTATTAGAATGAAAATTCCAGCTTTTAGAGTATTAAGCCGGATTACTCCTTACTTACAGTTCGCTACCACTAACTGTTTGATTATGAATAGTAGCTAGTTAGAAATATGTTAACTGTAAAAATGGTAAAAGCTGTCCAAATGAGTAAATTTTCGATTATAAAAAACTTCGATATCAATGCGTAAATTGGGGACCGGTTACCCCCCCCCTCCCCCCTTCGAATCTTTGCACCTATGGATTTGGAAAAAAAGTTTTGAGGGACACTTTTATTGAAAATAATTTTTGTATATTCGGTAAAAAAGTTAAAACGGCCATTTCTCCCCCTCCCCTCTAGTACTGGGAAGGTGGATTTTTTGCCCCCTGCCGTCTATAACTATGGTATTTAACGTCAATTTCAGGCATTATTAAGGAGAATTAATGGAATAATTAATCCGGAGATGACTTTGAAAACCAATAGATTGCAATTTTTTGGGTAAAAGGATAGAATTAGCAAAATTAAAGGGAACACGTTACGAAAACAATTTTTAGTTCATAATATGCAGAAAATTTGTAATATGTACAAAATTTTAAGTGACCCCTTATTTTAAACAAATATACAGGCATCCATGGCTTTCTTATGGTTATATAAGAAAAATTTTTGTTCAACTGAAATTAAAGAGCTTCATTAAAACTTAAAACGAACAGAAAAATATTACTTATATTAGTGGGGCTGTATCTGAACCTCCTTTCCGCGATATTTTCGTCTGACATTTAAAAAAAATCATTTAAAATAGTTTTTTCTGAAAAAATTCAGGAGCGAAAATGAAAGTTTTTTTGATTGTTGTAGATGAGTACTTATACTTCGACTAAGACTTCTCTTACTACTAAGGCTAAGGGTACGGTGCCTGAGGTCAAGTTACGTTGTGAGTAGAATTGGGTATTTAAATACTAAACTAACATCCATATATGGGCATTGAAGAGATTTAATGTCCTTGGTAAAAATTTCGGGTGAGATTTGATGTCCTTTGTAAAAGTGCTATTTCTAGACCCATCAGATGTCTAGAATCTCTGTACATACAAGACCACACCTCTTTCTATACCTGTTCGATGATTATATGGTTTGATGGTTATGTGGCTTGATAGTTATATTGTTTGTTGTTTATATGGTTTGATGTTGTTTCTTAGTTCTATTCTGTTTGTTGATGGTTATGTGGTTTGATGGTTATGTGGTTTGATGTTGTTTCATTTTTCTGTTCTGTTTGTTGATGGTTATTAATTAAAAAAAATTCCGAAAAATAAGTTTTTCAAAGAAAAGTAAAGGCCATTTTAAACTTAAGCTCAAAAGATACAAATACCTGTTAAAATTCAAACTCAAACAGACCAGAAATTACTATTAACGAATAAATGAAACCCAAAACGAACAGAAATTAAATAAATAATCATAGCAAAAAACATACAACAAGTAATAATATAAATGAATAAATAGATCTTAAAGCGAGTAATGCTTAGATTGAATATGAAAATAAAGCTTAAAATGAAAACAAATATTTTGCTATTAAAGTATAAATGAAACTTAAAAAGAACAGAAATTAAATAAACAATCAATGCGAACAAACATACAAAATATATTAATGTAAATGAATAAATAAATCTTAAAACGAGTGAAACTTAAATTGAATATGGAAATAAAGTTTGAATTGAATGAAAATAACTACAAACAAGAGTTTGGGTATCGCCTCACTGCAGAAGCCTAAAACCTACTGCGTCATTGGCGCTTTACTGAAAACAATTCTTTGAAATTTTCTCACTTTTGTAACTTTACGAAATCAAAAATTAACTAAGATTTTAGGGAATAAATATCAGCATATGTATATTAAATTGACAATGCACATTTTTTTCCGGTAAACTCATTTGAATTTTTTTTCAGTAAAGTACAAATTATGTTCTGGCTTTTAGAAAGCATAGGGGTGAACCCTACGCATATTAATTTATGCTCGTTTTGAGTTTGAGCTAATATTTATTTTAATTTTTGTTCGTTTTGGGTTTCATTTATTTATTTATACTGATTTGGGGTAGTTGTATGCTTGGTAGATTATATGATAGTCCGGACGCCAGGTGTTGAAAATGTGAATCATACCAAGACATTGACCTTGCGTATTCAAAAATACCAATGGCACTTGCTTGCGAGTAGTGGAACACTCCAAAACTTGAAATTTTATTATATTTTGCTGTTTTATGCAAGAAAATGCATGTTCCACAAAGTTTGAGGTGCAGTTTTCCGCTCAAATAGAAATGCCTAGAAGCCATAGAATGTTTTTATAACAAACTAACACGATTAGTTAGAAAAAATGGCAGAGTTAAAAAAAAATGGCAAAACTATATGAGTCTTGAACAGTCTTGGAAAGTATAAACAAAATCAAATTGAATATTAGATATATAATGATATTAATTGTTGACAGATCCATCAGTTCAAGATTTTTTTTTTCACTGTATTTTTTCTTCATTGTCAATGATGTAAGAACTGGAAAATAATAAATTTGTAATATACGAGTTATTCGTTTTCAGTGAAGCACCAATGACGCAGAAGGCTTTAGGTTTTTACAGTTAAAGAAGGGGGCAGTATCCAAATTTTGTTTGTAGTGAAACTATATTTGTCTTGACCAATCTTGAAAAGAACTAATAAATTAAACTGAATATTTGATGCATAATGATATTAATTGCTAAAAGCTCATCAGTTCAAGATTTTACTGTTATTTTAATATTTATTTTCAACATTTAGTACAAAGGAAAAAAATTGTAATATAATTCGTTTTCAGTAAAGCGCCAATGGCGCAGTAGGTTTTAGGCTTCTGCAGTGAGGCGATACCCAAACTCTTGTTTGTAGTTATTTTTATTTGATTCAAACTTGATTTGCATATTCAATTTAAGTTTCACTCGTTTTAAGATTTATTTATTCATTTACATTAATATATATTGTATGTTTGTTCGCATTTATTGTTTATTTAATTTCTCTTCGTTTTAAGTTTCATTTATACTTTAATAGCAAAATATTTTTTTTCGTTTTAAGCTTGATTTTCATAATCAATCTAAGCATTACTCGCTTTAAGATCTATTTATTCATTTATATTATTACTTGTTGTATGTTTTTTGCTATGATTGTTTATTTAATTTCTGTTCGTTTTGGGTTTTATTTATTCTTTAATAGTAATTTCTGGTCGTTAAGTTTGAATTTTAACAGGTATTTGTATCTTCTGAGCTTAAGTTTAAAATGGCCTTTACTTTTCTTTGAAAAACTTATTTTTTGGAAAGTTTTTTTTTTAAATTAATTTTTGTTCGTTTTGATTGCAAAAAGTTTCAAGTTTTTATGGCATGGGGGGGGGGGGGTTACTTACCGTCCGATTATTCTTGACTTTAAAAACAGATCTAGAACTTTCAATTTAAATCGAATGAGGCTTTTTTCAAAGTCTTTACGATTACCTCTTTGATAAAAACCTTATTTATGAACAATAGACAGCTTGCATAACTTGCGGACAGCAATTGACAATAATGAATGGATTGAAAAAATAGCTCCAATAAGGGGGTTTATGCCCCAGGGCATAACTTAAAACGCCTACCCCCGGGCCCTGGTGGGCTGTGTCGACACCGGAGTTTTTTGTTATCAGAACTTTGAACTATTTTAACAAAATGTCTATCTCAAATTTTTTTTTGCACAACTTATTGCACAACTAAAAAAAAAATAAAACATCGAAACCTTACGGCCTTTATGGCAATGAGGAAATCCTTTTGTATGGAAGCAAAATCTACAAAAAAATTATTTTAGCATCTATAAAGAATTATATAATCGTTGCAGTACATAAACCTATCCTCCAATTTGTGCTGCAAATGGGACGAGGGGGTCGGATTTAATGCTAAGGGGTGGGCAGACGGGGCTGGCTGTGCACAACCTTCTAGTTGGTGGTCCTGTTTTCACTAATCTTAGTGCACAACTAAAAAAACAATAAAACATCAAAACCTTATTGCCCTTATGACCTTTAGTTTTGTATTGTCTAAAACTTAGTAACATAGGAAAATTAATCTAAAAAACTATAATAACTTTACATAAGAGATAACCATTCACAAGCAGTATATAGAGCTAACCTGCCATTTGCGCAGCAAATGCGAGGATATTACGGGGTTGGACAGACCTATCCTCCAATTTGCATTGGAAATGAGAGGATATCAGGGCGTCGGGTTTAATGCTAAGAGGTGGGCGGGCAGGGCTGGCTATACACAACAAAATCAGGAGTTTTTAGTAAAAGACCCAATAAAACATTAAAGCCTTATGGTCTTTTTGACCTTATGAATTCTATTGTCTAAAACTTAGTAACAGAAAAAAATTAATTAAAAAAAACTAAAATAACTTTAAAAAAGAGATAATAATTAACAAGTGCTATATAAGGCTATCCTCACATTTGCGCTATAAATGGAAGGATATTAGGGGGTCAGGTTTAATCCTAAAGGGTGGGCGGACGGGGCTGGCTGTGCACAACCTTCCCGTTGGTGGCCCTGTTTTCACTAATCTTAGTGCACGACTAAAAAACAATAAAACATCGAAACCTTATTGCCCTTATGACCTTTAGTTTTCTATTGTCTAAAACTTAGTAACATAAGAAAATTAATCTAAAAAACTAAAATAACTTTACACAAGAGATAACCATTCACAAGCAGTATATAGAGCTATCTGGCCATTTGCGCTGCCAATGCGAGGATATTACGGGGTTGGACAGACCTATCCTCCCATTTGCACTCCAATCACTTTTGACTATTAAAAAGGGCACTATCCCTTTGAATTTCCAATCGAATGAGCCTTTTTTGAAGTTTCTATGACAACGCCTTCTATAAAAACATTATATGCCCCCAGGCCATAACTTAAAATCCTTGCAGTGAGGGTTGTGGGGGATTGTCCTCCTCAAAAACATGTTTTCTATCTGAAAATCAACTACGCTGAACAAATTGGCTATCTCAAAATTTTAATTGGATGTCTTTGGGAGAATGATGGGCGTGGGGGGGGGGGCTAGTTGCCCTCCAATCACTTTCGACTATTAAAAAGGGCACTATGTCTTTGAACTTCCAATCGAATGAGTCTTTTTTGAAGTTTCTACGACAACGCCTTCTATAAAAACCATATCTTAAAACCCTTACCCTGAAGGTTCTGGGGGAGTGTCCTCCTCAAAAGCATATTTTCTATCTGGAAATCAACTACGCTGAACAAAATGGCTATCTCAAAATTTTGATTGGATATGTTTGGGGATATGATGGGCCTGGGGGGGGGTGCTAGTTGCACTCCAATCACTTTCGACTATTAAAAAGGGCACTATCACTTTAATTTCCAATCGAGCCTGTTTTGAATTTTCTACGACAACGCCTTCTATAAAAATCTTATATTCCCCCAGGGCATAACTTAAAACCCTTGCCCTGAGGGTTGTGGGGGAGTGTCCTCCTCAAAAATATATTATCTATCTGGAAATCAACTACGCTGAACAAAATGGCTATCTGACAATTTTGATTGGATGTGTTTGGGGAAATGATGGGCGTGGGGAGGGGGAAGGGGACTAGTTACACTCAAATCACTTCTGACTATTAAAAAGGGCACTAGCCCTCTAATTTCCAATCGAATGAGCACGTTTTGAAGTTTCTACGACAACACCTTCTATAAAAACCTTATATAACCCCAGGGTATAACTTAAAACCCTTGCCTTGAGGGTTGTGGGGGAGTATCCTCCTAAAAATATATTTTCTATCTGGAAATCAACAACGTTGAACAAAATGGCTATCTCAAAGTTTTGATTGGATGTGTTTGGGGGAATGATGGGCGTGGGGGGGGCTAGTTACCCTCCAATCATTTTCGACTATTAAAAAGGGCACTAGCCCTTTAATTTCCAATCGAATGAGCCTGTTTTGAAGTTTCTACGACAACGCCTTCTATAAAAACCTTATATGCCCCCAGGGCATAACTTAAAACCCTTGCCCTGAAGGTTGTGGGGGAGTGTCCTCCTCGAAAATATATTTTCTATCTGGAAATCAACTACGCTGAACAAAATGTCTATCTGAAAATTTTGATTGGATGTGTTTGGGGAAATGATTGGCGTGGGGGGAGGGGGCTAATTACACTCCAATTACTTTCGACTATTAAAAAGGGCACTAGCCTTTTAATTTCCAATCGAAGGAGCCTGTTTTTAAGTTTCTACGACAACGCCTTCTATAAAAACCTTATATGCCCGCAGGGCATAACTTAAAACCCTTGCCCTGAAGGTTGTGGGGGAGTGTCCTCCTCGAAAATATATTTTCTATCTGGAAATCAACTACGCTGAACAAAATGGCTATTAAAAATTTTGATTGGATGTGTTTGGGGTAACGATGGGCGTGGGGGGGAGGGGGGCTAGTTACACTCCAATCACTTTCGACTACTAAAAATGGCACTAGCTCTTTAATTTCCAATCAAATGAGCCTGTTTTGAAGTTTCTACGAAAACGCCTTCTATAAAAACCTTATATACCCCCAGGGCATAACTTAAAACCCTTGCCCTGAGGGTTGTGGGACAGTATCCTCCTCAAAAATCTATTTTCTATCTGGAAATCAACTACGCTGAACAAAATGGCTATCTCAAAACTTTGATTGGATGTGTTTGGGGGAATGATGGGCATGAGGGGGGCTAGCTGCCCTACAATAATTTTCGACTATTAAAAAGGGCACTAAAACTCTCGATTTCCAATCGAATGAGCCCCCTTTGAAGCTTCTACGACGACCCCTTCCATATGAAATGCCTCTGTGAAAAAAAAATAATAATAAAACATTGGAACCGTATGGCCTTTACTATAGGCAACGCTACAGCGTTGCCTCTGATGTGGTTTGATGGTTATATTGTTTGTTGGTTATATGGTTAGATGTTGTTTCATAGTTCTGTTCTGTTTGTTGATGGTTATGTGGTTTGATGTTTCGATGCTTATTGAATACAGACAGAAGTTCAAATCATTGCTTGATAAGAGCGTCTAACGGGACAAGATCACGTGTCTCTTTCTAGGCCAATAAGGGAGTCGGAAATACGAACGGGACAAGATAGCAGTAAATATAAGGAAATTTTTGTCTAGATTCGTGACGGAAATCAGACGGGGAATTCTAATGTATCATGAGGGGAATTAAGAAAAAATAAGGCTTCTCTACTTTACTGTCAGAGATAAATTCTGGAATTAATATTCTTTCGAAGCCTTAATAGTGTAACTAGGAACATCTTAGGTAATTTTTAGAAATTCAAACGAGATCAAGACAGATTGAACATATTTAATGCGGGAATTGTTTCCTGGGAATGTGACAGCGCAGGGATGCCAAAACAAAGGAACATTCAGAAATTACGTTTAGAGGATTATTTGGGCGAAACAAATTAATCGATATTTTAGGAATTTTTTGGATGAAATAGTTTGAAACCTTTTAGAGGATGATTTGGGTTGAAACTCAGTGGTCGCTATAATACACAAGTACACAATATTGAATTAGTGTAGAGTTATGAGTATGAGCCATCAATGACTCTAACCGCAATCGACATCCACCTCCAGGGGCCGACCTCTTTCCAGCCCCCAAGACCCCTTTCCCACCATTCCAAATTTTTTGAGGACCCCCCCTCCTCAATTTTCAATATAGAGGCTCATATTAAGAGTTAAAAATGTGTAAGAAAAAAGTTAGTAGAACGTCCACTTTAACCTCATTTTTCAAGATTTAGACAAGCAGATGGTATGAACATCCAATTCTGTTACTTTTTAACTCACATTGTCAAATATGGAATTTAGAATGTTACCCCTGTTTTTAAAAAAGTCCCACCACACCCCCACCCCCCATGACTTAAAATGTTTCCTTATTAAAACTATTTCTGTTTACGAACCTTAGCGCATCAACTATTCATGCAAACATCCACCAATAAAATCCATATTAAAAGAAATTTTCGTCACTATAAAAATTAAGACACAGCGAACACGTCTTTTTCCAAACATATTCTTCACCGATCTGCTAAAATTCTTGGCTAGAAAAAGTCTGCAGACGCTTAAGAAACGTTGAATCTTTGTCCCATAATAAAATTTAGTTCATCTGTGTTGTAAGAATCAGAGCAAATTTTGTGTGTTTTCGCAAGAAAATAGCTCGTCTTTAACAAACTTACCGATAGCTAATTGAAACTGTCTTTAAATATCTTCATTTTTAGTCCAATTGCGTAGCTAATAAAGAAACATTTGACATTTTTTTCTGATTTTGTGTGGTTTCGCAAGAAAATACCTCGTCTTTAACAAACTTAGCCATAGCTAATTGAAACTGTCTATAAATATCTTCATTTTTAGTCGGATTGCGTAGCTAATAAAGAAACACACTTTCCAAATATCGGAAGCATGGGGGCTTTCTTACATGCTACAATTGACTTTAAGGGAATACATTGTTTATGTAATTTCGATAAACCGTAAAACTTTGGGTCAAGAGCTACCCCAGGGATGCATTTTAGGATACTTTTTTCTCAAAATGGCATGAAATATGCTAGCGCTTGTACTCGTTCACTTTAAGCCTTTTTTTCATATTCTTTTATTATTTTTGTGACTCGAGTTCAGAAGGACATTTGAGGGGATGTTTTATTTTTATGGATGTAAGGATTTTTATTGTTCACCATACAAGTGGGCTGTCATTCTAAGCAGACACAGGCCAATTGATGTTAAGCGGTACAGTATCGTAACAAGTTATTTGCACATTTGATTTTTCAATTGGATTTTAGATAGATGTTTTCAGTGACCTGTTTCAGGGCATTATTTACGGTATCATCCTGAGAAAATACATATCACGATGATTTGAGATGCATACTGGACACACAATTTCTTCTAATGGTTGGGTTCCATGTCCCCGCTCAAGAACCCGAAGTACCCCTCCACTAGGGTACCACTTCGAGCGCAGACCACCACCGAGGGAGTATTCAACCCACCGTACGGTTTATCTCAACCCTGGCGCAACCCAGGATACATGTTTCAGAAAAAATATCAAAACGTGCAAAGGGGAAAATTCTTGTTCTAACCCACCCCGCGTGATGTGGCCACCACCGAGGGAGTATCCAAACCATCGTATGGTTTATCTCAACCTTGGCAAAACCCAGGACACATTTTTCAGCAAAATTATCAAAACGTGCAAAGGGGAATAATTATTGTTCCCACCCAACCCGCGCGATGTGGGGGAGTTTGGTCAGTTTTGTCTCATTCCAGGGATGGAATCCGATAATCCCAACACGATTCAGGGGGTTTGACTGTTGAATCGTTCCGAGGAGACGGAATCCGAGCTTCGGCTAGGTGATAAAAGAGGCTAAAAACGGTCTTGATCGAGATAATGTAAAGGTAGTAATAATGAGGAAATTATCTTTGAATTTCTATAACAACACTCTAACGTCAGAGCAGCCCTGTGTGAGAAGAATAGATGTCCAAACCGATAAAAAAAGTATACTTATGGTCCAGAACGGAATGGCGCTACGACACTGTTTTCACACTAGCACCAGATCTCCACACATCACCCCCCCCCCTTTGAAAACAGAGAACCCCCCATTTTTTCTTTACTATTGTTAGATACTCTAAGCATTTCACATCACAATGTTACACTATAAATACTCTATGACATCCCCTCTCATCATCCCATCTCCCCAGAAACACTTTTCCAACATTTCTCGCTAAAAATTTTATTTTCAGGTCATTCGTTCGGGCTTTCGCAAGCAATTCAGCCCACAGTGTAGCACTATAACTACTCAAAGACATCCCTCTGTCATCACCATATCCTTTGACTTACTTACTTGACTTATGTCTCCTGCCGGGCGCTGCTCGGCGTAGAGAGTGACGTCTGCCTCCTCCATCCACTTCGGTCCATGGCAAGCGTTTGCACATCGCTCAACCTGACATTTACCATCGTCAGGAACTCGGACAGGCTGTCAGACCATCGTTTCTTCGGTCGGCCACGAGGTTGCTTCCAACCGGATTTGACAGGGTCGAAGTCATGGATCGTTTTCGCAGGTATGTGTGGAGGTATTCGAAGTAGGTGTCCGAACCATCATAGTGTTTGCTCGGCTGCCTGGGTCGAAAACCGGGACTGCTTGGTGAGCTGCAGCAGCTTCTCATTGCTGACGAAGTCGAACCATCGTAGACCTTCGATCCTCCTCAGGCTCTACGACTGAAATACATCAATTGCCTTGAGGGTTGCGGCTGAAGCTTGCCACGTCTCAGCTCCTTAGAGCATTACAGAGCCGACGAGGCCGTTGAAAATACGCAGCTTCGTTGTGCGACTGATGTTTGGTTTTCGCCAGAGGTGACGGTACAGTCTGCCCATGGCAGAAGACGCTTTGGATATTCTCGCTTGTAGTTTAGAAAGAAGCGAGCCATCTGAAGAAATTATGGAGCCCAGGTAGGTGAACCTTTGGACAACTTCGATACTAGTGGTGCTATCCAGGCTAAGTGAAGGATTGGCAGCAGGGGAGGATGGGTCTATGGCCATAATTTTCGTTTTAGTCCAGTTTATATGCAGTCCTACTTTTGCAGCCTCTTCTTGTAGGATTCGAAGCGCTTCCAGCAACTGCTCCATGGAGTCCGTCAGAATGGCCAAGTCATCGGCAAAATCAGCCTCTGTAATGACACGATCTCCAAACTTGAGTCCAAAGCCGAGACGTGAAGTAGCCTTGTCATGACCATATCCCCCCAACCACAAATTTCTCTTAGAAATAATATTTTTCGTCAGTGATAACACGTTTTCTGTTCGAACTAACAAGTTTTCTGCCAAAGATACCAAATTTTTTCTTAAAAGTAACAATTTTTGATTGTGATAACAACTTTTCTGTCAGAAGTAGCAAGCTTGGCTTAACACTAACAGACCTTCTCATCAAAGTAACAAAATTCTTCTTTAATACTACCAAAGGTTTACTTAACACACACAATTTTCCCTTAAAAATAATATTTTTCATCAGACATAACACGTTTTGTGTTCGAACTAGCAAGTTTTCTGCCAAAGATACCAAATGTTTTCTTAGAAGTAACAATTTTTCGATTGTGATAACAACTTATCTGTCAGAAGTAGCAAGTTTTGCTCAACACTAACAAACCTTCTCATCAAAGTAACAACACTTTTCTTTAATATTAAAAACCGTTTACTTAACACACACAATTTTCTCTTAGAAATAATATTTTTCATCAGTGATAACACGTTTTCTGTTCGAACTAGCAAGTTTTCTGCCAAAGATACCAAATGTTTTCTTAGAAGTAACAATTTTTCGATTGTGATAACAACGTATCTGTCAGAAGTAGCAAGTTTTGCTCAACACTAACAAACCTTCTCATCAAAGTAACAACACTTTTCTTTAATATTAAAAACCGTTTACTTAACACACACAATTTTTTCTTAGAAATAATATTTTTCATCAGTGATAACACGTTTTCTGTTCGAACTAGCAAGTTTTCTGCCAAAGATACCAAATTTTTTCTTAGAAGTAACAATATTTTGATTGTGATAACAACTTTTCTGTCAGAAGTAGAAGTTTTGCTTAACACTAACAAACATTCTCATCAAAGTAACAACATTCTTCTTTAATACTACCAAACGTTTACTTAACAAACACAAATTTCTCTTAGAAATAATATTTTTCATCAGTGATAACACGTTTTCTGTTCGAACTAGCAAGTTTTCTGCCAAAGATACCAAATTTTTTCTTAGAAGTAACAGTTTTTTGAATGTGATAACAACTTTTCTGTCAGAAGTAGAAAATTTTGCGTAACACTAACAAATTTTCTCATCAAAGTAACAAACATTTTACCTTAAAACTAACATACTAATACTTAACACACACAATTTTCTCTTTGAAATAATATTTTTCGTCAGTGATAACACGTTTTCTGTTCGAACTAGCAAGTTTTTCGCCAAAGATACCAAATTTTTTCTTAGGAGTAACAATTTTTTGATTTTGATAACAACTTTTCTTTCAGAAGTAGCAAGTTTTGCTTAACACTAACAAATTTTCTCATCAAAGTAACATCATTTTACCTTAAAAGTAACATACTCTTACTTAACACACACAATTTTTTCTTAGAAATAATATTTTCGTCAGTGATGACACGTTTTCTGTTCGAACTAGCAAGTTTTCTGTCGAAGATACCAAATTTTATCTTAGAAGTAACAATTTTTTGATTGTGATAACAATTTTTCTGTCAGAGGTAGCAACTTTTGCTTAACACTAACAAACCTTCTCATCAAAGTAACAACATTCTTCTTTAGTACTACAAAACGTTTACTTGACACACACAATTTTCTCTTATAAGTAATATTTTTCATCAGCATTAACACGTTTTCTCTTCGAACAAGCAAGTTTTCTGCCAAAGATACCAAATGTTTTCTTAGAAGTAACAATTTTTTGATTGTGATAACAACTTTTCTGTCAGAAGTAGCAAGTTTTGCTTCAAGCTAACAAATTTTCTCATCAAAATAACAACAGTTTACCTTAAAATTAACATACTTCTACTTAACACCCACAAATTTCTCTTAGAATTAATAACCTTCTCATCAACTACATTTTACCTTAAAACTAACATACTTCTACTTAACACACACAAATTTCTCTTAGAAATAATATTGTTCATCAGTGATAACACGTTTTCTGTTCGAACTAGCAAGTTTTCTACCAAAGATACCAAATTTTTTCTTAGAAGTAACAAGTTTTTGATTGTGATAACAACTTTTCTGTCAGAAGTGGCAAGTTTTGCTTAACACTAACAAATTTTCTCATTAAAGTAACAACATTTTTCCTTCATACTAACAAACCTTTACTTAACACCATCACATTATGTTAGAAGTAACGGGTTTTTTCTAAAAAGTAACAAATTTTTCTCATAGCACCAACTTTTCCATCAAAGATAACAAATTATTTCTTAAAAATAACAATTTTTCGTCACTGATAACAAAATTTCAGCTAGAACTAGCAAGTTGTCCAGCAATGATAGCAAATTTTTCTTAGAATTAACAGTTTTTTCGTTTGTGATAACATCTTTTCTGCCAGAAGTAGCAAATTTTCCTTAACACTAACAAATTTTCTCATCAAAGTAACAACATTTTTCCTTCATACTAACAAACTTTTACTTAACACTAACATATTTTCTCGTCGATGCATCAACTTTTTTCCTCAATACTAATGACTTTTACTTAACACTCTCAAATTTCTCTTAGAAATAACACTTTTCGTCTGTGATAACACGTTTCCTGCTTGAACTAGAACGTTTTCTGTCAAAGATACCAAATTTATTTCGTAGAAGTAACAATTTTTCGCTTGTGATAACATAGCAAGTTTTCCTTAGCACTAACAAATTTTCTCATCGAAGTAGCAGCATTTTTCCTTAATACTAACAAACTCTTACTTAACACTTTCAAATTATCTTAGAAGTAATAGGTTTTTTCTTAACAGTAACAAATTTTTCTCATAGCACCAACTTTTCCATCAAAGATAACAAATTATTTCTTAAAAGTAACAATTTTTCATCACTGAAAAAACGATTTCTGCTAGAACTAGCAAGTTGTCCAGCAAAGATGACAAATTTTTCTTAGAAGTAACGAATTTCTTCTAACAGCACCAAGTTTTTTGTCAAAGATAACAAATCTTCTCTTCGAAGTAACAACTTTTTTTCTTAATACTAACAAACTTTTACTTAACACACCCAAATTTCTATTAGAAGTCACATTTTTTCATCAGTGATAACACATTTTTTGCTTGAGCATGCAACTTTTCTCTCAAAGATACCAAATTTTTTCTTAGAAGTAGGAATTTTCCTTATGATGACAAGTTATCTGTTAGAAGTAACAAGTTTGAAGCCAAACATACCAAATTTTTCTTGGAATTCACAATTTTTTTTTATGATAACAATTTTTCTGTCAGAAGTAGCAAACTATCCCTAACACTAACAAATCTTCGCACCGAAGTAACAACTTTTTCGTAATACTAATAAACTTTTACTTAACACTATCAAATATTCTCTGACGTAACAGGTTTTTAGCAAGTTGTTTTTTCAAAGTTAGGTTTCTCTACGTTCAAGTTAGGTTAATCTAACTTAGGTTATCATGAGCAATTCATTTTTAAGGTTAATTTAGGCTAGGTTACGAGCGCGCGCGTAAAACGTGTTATCACTGACGAAAAACATTATTTCTAAGATAAATTTGTGGTTGGGGGGATGTGGTAATGGCATAGGGATGTCTTAGAGTAGTTATAGTGCTACACTGTGGGCTGAATTGCTTGCGAAAGCCCAAATGAATGACTTGAAAATAAAATTTTTAGCGAGAAATGTTGGAAAAGTGTTTTTGGGAAGATGGAATGATGAGAGGGGGTGTCTTAGAGTATTTATAGTGTAAAATTGTGGTCTGAAATGCTTAGAGTATATAACAATACAAAAGAAAAAAATGGGGGGTTCTCCGTTTTCAAAGGGGGGGGGGGTGATGTTTGGAGGGCTGGTGCTAGTGTGAAAACAGTGTCGTAGCGCCATTGTGTTCTGGACCATAAGTATACTTTTTATCGGTTTTGACATCTACTCATCTCACACAGGGATGCTCTTACGTTAGAGTGTTGCTCTAGAAACTCAAAGAAAATTTCCTTATTATTATTACATTTAAATTATCTCGATCGAGACCGTTTTTAGACTCTTTTATCACCTAGCCGAAGCTCGGATTCCGTCTCCTTGGAACGATTCAACATTGAGCAAACCCCCCTGAATCGTGTTGGGATGATCGGATGCCGTCCCTGGAATGAGACAACACTGACCAAAATCCCCACATCACGCGGGGTGGGTTAGGACAAGAATTTTCCCCTTTGCACGTTTTGATATTTTTGCTGAAACATGTATCCTGAGTTGCGCCAGGGTTGAGATAAACCGTACAGTGGGTTGAATACTCCCTCGGTGGTGGCCTGCGCTCGGGGTGGTACCCTAGTGGAGGGAGGGGTACTTTGGGTTCTTGAGCGGGGACATGGAACCCAACCATCAGAAGAAATTGTGTGTCCAAGATGATACCATCAGAAGAAATACATTTTCTCAAGATGATATTGTAAATAATGCCCCGAAACAGGTCACTGTTAACATCTATCAAAAATCCAATTGAAAAATCAAATGTGCAAATAACTTGTTACGATACTGTGTCGCTTAACATCAATTGGCCTGTGTCTGCTTGGAATGATAGCCCGCTTGTATGGTGAACAATAAAAATCCTTACATCCATAAAAATAAAACATCACCTCAAATGTCCTTCTGAACTCGAGTCGCTAAAATAATAAAAGAATATGAAAAAAGTAGGCTTAAGGTGAACGAGTACAATTGCTAGCATATTTCATGCCATTTTGAGAAAAAAGTAACCTAAAATGAATCCCTGGGGTAACTCTTGACCAAAATTTTTACGGTTTACCGAAATTACATAAACAATGCATTCCCTTAAAGTCAATTGTAGTATGTAAGAAAGCCCCCATACTTCCGATATTTGGAAAGTTTGTTTCTTTATTAGCTACGCAATCGGACTAAAAATGAAAATATTTATAGATAGTTTTGATTAGCTATGACTAAGTTTGTTAAAGACGAGCTATTTTCTTGCGAAACCCCACAAAATCAGAAAGGATGTCAAATGTTCCTTTATTAGCTACGCAACTGGACTAAAAATGAAGATATTTATACACAGACGAGCGTGTTAAAGACGAGCTATTTTCTTGCGAAAACCCACAAAATTTTCTCTGATTCTTTCAAGACAGATGAACTAAATTTTATTAGGGGACAAAGATTCAACGTTTCTTGTACGTCTGCAGACTGTTTCTAGCCAAGAATTTTAGCAGATTGGTCAAGAATATGTTTGGAAAAAGACATCTTCGCTGTGTCTTAATTTTTATAGTGACGAAAATTTCTTTTAATATGGATTTTATTGGTGGATGTTTGCATGAATAGTTGATGTGCTAAGGTTCGTAAATAGAAATATTTATAATGAGGAAAGATTTTAGGTCATAGGGGGTGGGGATGTGGTGGGACGTTTTTGAAAAAAGGGGTAACATTCTAAATGCCATATTTGAAAATGTGATTTAAAAAGTAACAGAATTGGATGTTCATACCATCTGCTTGTCTAAATCTTGAAAGATGAGGTAAAAGTTGACTTCTGCTAACTTTTTTTTACACCTTTTTAACTCTTAATATGAGCCTCTATATTGAAAATTGGGGGGGGGGTGTCCTAAAAAAATTTGGAATGGTGGGAAGGGGTTTTGGGGGCTGGGCAGAGGTTGGCCCCTGGAGGTTGAGGTCCATTGTTGTTAGAGTAATTGATGGCTCATACTCATAATTCTCTCACTAATCCAATATTGTGTACTTGTGTATTAAGGCGACCAAAGAGTTTCACCCCAAATCATCCTCTACAATGTCTCAAACTGTTTCACCCAAAAAATCCCTAAAATGTTGATTAATTGGTTTCGCCCAAATAATTCCCTAAACTTAATTTCTGAATGTTCCTTTGTTTTGGCAGCCCTGCGCTGTTATATTACCAGGAAACAATTTCCGCGTTAAATATATTCAATCTGTCTTGATCTCGTTTGAATTTCTGGAAATTATCTAAGATGCTCCTAGTTACACTATTAAGGCTTCGAAAGAATATTAATTCCAGAATTTATCTCTGACTGTAAAGTAGAGAAGTCATATTGTTTCTTAACTCCCCTCATGATACATTAGAATTCCCCGTCTGATTTCTATCACGAATCTAGACAAAGATTTCCTTATATTCATTGCAATCTTGTCCCGTTCGTTTTTCCGACTCCCTGCTTGGCCTAGAAAGAGACACGTGATCTTGTCCCGTTAGACGGTCTTCTCGGGCAATGATGTGAACTTCAGTCTGTATTCAATAGGCATTGAAAGATCAAACCACATAACCATCAACAAACAGAACAGAACTATGAAACAAGATGAAACCACATAACCATCAAACCACATAACCATCAACAAACAGAACAGAACTAAGAAACAACATCCAACCATATAACCAACAAACAAAATAACCATCAAACCACATAACCATCAAACCATATAATCACCAAACAGGTCTAGAAAGAGGTGTGGTCTTGTATGTACAGGGATTCTAGACATCTGATCAGCCTAGAAATAACACTTTTACCAAGGAAATTAAATCTCACCTCGATTTTTTACAAAGGACATCAGATCTCTTCAATGCCTATATATGAATGTTAGTTTAATATGTAAATACCCATTTCTACTCTTGTGATGTTTATGAAAATTAATTATTTGGTGAGAAATTTTTTAGCTCTATCTTAATTCGGTGATATGCTATAAATTTAAGAAGTTTTGGTCAATAAAGGCTGTTAACCACCTAGTGGAGAGATAATTAGTTTTTGTTTGATTTGAAGATCTTTCTTCGCCGTTTGTAGTGTTTTTATCACGTACTACATGGTAACGAACTGTAAGTAAAGAGCCGTAGTAGAATTAGATTTTTCTAAAGGAGAAGGGGGGATTACATTTTACCACCCCTTTCATGCAATCAACACTATAAATATTATAATACAATCTTGGCTGTAAGTTGAATGTATTTACTTGTATTTTTTATTTCATATACGTTAATCGTTAGAAATTTTTATAAACTTAGTTTATTTCCACTAGCTGTGAATGATGTATAATATTATTTTTTTTTAAAAATTACTCTCAAATATAGCTAAACGCCTAAGTCTAGTTAAATGGTAATGGATTTGGTTAATAGAAAATTAAGCCCAATATTTATTATTTCTATGTTTACATATTGGAGTTAAGATGTTAAAAGTAGAATAGCCAAGGCTTAGGATATCTTTTTCACCGTTGAAAAAAGCTTTGAAGAATTGGAATGTAAGTATGCGATCGAATATTGGAGTATTGGAACCTACAGTGATGACAGCGGCTAAATATGCCTCTCAAGCATGGGTGCTCCAAGAAACAGAGCTAGAATTGGTAGATGTTTTCTAGTGAAATTGCCAGTAGACAGAGGGTAGCCATTTCTGAATGGAGGCCATATATGGGTATTGACCTACTTTCGAGTGTGACACAGCATGCTCAGTGAATACTGACAGTACAAGATCACAGGTGTAACCATTTCTAAACTTACAAGATGACAGCTGTCAATCACCGGTTAAAAATATTTGGATAACAAGGTGACATCATCAGATAAGGATATCTCAACATTGGAGCATTTTTATCTGAGAGTTGGAAATACTGACGGGACTTGATATCTGATTGCCACAATTTCTCCATGAGACATGAAAAATTTGGAAGAAGTAGAAACGAAATTTGATACTAACGGGAGTGACATCAGAGCAGACTTCTGAGAATTTCAACGTTGGATTCGCGCAATAGCTCCAAGAGGTCTTAGCAAGCGCAACGAATATAAGGTTCCTTATAATACAAAAGTACCATTTAAGCAGGGTTGTCAATATAGAATATGCTTTAACATTCTAGTATACTAAAAAAAAGTTGAAAGTAATAAACTCATCAAGATGACCTAGCTTTACTACTCGAGTGTGTTCTGTATAATACACAAGTACCATCGAGCAGTGTTGTCAATATAAAATATGCAATAAAAGAGATGGAAATTTGTGACTTAACGCTAAAAAAAGTTGAAAGCAATAGACTCATCAACATGACCTGGCATTACTTCTCGACTGTGTTCGCCATATAAGACAAGTACACAATATGGGATTAGTGAAATAATTATGAGTACGAACCAGTAAGTACCGCAAGCACCAAGGACCTCAACCTCCAAGGGTCACCTCTCTCCAACATCCTAGGGTCCCCCACCCTTCCGAATTTTTTGACACCCCTCATTTTTTATTATAGAGGCGCCATTAAGATTTAAAAACGTGTAAGAAAAAAGTTAACAGAACGTCATTTTTGACCTAATCTTTCGGGACTTAGACAAGCATATGCTTTGAACATCTAATTCTGTAACTTTTTATGTCACATTATCAAATATGTCATTTAGAATGTTGTCCTTTTTTAAAAAAGTATCCCCATGGCCTAAAATGTTTCCTCATTATGACTTTTCTATTTACTAATGTTAGGTACTTCAGCTATTCGTGCAAACATTCAGTAATAAAATCACTATTAAAAGAAGTTTTCGTCACTATAAAAATCAAGACACAACGAAAACATCTATTTTTAAAGCACATTTCAAAAATTAAGACTCAACAAAAATATCTATTTTCAAAGCACATTTTCTGATCGACTAATTTAAACGGGTAGAAAATGCGATACAGTTTGAAGACGTTCGTGAAACGTTGAATAGTTACTTGTTCCATAATGACTGTAATAAAATTTGGTTCATCGGTGATGTAAGAATCAGAGCACTTTCTTTGAATATTCTCATTTATTTGACTGAAATTGTTTAATGATAATAAAAAATATCATAATGAGCTTCCGAGATCTATGATTATGGAGATTTCTGTTAAATGACTTCTTTTTTGAATATTCTCTTTTATTTGTTTGAAACTGTTTACTCATTATAAAAATAAGGGTACTATTTTCCTCTACTAAGTATAGTTTTTGTCAGTTGTTAAGGAAGTTTGGTATACGTGAATCCTATATTATTGGGATATCTTTAGCGAGGAAATATATATTTTAGAGAATACAGCTCAGAGGTCTGAGGCAGCATGTTGGGCATATGGTTGCTTTTTTTCTCAACTAGGTATATTTTTGGAGAATTGTTAAGGAAGTTTGGTATAGGTGGTTCCTATATTATTGATGTATCTTTAGCGAGGAAATATATATATTTTAAAGAATACAGCCCAGAGATCTGAGGCAGTATGATGGGTATAAGGTTGCCATTTCTCTCTACGAGATATAATTTCAGGGATTTGTTGAGGAAGTTTGACATAGCTGTTAGATTTTACTTTGAATATTCTTGTTTATTTGTTTGAAGACCACCGAAACATTTTGGGCAATAGACCTTAAGGGAATACCTTGCTTATGTAGTATCGGTAAACCGTAAAACTTCGGGCCAAGAGCTACCTCGGGATGCCATTTTAGGTTACTTTTTCTCAAAATGACATGAAATATACTAGCGACTGTACTCGTTCATTTAAGCCTTTTTTTCATATTCTTTTATTATTTTTGTGGCTCAAGTTCAGAAGGACATTTGAGGTGAAGTTTTATTTTTAAGATAAGTTTGAAAAAAATAGAGTTATTAATTGAAATGAAGGCAGATAGTTTGTCACTGTGCCAAAGAAGAAAGTTTATCGGAAGAGGAAGTCAGCTTAGGGATATTAAAAAATGGGTTGTCAGCTGGGGGTTGAATTGGAGTAAGATCCTCCCACTCCGACATATTGTTTACTGTTAAAGCACCGAGGACAGTGAAAATAAAATCTTTTGTTTGAATGGGTTAATTTAATGTTTGAATTGAGTGTGCTAATGGGTTATTGAATCGGCTTTTAGCTATCCTTGGAAAAGTAACATTGCCTTTTAGATTACCCCCCTCCAACTTTTTCTCAAAATGACATGAAATATGCTAGCGACTGTACCAATCATACGCTATGCTTCCTCATAGACACGATACGGTTTTCCCTGTGGTACTCTATGGACATTAAATCTCGTCCTGGCTTTTACCATGGACATTAAATCTCTTCCAGGCTTTTACGATGGGCATTAAATCTCGTCCAGGCTTTTACCAAGGACATTAAAGCTCGTCCTTCCTTCTAATCTAACTACAGTAGCAACATTTCACCCTATATTATTAGTATTTCAAAGGGTTTTTTGATAGCCTTGATGGAGCATTTTCCTTCTAAACTAACTACAATAGCAACAATTTACCCTATATTAATAGTATTTTCAAGGGTTTTTTGGTAGCCTTGATGAAGCATTCTCCTTCAAAACTAGCTACAATAGCAACATTTTACCCTATACTATTAGTATTTTCAAGGGTTTTGGTAGCCATGATGGAGCTTTCTCCTTCTAAACTAGCTGCAATAGAATTGCACTCGATGCTTGCTCATAGAAACTAATCAGCTGTCCCAATGGTAATCTATAACTAGTTGTCGACACTATCTAGTTTGTTTTATGCATTAAATCGCTTATTTTAGTAATATACTACCTTATATTTTGCTTGATGCCCTAGGAATCACCATGCTATTTGCTTGATGCTCTACACCTTTTCAAAGAGAGTGAATAAAACCTGTCAAAGAGTTTGATAACCTCCAGCTTAAAGGCATCTTATCGGGTTTGATTAATAATGCATTGTGTCTAGAATTGATTGACATATGGCATTATATCATTTTGCGTAAAAGCTAACCCTATTTGAGAAAAAAGGGTATAGCATTTGCGAATTGGACTGTATGACCGATCTTAATTGAATAATAGGGAAAAACAGAGCTAGATAACATTTGTGAATTGGATTGTATGAAGGTGGTAAAAAAAGGTTAAACTAATTACCAGTTAAGGTAAGCCCGAAGGGCTTGTTAACTCAGGCAATTTGTTATAAATTTAGAACAACATCAATCTATGAAAATGGCTAACGATGATAGAATGACCTTGTGACTTGACATAGCATAGCTTTACTTCTTCGATGTGTTCTGTATAACACACAAGGGGCGTTTGAACAGTGTTGTCAATTTAAAATAGGGTCTAACGTTATAGTATACTAAAAAGGTGATACTAATAGAGACGTAGATGTCAAGAAAAGAAGTTTAATAATGAAATTCAGAACAATCCATAGAAATCCTTACAAATCAAGTAGTGAGGTGTATATGAGTACGAACCGTCAAGGATCATAAGCACCAATGACCCTAACCACCAGAGACCTCAACCCCCAAAGGTCCCTATCCCCAAACTCCAAGGGGGCCCTCTCCCCTCCAACAATTTGGCCCCTCCCCCCATTTTTTGATTTTTTTTTGAAGTTTTTTTAAACTTTTTTTCTTTTTTTAACATGATATATTTTTTCAACTTTTTTTCAAATCTCTTAGAATGACATGTCGCATACTTAAAACATAAAAAAATCACATTTAAAATTTTCCAAATTCAAAATGAGAATGATATAGAAATGTTAGTCGTGACTTTTACAATTACAAAAATAATGTTTGTAGTGAGCATTTTTTTGACATTTTTTTCAACTTTTTTAATATATAAGGCATATCAGAAAAATAGATTAACACTTTTGATTTAAATTTTTAAACAAATTCTTGTGCATACCCATACTCCTATTGATGAGGACTGATGGTTCTCATTCAATATTTTTTCATGAAAAAAACAAACTATTTTTTTTAACTAAATTTTTTTTGGACTTCGAAATTATTCAACTTTTTAATAGCATGGTATTTTTTTAAACTTTTTTTTACATCTCTAAATCATATCAGAAAAATAGAATGACACTTTTGATTTAAATTTTAAAACATATTCTTGTGCATACCCATACTCCTATTGATGAGGAGTGATGGTTCTCATGCAATATTTTTCATGAAAACAAACTTTTTTTTTGAACAAAATTTTTTTGGACTTCGAAATTATTCAACTTTTTAATAGCATGGTATTTTTTTAAACTTTTTTTTACATCTCTAAATCATATCAGAAAAATAGAATGACACTTTTGATTTAAAATTTAAAACATATTCTTGTGCATACCCATACTCCTATTGATGAGGACTGATGGTTCTTATTCAATATTTTTTCATGAAAAACAAACTATTTTTTTAACTAAATTTATTTCGGACTTCGAAATTATTCAATTTTTTTTTAACATGGTATTTTTTCAACTTTGTTTTACATCACTAAATCATATCAGAAAAATAGAATGACGCTTTTGATTTAAATTTTAAAACATATTCTTGTACATACCCATACTCCTATTGATGAGGACCGATGGTTCAAATTCAATACTTATTCATGACTATTCATGACAATATTTTTCATGACTTTTTCAACAAACTATTTTTTTTAACTAGATTTTTTTGGACTTCGAAATTATTCAACTTTCTTTTTTACATCTCTAAATCATATCAGAAAAATAAAATGACACTTTTGATTTAAATTTTAAAACATATTTTTATGAATACCCATGCTCCTATTGATGAGGACTGATGGTTCTTATTCAATATTTTTTCATGAAAAACAAACTATTTTTTTAACTAAATTTTTTTGGACTTCGAAATTATTCAACTTTTTTTACATCTCTAAATCATATCAGAAAAATAAAATGACACTTTTGATTTAAATTTTAAAACATATTCTTATGCATACCCATACTCTTATTGATGAGGACTGACGGTTCTCATTCGATATTTTTTCATGAAAAACAAACTATTTTTTCTAACTAATTTTTTTTCAACTTCGAAATTATTCAAATTTTTTTTTTAATTTTTTTTTATCTTTTAACATTGTATTTTTTTTCAACTTTTTTTAACATCTCTTAGAATGATATGACACATACCTAAAACATAAAAAATTCACATTTAATTGGAATAAGCCAACACCCACCCAGACACACAGGCAAAAAGAGTGAGAGAGACAAAAACACATACAAATACGTAGATTAAGACACACAAACCGAGAAAGACATTCGTTGGAATAAGCAAACACCCTCGAAACACAGGCAAAAAGAGTGAGAGAGACAAAAACACATACAAATACGTAGATTCAGACACACATACTGAGAAAGAAATGCATCGGAATAAGCAAACACCCGCCCAGACACACTGGCAAAAAAGAGTGAGAGAGACAAAAACACATACAAATACGTAAATTCGGACACACAAACCGAGAAAGACATGCATTTGGAATAAGAAAACGCCCGCCCAGACACACAGGCAGAAAGAGTGAGAGAGACAAAACACATACAAATACGTAGATTCAGACACACAATCCGAGAAAGACATGCATTGGAATAAGCAAACACCCACCCAAACACACAGGCAAAAAAGAGTGAGAGAGACTGAATCTACATATTTGTATGTGTTTTTGTCTCTCTCACTCTTTTTGCCTGTGTGTCTGGGCGGGTGTTTGCTTATTCCAATGCATGTCTTTCTCGGTATGTGTGTCTGAATCTGCGTATTTGTATGTGTTTTTGTCTCTCTCACTCTTTTTTGCCTGTGTGTCTGGGCGGGTGTATGCTTATTCCAATGCATGTCTTTCTCGGTTTGTGTGTCTGAATCTACGTATTTGTATGTGTTTTTTGTCTCTCTCACTCTTTTTGCCTGTGTGTCTGGGTGTGTATTTGCTTATTCCAATGCATGTCTTTCTCGGTTTGTGTGTTTGAATCTACGTATTTGTAAGTGTTTTTGTCTCTCTCATTCTTTTTGCTTGTGTGTCTGGTCAGGTGTTTGCTTATTCCAATGCATGTCTTTCTCGGTTTGTTTGTCTGAATCTACGTATTTGTATGTGCTTTTGTCTCTCTCACTCTTTTTGCCTGTCTGTCTGGGCGGGTGTTTGCTAAATCTTATGTATGTCTTTCTCGGTTTGTGTGTCTGAATCTACGTATTTTTATGTATTTTTGTCTTCCTCACTGTTTTTGCCTGTGTGTCTGGGCGGGTGTTTGCTTATTCCAATGCATGTCTTTCTCGGTTTGTGTGTCTGAATCTACGTATTTGTATGTGTTTTTGTCTTCCTCACTCTTTTTGCCTGTGTGTCTGGGCGGGTGTTTGCTTATTCCAATGCATGTCTTTCCCGGTATGTGTGTCTGAATCTACGTATTTGTATGCGTTTTTGTCTCTCTCACTGTTTTTGCCTGTGTGTCTGGGTGGGTGTTTCCTTATTCCAATGCATGTCTTTCTCAGTTTTTGTGTCTGAATCTACGTATTTGTATGTGTTTTTGTCTCTCTCACTCTTTTTGCCTGTGTGTCTGGGTGGGTGTGTGCTTATTCCAAATGCATGTCTTTCTCGGTTTGTGTTTCTGAATCTACGTATTTGTATGTATTTTTGTCTCTCTCACTCTTTTTTGCCTGTCTGTCAGGGCGGGTGTTTGCTTATTCCAATGCATGTCTTTCTCGGTTTGTGTGTCTGAATCTACGTACTTTTATGTGTTTTTGTCTCTCTCACTCTTTTTGCCTGTGTGTCTGGGCGGGTGTTTGCTTATTCCAATGCATGTCTTTCTCGGTTTTGTGTCTTGATCTACGTATTTGTATGTGTTTTTGTCTCTCTCACTCTTTTTTGCCTGTGTGTCTGGGTGGGTGTTTGCTTATTCCAATGCATGTCTTTCTCGGTTTGTGTGTCTGAATCTACGTATTTGTATGTGTTTTTGTCTCTCTCACTCTTTCTGCCTGTGTGTCTGGGCGGGTGTTTTCTTAATCTAAATGTATGTCTTTCTCGGTTTGTGTGTCTGAATCTACATATTTTTATGTGTTTTTGACTCTCTCGCTCTTTTTTGCATGTGTGTGTGGGCGGGTGTTTGCTTTTTCCAATGCATGTCTTTCTCGGTATGTGTGTCTGAATCTACGTATTTGTATGTGTTTGGTCTCTCTCACTCTTTTTGCCTGTGTGTCGGGGCGGGTGTTTGCTTATTCCAATGCATGTATTTGTCGGTTTGTGTGTCTGAATCTACGTATTTGTAAGTGTTTTGTCCCTCTCACTTTTTTTGCCTGTGTGTCTGGGCGGGTGTTGGCAAATTCCAATTAAATGTGATTTTTTTACGTTTTAGGAATGTTTCATATCATTCTAAGAGATGTAAAAAAAATTTGAAAAAAATAACGTTAAAAAATAAAAAAAAATTAAAAAAAATTTGAATAATTTCAAAATAAAAAAAATAGTTAAAAAAATAGTTTGTTTTTCATGAAAAAATATTGAATGAGAACCATCAGTCCTCATCAATAGGAGTATGGGTATGCACCAGAATAAGTTTTAAAATTTAAATCAAAAGTGTCATCTATTTTTCTGATATGATTTAGAGATGTAAAAAAAGTTGAAAAAAATACCATGTTAAAAAATAAAAAAAAAATGTAAAAAAGTTGAATAATTTCGAAGTCCGAAAAAAAATTTAGTTAAAAAAATAGTTTGTTTTCATCAAAGTCTTCCATCAGTCTTCATCAATAGGAGTATGGGTATGCACATCAGTCTTCATCAATAGGAGTATGGATATGCACAAGAATATGTTTTAAAATTTAAATCAAAAGTGTCATTCTATTTTTCTGATATGATTTAGAGATGTAAAAAAAAGTGTAAAAAAATACCATGTTAAAAAATAAAAAAAAAAAAAATTGGAATAATTTCGAAGTCCAAAGAAAAATTTAGTTAAAAAAATAGTTTGTTTTTCATGAAAATATATTGAATGAGAACCATCAGTCCTCATCAATAGGAGTATGGGTATGCACCAGAATAAGTTTCAAAATTTAAATCAAAAGTTTCATTCTGTTTTTCTGATATGATTTAGAGATGTAAAAAAAAGTTAAAAAAATACCATGTTAAAAAAAAAAAAATGAAAAAGAAGTTGAATAATTTCAAAGTCCAAAAAAAAATTAGTTCAAAAAAGTAGTTTGTTTTTCATGAAAAAATATTGAATGAGAACCATCAGTCCTCATCAATAGGAGAATGGGTATGCACAAGAATATGTTTTAAAATTTACATCAAAAGTGTCATTCTATTTTTCTAATATGATTTAGAGATGTAAAAAAATTGAATAATTTCGAAGTCCAAAAAAATTTAGTTAAAAAAAAGTTTGTTTTTTATGAAAAAATATTGAATGAGAACCATCAGTCCTCATCAATAGCAGTATGGGTATGCACAAGAATATGTTTTAAAATTATAAGTCAAAATGTCATTCTATTTTTCTGATATGATTTAGAGATGTAAAAAAAGTCAAAAAAATACCATGTAAAAAATAAAAAAAATAAAAAAAGTTGAATAATTTCGAAGTCTGAAAAAAATTTAGTTAAAAAAATAGTTTGTTTTTCATGAAAAAATATTGAAAGAAAACCATCAGTCTTCATCAATAGGAGTATGGGATTGCACAAGAACATGTTTTAAAATTTAAATCAAAAGTATCATTCTATTTTTCTGATATGATAAACAAATGTAAAAAAAATTTGAAAAAAATACCATGTTAGAAAAAAAAGTTGAATAATTTCGAAGTCCAAAAAAAAATTTAGTTCAACAAAAATCAGTTTGTTTTTCATGAAAAAATATTGAATGAGAACCATCAGTCCTCATCAATAGGAGTATGGGATTGCACAAGAACATGTTTTAAAATTTAAATCAAAAGTGTCATTTTATTTTTCTGATATGATTTAGAGATGTAAAAAAAAGTTGAATAATTTCGAAGTCCAAAAAAATTTGGTTAAAAAAAATAGTTTGTTTTTCATGAAAAAATATTGAATGAGAACCATCAGTCCTCATCAATAGGAGTATGGGTATGCACAAGAATTTGTTTTAAAATTTAAATCAAAAGTGTCATTCTATTTTTCTGATATGATTTAGAGATGTAAAAAAAAGTTGAAAAAATATCATGTTAAAAAAAAGTTGAATAATTTCGAAGTCCAAAAAAAATTTAGTTAAAAAAATAATTTGTTTTTCATGAAAAAATATTGAACGAGAACCATCAGTCCTCATCAATAGGAGTATGGGTATGCACAAGAAATTTTTTTTAAATTTAAATCAAAAGTGTCATTGTATTTTTCTGATATGATTTAGAGATGTAAAAAAAGTTGAAAAAAATGTCAAAAAAATGTTCACTACAAACATTGTTTTTTTAATAGTAAAAGTCACGTCTAACATTTCTATATCATTCTCATTTTGAATTTGGAAAATATTAAATGTGATTTTTTCATGTTTTAAGTATGCTACATGTCATTCTAAGAGATGTTAAAAAAAAGTTGAAAAAATATATAATGTTAAAAAATATAAAAAAAACTTCAAAAACAAGTAAAAAAAATTGGGGGAGGGCTAAAAAGTTGGAGGGGAGGGGGCCCCCTTGGAGTTTGGGGATAGGGATCTTTGGGGGTTGAGGTCCCTGGTGGTTAGGGTCATTGGTGCGTATGATCCTTGACGGTTCGTACTCATAAACACCTTACTACTTAATTTGTAAGGATTTCTGTGGATTGTTCTGAATTTCATTATTAAAATTCATTTATTGACATCTACATCTCTATTAATATCAGCTTTTTATTATGCTATAACGTTAGACCCTATTTCAAATTGACAACACTGTTCAAACGCCACTTGTGTATTATACAGAACACATCGAAGAAGTAAAGCTAGGTCAAGTCACAAGGTCATTCTATCATCGTTAACCATCGTAACCGTTCATAGATTGATGTTGTTCCAAATTTATAATAAACTGCCTGAGTTAACAAGCCCTTCGGGCTTACTTTAACTGGTAATTAGTTTAACCCTTTTTTTACCACCTTCATAAAATCCAATTCGCAAATGTTATACTCTTTTCTCGCAAATGGAGTTAGCTTTTACGCAAAATGATATAAAGCCATATGCCAATCAATTCTAGACACGATGCATTCTTAATCAAACCAGATGAGATGCCTTTAAGCTAGAGGTTATCAAACTCTTTGACAGGTTCTACTCACTCTCTTTGAAAACGTGTAGAGAATCAAGCAAATAGTATGGTGATTCCTAGTGCATAAAGCAAAATATAAGGTAACATACTACTTATTTTCACACATTGGAGGGAAAAAACACCTGACTCCTTCATCATTGTTTTCAAATGAAAATCAATTATTCTAAGAAAGTGAGCTGTATTTGTTAGAGTGTCAGAAACGTTACATATTTATTTAATTTAAGCCCTTTTTTCAGCTATAATAATGTTGGGTGTGGTTGACACAGAATATATTGGTCTGAAATATTCCTCAACTGGCATTATTTTCGAAGCAGCTTTCTTACTGCTAGACGAAAAAAAGCGTGAAGTTCATAGCTATAAATGGAACGTCAGATAAAATATATATAAGTACGAGAATAAAAGATAGTGTCCAACATTAAATTTTATAAATCGAAACGGGTTTTACGTTAAAACCATATGACCACGTAATGAAAATGGCTATTAATTAAAAAATGTACAAGAGGAAATTCAGGAAATATGTAGTTTTTTCGGTGTGCAAGCTATTTATGTTAAGGGAAACGTGGCAACTGATAAACTCTTACTAGAAAAATGTGATAATGACATAGAATTATTCAATTTAGACTTCAAATGGGAGAAATACCTGCATTAATTACATGATCCGGAAGATGAAGTTAGATATTTCGCTCAATGGTTGCCTGAAAAGATACCTGACATGGAAAAATGCATCAGATATCTAAAGACCTAAACTCATGCTCCTCCTCATATCAAATGGATTAAGCTATTTTTTAAATATGTCCATATGCATATATTAAAAAATTTTTTGTTTGTTGAATATATTTTTAAGCAATAAACATTTCTTAGCGAACTTTCCATTTTCATCTATGACTGATACCTCATTTTTAGCTCTAGGATACCCATAGATTGTTCAAAGGTCTTTTTAACCAATTCCAATGAAACAACCAACCGAAAAGATCAAAATCATTTATATTAGTATGAATTACACAATATGGGATTAGTGAGTTGGTTATGGATTTGAACCATCAAAGACCGCAACCACCAATGACCATAGCCATCAAGGACCTCGGCCTCCAAGGTCCCCTCTCCACAACCTCCAACTTTTTGGGCTCATCCCACCATTTTTTTACTTAAAGCATAAAAAATTCACATTTAATTTAGATTTCTTAACGTTTGTAGATGTGTGTTGTCTGAAACCTATGACTTGGGGTGCTTGGTTTAATATTTCGCACTTTTCTGACCTAGGTTTTCTTAGCCTGTCGTAGGTGTTTGTTGTCTGAAATCTATGATTTGGGATGTTTGGTTTACTATTTTAGACTTTTCTTAGCTAGGTTTCTTAACCTTTCATAGGGGTGTGTTGCATGAAAAATATGATTTGGAATGTCTAGTTTGTAATTTTTTCTTTTCTGAGCTAGATTTCCTAGCCTTTCGTGGGTGTATGTTGTCTGAAACCTATTATTTGGGAAGCTTGGTTTATTGTTTCACACTTTTCTGAGCTAGGTTTTAACCCTTTATTATTTCCATTCAATTAGACAAGCAAAGGTAGGGTGTTCTTAGGAATTATCTGCCTATAGACCACAAGTGGTAAAAGATAAACTATATTTTTAAGTTATTCTTTTTCTATTTTGTAAAAAATATTAGCATATTTAACCCTTTATTATTTCCTTTCAGTTAGACAAGGAAAGGTAGGGTTTTCTTAGAAATTATCTGTCTATAGACTACAAGTGGTAAAAGATAAACTATATTTTTAAGTTATTCTTTTTCTATTTTGTAAAAAATATTAGCATATTTAACCCTTTATTATTTCCTTTCAGTTATACAAGGAAAGGTAGGGTGTTCTTAAGAATTATCTGTCTATAGACTACAAGTGGTAAAAGACAAACTTTATTTTTAAATTATTCTTTTCGAATTTTGGAAAAAGATATTAGCATATTCAACCCTTCGTTATTTCCTTTCAGTTAGACAAGGACAGGTAGGGTGTTCTTAGGAATTATCTGTCTATAGACTACAAGTGGTAAAAGACAAACCTTATTTTTAAATTATTCTTTTTATATTTTGGAAAAAATATTAGCATATTTAACCCATTTCTTATTTCCTTACAGTTAGACAAGGAAAGGTAGGGTGTTCTTAGGAATTATCTGTCTATAGACTACAAGTGGTAAAAGAAAAACTTTATTTTTGAATTATTCTTTTAATATTTTGGAAAAAAATATTAGCATATTTAACCCTTTATTATTTCCTTTCAGTTAAACAAGGAAAGGTAGGGAGTTCTCTGGAATTATCTGTATATAGACTACAAGTGGTAAAAGACAAACTTTGTTTTTAAGTCATTTTTTTTAATTTTGGAAAAAAAATATTAGCATATCTAACCATTTATTATTTCCTTTTAAGTTAGATAAGGAAAGGTATGGTGTTCCCAGGAATTATCTGTGTATAGACTGCAAGTGGTAATAGACAAACTTTATTTGTAAAAGGAACTTTACAAATAAATAAGATTAAGTGGCACGCCACTTAACCTTGTGCAAGTTAGCCTAAAAAGTCAAATAGTGTCTTTAGTGTCGATAACCTGCCATAGAGTACCACTGGGAAAGCCAACGTCGTGTCTATGAGCAAGCATAGAGTACGATTGGTACAGCCGCAAGCATATTTCATGTTATTTTAAGATATGTAAAAAACAATTATATAAAAAAAGTTGAATAATTTTGTAAGTCCAAAAAATTCAGTACAAAAAAAGTGCTACTACAAACATTATTTTTCTTATATTAAAAGTAATCATCTAACATTTCTATATCATTCTCATTTTGAATTTGGAAAATATTAAATGTGAATTTTTTATGTTTTAAGTATATTTTATGTCAATCTAAGACATGTAAAATAAATGGAAAAAAATTACCACGTTAAAAAAATTCAAAAAGAATAAACTTCAAAAAAATATTGAAAAATGGGGAGAGGGGCCCCAAAAAGCTGGGGGGAGGGAGCCCCTTGGAAATTGAGGAGAGGGAACCCTTAGAAGTTGAAGTCCTTGGTGGTTAGGGTCATTTGTGGTTGCGGTCTTGATGGTTCAAATCATTCTATGGAACAGATTTCAAATGTCCGAAGTTGTTTAATGATGTTAATAATTTATATTAATATACGAAACATATTTTTATAATAATATTCTACATGTCATTATTTCATTAAAAATATATTATACAATACTTTGTTACGTGATCATTATTTTTAGGGTATGCTAGAACGTCAAACATTTAGAATATCTATTAAAAAGTTGGAGATGTAAGAAAAGGAATTTTCAGAAATATAGATACTACTACTAGCAGGGTCATAGGGGATATATTAGAAAATGAGATAGGTTAAAAGTACTTTTACCAAAGTCGGAGAGACATGAGCTGAATTTTTTTCTCAAAAACCTCTACAGACAAGCAATTGTCTGTAAACCTTTACCATTCCTTTCTGGTGATGTCTGGGTTTACATGGATAATCATCTAATATTAGTATGTGTGTACTGGTAAGCGTGTAGCCGAATCTTTCAAAGCTAAGGGTTCACGTTGGAGGACATAGAAAAAGGGTGTCTTTACTATAAAACTATTGATCTATTCTACAAAGTCTATATACAAGGTTTGAAAAAAAAAACAAGAGAAGAACTGCACAGAAATACTGCACGAGAGGAATGACTTGTAACACTTTAGAAATCCGCATGTAAAACTATTTCCAAGTTTCGAAATAATTGGTCGTGATTAGGAGGAATCCTTATTTTTTGTAAGGGACTCAATTTGCGTTTTTTGCATAGAGAAGTTTATTTATGTTTATTTGTTTCTTATTGTTTTAATAAAACCCGAGTGAATTGAAAAAAGTTCCTGAAACCTAGATCTCGGAAGCTTATTATGTTATTTTTTTATTATTATTTAGCAATTTCAGTCAAACAAACGAGAATATTCAATGAAAAAGAATACATTTAACTTAAATATACTGAGACCTAGATCTCGGAAGCATATTATGTTATTTTTCATTATTATTAATCAATTTCAAAAAAATAAACAACAATATTCAAAGAAAAAGAAGACATTTTCTGTTGTTTATTGTTTGGGGTTTGACGCGTTCGACCAATAGGTCATATGCGTTCATATCACTCAATTGTTCTGTGCCTTCTGTAATCACTAGCTTGCTTAGGTGTCACATTGGTCAATATTCACTGGACCTGATCATGTATCACTTATCTTACTATTGGTAGGGGGTAATTCACCTGCAGCAACTGCCTGCATTGAAAAAGGAAACAATATAATGCAACTGTGCTTAGTCATACAGCAATTAAAATACCTATACAACTCAATTATAATAAATAATACATTTTTACATTATAACCTATTACATACCTCTATATATAGAAATGTAACCAGATAAAATATGAAAAGATAGATAAGGATACTAAAACAAATAAAATAGAAAAGGGATAAATCTAAAATACAAAATTATGGGAGGGGTATCAAGGCCAGAAAGATTAAAATAATGTAGAACATCTACCATTTATCTTGCTTATTTTAGGGGTTAATCCCCATCAGCACCTGCCATCAATTATGAACAGGAACCATAATGATGCAAATACCACATCAAGCAGCAAAATACAAAATTTATACAAGGCAATTATAATAAATGATACGTTTAACCTGTCACCTAGATCAAATTATAATCAAATAAGGTAACTCTAAAGAAGACATTTAACTGGAATCTCCTGAACCTAGATCTCGGAAGCTTATTATGTTATTTCTTATTATTATTAACAATTTCAATGAAATAAACGAGAATATTCAAAGAAAATAAAGAAATTTAACTTAATCTCCTGAAACATAGATCTCGGAAGCTTATTATTTTATTTTATTAAGCTTATTATTTTATTTTATTATTATTAAGCAGTTTTAATCAAATAAGCGAGAATATTCAAAGAAAAAAAAACATTTAAGTGGAATCTTCTTAAACCTAGATCTCGGAAGCTTATAATGTTATCTTTTAATCTCGGAAGTTTATTATGTTATTTTTTATTATTATTAAGCAATTTCAATCAAATAAACGAGAATGTTCAAAAAACAAGACATTTAACTTAAATCTACTGAAACCTTGATCTCGGAAGCTTATTATGTTATTTTTTATTATTATTAACAATTTCAATCAAATAAGCGAGAATATTCAAAGAAAAAAGAAGATATTTAACTTATATCTCCTGAAACATAGATCTTGGAAGCTTATTATTTTAATTCTATTATTATTAAGCAATTTCAATCAAATAAACGAGAACATTCAAATAAAAAGAAAATATTTAACTGTAATCTTCTGAAACCTAGATCTCGAAAGCTTATTATGTAATTTTTTATTATTATTAAGCAATTTCAATCATATAAACGAGAATATTCAAAGAAAAAGAAGACATTTAACTTAAATCTACTGAAACCTAGATCTCGGAAGCTTATTACGTTATTTTGTATTATTATTAAGCAATTTCAATCAAATAAACGAGAATATTCAAAGAAAAAGAGGATATTTAACTTAAATCTATTGAAACCTAGATCTCGGAAGCTTATTATTTTATTTTTTATTATGATTAAGCAATGTCAATCAAATAAACAAGAATATTCGAAGAAAAACAGCACAATTAAATTAAACCTACTGAAACCTAGATCTCGGAAGCTTATTTTGTTATTTTGCATTATTATTAAGCAATTTCAATCAAATAAACGAGAATATTCAAAGAAAAAGAGGATATTTAACTTAAATCTATTGAAACCTAGATCTCGGAAGCTTATTATGTTATTTTTTATCATTATTATTAAGCAATTTCAATCAAATAAACGAGAACATTCAAAGAAAAAGAAAACATTTAACTGGAATCCCCTTAAACCTAGATCTCGGAAGCTTATTGTGTTATTTTTTATTATTATTATTAAGCCATTTCAATCAAATAAACGAGAATATTCAAAGAAAAAGAAGACATTTTAAAATGAATCTCCTGAAACCTAGATCTCGGAAGCTTATAATGTCATTTTTTAATGTTATTAAGCAATTTCAATCAAATAAACGAGAACATTCAAAGAAAAAGAAGACATTTAACTGGAATCTCCTGAAACCTAGATTTCGGAAGCTTATTGTGTTATTTATTATTATTATTATTATTAAGCAATTCCAATCAAATAAACGAGAATACTCAGCGAAAAAAGAAGACATTTAACTTAAATCTACTTGTTGTAAGGCGTTTTTTATGGTATTTAAGTGGTGTAGTCGTAGATGCCTTTTTTTCTCCCTTTATAGGGGAGGTAAACTTTGGCCCTAAGGTAATTAAACTTTAGTAGCGTGCCTTAGGCTATGAACTAATGAGGCGTACCAGCTGGGTATGTTCGAGGGGCTAAAGGTAGATCGTAGAGAGGCTGGCTATGATGCAATACTTTTATTCAATTAACATATAATAATACTAGATATATACTTTCTACTGGGACTGGCTGTCCCAAATAGACCACAAGTCTCAGAAAACTACAATAATATATAATAAGATACTTAGACACTTACAATGATCCGATAAGATACCAAGGTATTTCTAAAAACAACGGACCAGATGTCAGTCCGGCATAAAGTTAGTAACAGTCTACCCCTTCCGATAAAATGTATCTTTTATACATTTTTATCAACCACACCTTCCTTTAACCAGCCGACGCAATAGCTAGGAAGTGGTGATTTCTCAATTTCCCGTTAAGCAGAAACTTTGCAGGATATATTCCTTATCTTAATAAAAAGTGGTATTTCTAAACTTTGTATTTGCGTCTTAATATAATTTTACTAAATTCATAATTAACTAAATTAGAAAGCTTTACCACAATACTCCCCATTTAAAGAAGAATTGTCCCAATTCTCAATATTTTACTTTAAAAACAACTTAATTTTGTTTACAGCTATTATGCTGCCATCTTTGGGTCATTATGTGCATATACCCTCAATGGGTTTTCTTAGGGTCATGTTTCTTGTCCAATATAGGCCATGTTCTTTTTTTTTGTCGAAGGATTTCAATTTAAAATTCATCCTTGTTTCTCTTTTTCTCTGTCTCTAGGACTGAAAAATACTCTTTTTACCCTTCTTCATATGCATCTTCTGTTTTAACTTGACCCCAAGCGGCTTAAGCATTATATTATTGGTTCTGCTTGAATTAGATTTCAATTTATATTAGAAAAGTTTACGAATTATTTGAGTTTAAATTTAATTCCCATTAATACTTTAATTTATCTGTGTGATATGGTTGATATACCGTTTATTTTTCGTTTTAGAAATGCCTCGGATAAATTACACATAACATTTTTGGTATTTAAATTTTCACATATTTTTCCAGCACAAAGCATTTTCACATATTTCAATAATATAAGCCATTTGGGTTATGTAGCACATTCTCTAGGCCTAAATTAAGTTCTGATTTTATCTCACTTTCTGATGAACTTGTAGTAAAGTCTGTAATACTGCATACAGTTTCCAAAATATTAGTTGATCAGGTATGGTTTGGTTTCTGATGGTATGAGATGTTAGTATCAGGATACATTTGAAGTGGCTTCAAAATTTGTTACTTTCCAAAATGCGTCAAAACATGATTTAAAGAAATGGATCCGAAAGGATGTTACGAAAAATTTGATTTCCAAAAAAAAGCTAAGGCTGTATCTAAAATACATATTCACATTAGTGTACACATAAAGCATAATTTGTTACCTAAATATAGTAAAAAGTAACACTCAGAATTTGTATATATCACTGCATTCTTTTTTTAACGAAAGTTAATTACTTTCCCCTCTTTTTACTCTTAATATATAATTATTAATCACTGAACAGATTGTTTCACAATAAAAATTTATTTATACGTTGGCTCGATGTCAAACATTTATAAATTGCATTAAATCACTAGTTACAACTTAAAGAAAATAAAAATATACTCTATATATATACAAACATTGCGTAATAACTTACACAAGTATTTAAGTCGCAAAACTAGATATGTTATTATACAACTGGTTAAAACTTAAAGCATTTAAAAAAAAAAATAAAACACGGTATAAACTAGCATCGAAATTAATTCCAATTATTGTTTTGTTAATTGCTTATGAAGTATTAATCTAGAATACTTCTTGAATGATATAAAAATAAAAACACGAACACTCAACATTTAATTCACTATATTTACATGGATAGTTTAGGTTATATACCTATAAATATATATATATATATATATATATATATATATATATATATATATATATATATATATATGATATAAAGATATATATATATATATATATATATATATATATATATATATATATATATATATATATATATATATATATATATATATATATATATATATATATATATATATAATATATATATATATATATATATATATATATATATATATATATATTAACCGAAGTTATGCTGATACATAACTTAATTGTTAAAAACAAATAATAATTATGTACCCTAATAATTTATTTAGTCACTGCAATATTTGTTCTTTTTACAACTTTTAAATAAGCCCTCCAAGACTTTTATCTGAGAAGTCTTAACTGCAATTTAAAATAAAAATAAATCTTTCTTAACTAATAGATTTATGCACTATAATTGAGCACTGTGATTAGTCTCCATATAAGGGCTTGGAAATAGTTCATATAACATGACTTTGCTATTTACATTTCTATAATTTTTTTTTCTTACGATAACAATTCCATATTTATAAAAGTTTTCAAAATACATTTATAATTGTATATATTTTCCCAATTTCATTAATACAAATTTACATATCTTTTCCGTATACGACTATTTACATTTTCTTATCTTTGTTTTACCACTTTGGTTCTATTTCGAACCCACTTGTTTCATTAACTGTCATTAGCTTACTATATGCCTGTTTGTTTATTCAGACTTTTGAGCTTTCTAATTCTTTTCGAATTTTTGGTACTTGAGACAGTTTTATAACGTTTTTGCCTGTAATCTCTCTTTTTTTCAGCTTTAATGTCCTTTTGGGTTAAGGCTTCATTTACAGCTTGGAACTGATAAGTTAAAAATTTTAGCTGTTCACCTTATACCTCTTATTCCATTATCAAATGACTTTTGCCTGTACTCTGAAGGTTTACTTACCAGGACTGCCTTCTGGTAGCTCCTTATAACGTTTCCAGGTCCTCTTGTCATGGGCTACAGCTAAAAGGACTATTCTGCACCTGCACACACAATAATTAATTATCTGTAGCATTACCACACTTTTTTTGTGTGGCCACAGTTACCTCTTGGGCTATTATTTTATCAGAAAAGTGGCCCTTCTGCAGAAAAATGCCGTGCCTTCATGGCACACAGTAATTTAGTTTTAGACATACAAGTGACAATGACTATTTTCACTTTAACTTCCCAACTTTTAGTGGTCTTGTCTTAGGTTTCGACTTCAATTTAGGTTCTTAAGGCTATTATGTGCCTTACTTTTAATTTTCTATGCCATACTAGTCATTTTTTTTTAAAACGACTCCCACATAAAAGAGCAAAATTTTTTTCCTGTCTACTTGGAGGTTTTCTCCAATATTTCTATTAATCTCGGCCCGCGTTAAACACTGTAACGGTGGCTCCGTAGTATTAATGCTAATTATTCTGTACGTATTTAGAACAATTTTCATACTAGTTTCGTTCGGCAAGTTCAATAAGTGCGTATAACAGAGTTCAACTGACTTCATTGAATTTCTTTTCTTTTAATTTCGTCTTGCTATATTTTCAACTTGAACCCTTTTTTATTTTTCTTTTTGATTATTTACTGCACTGAAGCCTAAGGCTTTTTTTCCAAGTCTTTTTCAGATTTTTCAGTAAAATAGGTCTTTTTTAAGCCTATATTTATATGTTTCATGTTTTATTCATAACTTTTACAAGTTTTTATGATGATTACCCTTCTATGGTCAAATTCATTATCTCCTTATTTTTTAAGAGGTCATAGAATTTGTCTATTGTTGCTACCTGTATTTTTTTTGAAATTATTTAAATTTCTTGTCCGAAAGTGTTCGTGTTAGAAAAGTGCAGTATTTTTTCCGCTGATTTTTAGAATACTTTTAGTTAAGTTTTGCCACGCATTTGCTAGTTCTCATTTCTTCCTAAAAATGCAATTTTTACGATATACTGGCTGCCAATTTTATCCTAGCTTTAATTACTATTTTATTTGCCAAAGAAAGAGAGACAATAATTCCCATGCAAGGCTAAATAACTCTGAATTCGGTGCTCATTATCTGTTGTTTATTGATAAGCTTGAATCTGGGAGAATTATGAGAATGAATTTTTGTTCATTACTGCAAGTTTTTTTCGTTGTGTAATGTTATATTTTATTTTCAAAGAAAAAGTGGATACTTTTAGTTTGCGTTAGAGTTCAACGGATTGGGATTTGGGTGTTTGGGTTGGCAAAGGTGAAAACCAATTGTTTAAACTAGGATTCTCCTGTGCCAGTTCTTTTTCTCAGATCCAATGCATCGCTAGAGTTAAAATTATTACCTTGAACTATTATTGTGGTTTGCTTGTGACGATGGGGTTAATTTTTGACTTATTCTTAATGGATTTTGTCGTTGGCTTTTACCTCTGGTAAATTTTTCGGTTATAATTTATTTTTATATTGCTTTTCGTTTCTTTTACTTAGCACCTTTTTTTGCTTTCCGAGCTTATTCTAAGTTTCGCTTAAATCTTTATAGCGCTTAATTATTATCTAATTTTTTTTTTCTTTTTACCTTTTGTAACCAATAAAGAAAATTAATATATTAGACTATAACTAATTATAACAAGATTACAGCTAGCTTATACATGTAGTGCACTTAATGTAAACTCTTGCTGTTTTTCCTACTAATATTATTTTTAAATTTCTTTTAAAACAATTTTTTTCAAATTCGACTGGAGTTGCCACCTCAAAGAATCAAAGGTCAGTAGATGTATTGCATGTACTTAACAACGATAGACCAGCAGGGATTGAGCTCAACTCCAAATTTGCTAGTTTCAAATGACCCTATTTCAGTAGACTAACCTCCTTCGTTTTTTTTAATTATTCCCCAAAAAATATATTTTTTTCAATATACATATCAAAAGAATTGCCTTTTAATGCTGATTCTAACTATGTATAATTCAATTAGTTTCACTACACTCATTTAAAAGTTACGTGGCCTTACTTATTTTCTTTTATGGAACGCAATTCTTTTTGAAAAGCCTTGTCAGTACACCATTCGCGCAGTTTTATGTCGTTTCGGAAGCAAATTTTTTGCAGGAAGCTATGATGTCACTTCAGATCGGATCTTATTTCTTTTCTGGGAACTTACGACTATTTAGGCTAAAAATTTTTGAATTTTTTTTTCTACGTGACGGTAATAATTTTTATTGGCGATATATATTTGAAGGAAAACTTTGATGTTATTTAGATACCGATTAAAAATAAAAGGAAAATGTAGATATTTATTTAGAGGCTTTTTACTCGTTTTATTTTTATTTATTATTTTTATTTTTTTTCCGTTATAATTATCTTATTCAAATATTAATCTGCTGGGGGGCTACGCTTGTTCTGCCTTTCTCCGTTTCCTGGTCCGAATTTAGGACTCCAAATTTTTGCTTCTCTTCTTTATAATATTTGCAAGTTTTTCCGAGGTCTCTATAGTGTGGTTTACAAGGCTCTGAATTCGAGCGCAGTTTTGTTGCCTCGTCAAATATCTTTAATCTTTGTTTCTCCTGATGTTTGGCCTTTTTCATAAGTGATTTAGCTACTTGTGCTGCTGACGAAGGAACTTGTTGCTGTCCCTCTGGTTTCTTTACTTTTCTCCATAAATTCTCTCTTAAGAAGGGTTTTCTTAACGATGGCCCAGATTTAGTGATATTGGTTTCTGTAGAAGAATTATCAGTGTCGCATTCTGTTAGCTCGTTTCTGGTAGATGCGTTTGTTCCAAAAGCCATTTTTGCGTTAAGACTGTAGCTGAGTCTAATGTATAAAAATCAGATAATTCATTGGTTCCTTCCAATTTTTATTTTTCTGTGGATTTTACCTTTGGTTTATCACTTTTAAACCCTTATGTTGTGTATGATGTTCTTCATCTCTAGTATCCGATGAGCATCGAATATGTCCCTTTTTCTCTTGTTTGTTTTGGAGAGTTTGTAGCCAAGACTGGGCTAAATACCAACCTTTGTGGTCATTAAAAAGGTCATAAGATTCATATGGTCTTCTGATATATACTGGTGAAATGGTTTCCTCTATTTCTTCGTCTGAAAGAATAGGCTCTGTTTTCCACGGTTTTGAAAAATATTCTTTTTTTATTCTATTATGGTGTACTACTTCTTCCTTTTCCTTATACTGATGCTTTAGAACATATGTTAAGTTATTTGATAGAATTTTTACAATTCTGCAGGGCCCATCCCATTTCGGTTTTAACTTTTTTGCCCCTTCCAGGTTTGTTTTGTACACGTAAACCAAGTCTCCTAAACAGTAATTTGCTTTATTTTTGGTTGTTCGGTCATATTTTTCTTTTTGTTCTGTTTTCGCATCTTCCAGATTGTCTTTAACTTGTTCCTATATTTTTTTTCATTCGTATCACCATTTCTTGCTTATATTGGTCTAGGTTGTAATATATTCTATCATTTTGTATTTCATCTAGACAAAGTCTGGGATCTCTTAGATGTTGCAAAAAAAATGGCGTTTCTTTTAAGGAACGTGAAAAAGCCGTATTTACTGCAAAGACTACAAATGGCAAATGTTCATCCCAATTTTCATTTTCCTCTCTTGCATGTAATCCCAGCATGTAGGCTAATTCCCTATGTTTACGTTCAACCTTTCCATTAGCGGCTGCCATATAAGACGATGTAAACCATCGTCTCACACCCAGATACTCTGTAATTTCGTCTAATAATTTGGCTCTATAACATGGCCCATTGTCGCTAAGTAAAACTCTAGGAAAAATTCCGTGTTCCAAAAATAGGCGATTGACCAAAACTTTCGCAATGGTTTTTGTCTTTTCGTCTTTAATTGGAAAAGCGTATAAGTATGAGTTAAAATGGTCAACTACGGTTAGTACACACCTGTTTCCTTTCCTGGAAACTGGTAAACTTCCTCCTGTTCCCCAAATGTCTATTGACATTAATTCTCCTACACCTGAAGGGGTGGGGTAGAGACCTAATTCAGCCCTAGGGGTCCTTGGTGGCAACTTTTGTTTGGCACACTCTTGGCAGCTTTGTATGAAAGCTTTTACTTTTGAGTACACTTTTGGAAAATAGAAATTTCCTTTCAGCCTCCCCATAGTTTTTGCTTCTCCCGTGTGACAGCCACGTCAAACAGGCTGTAACATGTATCAGAGTTGCATTTGCCATCTGTAAAATTTCTCCTTCCAGTGATTTTGGAATTAATGGAATAATTTTTAAGTCATTTTTTCTATATTCTTGCGATGGTCTATGATATCTTACCAAAAGATTTTTACTTTCGTCAAGATCAAAATTATCTAAGTCCTTTAAAAAATGTTTAAAGTGCTCTGGCAGTTCCGTTCCTTTTTATAAAAAGGATTTCATCGCTAAACAAAAATAATCTTTATCTTGATGATTCGAAATATTTTCATTAGATAGTATTTCTACCCCTTCCAGTTCGCTCTGGATGGTTTTAATCATATTTCCCTCCTTATCGGGATTCCGTGATAAATAGTCTGGTGAAATGTTTGTACGGCCCTTTATATATATTGGGGTATATGAATATGCTTGCAGACGTAGTATCCACAGTGTCAGCCGGGCTGAAGTATTTTGCATCGTATGTAGCCAAATTAATGATTTTTGGTCTAGGCGTAAAATGAATTTTTTTCCAAGTAAAAATTGTCGAAAATATCCTGTAAAAACTACAACTGCTAAACATTCCCTTTCAACTGTCGAATATTTTCTTTCTGCCTCCGACAGTGACCTGCTGGCATATTGGACTATTGATTCTACTCCTTCAGAATTTATGTTTAATAATATGGCTCCTATACCGTACCCCGAAGCATCTGTTTGCAAACAGAAATCTTGTGACAAATCTGGCAGTTTAAGTATTGGTGCCAATAATAATTGTCTTTTTATTTCATTTAGCGCTTGTTTTGCGTCCACTGAACATTCGAATTTACCTGATTTTTTCAAAAGAATTGTCAAAGGTTGCGCTATTGTTGCATAATTTTTAATATATCATCTGAAATAGCTTAACAAACCACAAACTGATCTGCAGCTTTTTTTATCTTTAGGAGGCTGTAGATTTTCTATGACTGTAAATTTTTCTGGATTTGGTGAAATAGTACCTTGGTTTATCAGGTGTCCAAGAAAAACTAATTTTGGTACTACTATTTTTAACTTTTCTGGTTTTAATTTTAAGCCTGCTTTTTCAAACTTTTCCAGTATTTTTCTAAGTCCGACCAAGTGGTCTTCCAGGTCTTTATTAAGCAAAATTACATCATCTAAATAAGCCAAGGTATCTTTTTTTCTTCCTGGTTCGTTATCTTTTAACACCAAATTCATTAGTCGACTAAAACGATTTGGACTAAATGATAAGCCGAAAGACATACGTTCAAATGTGAACGTTCTTCCACCGTCTAAGATTACTGTAGCTTTATGCTTTGTTTCCGCATCTAAAGCGATTTGCCAATATCCTGCTATTAAGTCAAAGCTAGTGTAATATTTTGTACCTCCTAGCGAATCTAAAATCGTATCATTTCTTGGTAACTTCATCACGTCTTTAACCGTGACGGCATTTAGTGCTCTAAAATCTATACATAATCTCCAGGTGTTATCTATTTTCCTGACTATTACTAGTGGAAAACACCAATCGCTAACACTTTCTTTAATTATTCCCTGATCTTCCATTTCCCTTATTTGGCTTTCTAGCCATGGTTTTAAATGATAAGGTGTTTTATACGGTGACTTTTTGATTGGAGGGCCCTCTGTTGATATCTTGTGCGTGAATAAGTGAGTTAATCCGTAATCCGCTTTGTGTCTTGCAAAATTCCATTTGAAATCCCAAAGAATATTTTCCACCCGAGTTTTTAAGTTTTCCGGTAAATGTTTTTAATCAAATTGTTGCGAATATCCGTTTTCGACATTCCATACTTTTGTTGCGGTTGCAGTTTTAATGAGGATAATTTTTCGTAGCTAGTGAAATTTACGCTTAATTCTGGACTGTTTTAGAGATTTTATTTCTGAATTTGAAATCTTTTCCACTGATCCAAGTTCTATCTGGTTCAGTCTTACTTTATTGTTACTTAGATTTGATTGTTTTAAGTATGTTATACCATTTCCAATTTTTATAACTTGATTTTCCACGAAAATCATGGGGTATTCTTTTATGGTGTATCCTCCTATCATGGTGTCCATTGTTTTAACCTATCCTTCTTTTGTATTTAATGTTGCTAGAACTTGAGCTGTCGTTTCCCCTTCTATTGTGATTCTTCCGCTTATGTTTAGGTTATAATTCGAATCGTCACTTTCGTTATCTGTTGTTACGCAAATTTGCCTATTATTTTCATTTGCCTGGTTTATGGTTATTGCATCAGATATGGGTTCCCATACGATCCCATATTTTTTGATGGCATCTACTCCTAGAATACAAGGAAATGGTAGCTGCTTGCATATTATTACTGTTACTGTTATTTCTTTATCCCCTGTGCTAAATTTTAATGGATATTATCCCAAAATTGTTAACCTGTGCCCTGTCAATGATGTCAGGGTATTCTGGCATCTGCTTACGCGATTTTTGACACTAGGAGGAAACCTCTTAAAAACTTCCTCTCGAATTAATGATTTAGATGCACCTGTATCTACTAAACATGGTAAATTTTGAAAATACTCAATTTTAAAACAACGCAAAATCGGTAGACTATTATTATTTGCATTTGTATCACAACATTCTAAACTTTATAGGAGTCTTTGTAAGGAAACAGCTCTGTCGACCCTTATAGGCTGGTTTCTCCGTTTAAATGCCCACTGTTTGGCCAAAAGTTTCTGGGGTTATCCCGGTTTTCCTCAGCGTTACTACTTTGACCCTGGGTATTGTTAACCGTTTGCCTCCTAGGCCTAAATTCAGGAATATTATTAGGTGTTTTCCAAGTATTATTTGTTCCCTGCCTTCATAAATTTCTGTCCCCCTGCGTTCTGAACTGGTGTCTTGTCTTGTACGTCTGGCCTTCTTTGCGTATTCTATGCCAACAATCTGCTGCATAGTGGTTTGGTTTGCTACAATAAAAGCAATAAAATTTTCTCTTACATTGTTTGTTTGTTTCCTGGTTACTTCTAAATATTTTTGATCTGTCATTGATGGTTCCCAAACTATCTGTCTTTGGTAGGGGAGGCTGCCCATATTTTCTATAGTTATTAGCTGCTAATCTCTCAAGGTCGTGGAATCTGTCAGCTATTTCCCTAGACGGCGACCCTCGGCCTCCATCGCGCCTTTTTGGTTCACGATTTGGCTCCACAAAGTTCACTTGTTTCTGTCCCCTTTCATATTTTATACTTTCTTGGGCTCCTGTGTTATTTATTGACATCTGATCAAACTTTTTCATAGCCTCGTCAATTTTTACCTCTGTTTCGACTAAGAGTAAAGCCTGCTCTAAATTTTCAGGTTTCCGTGATAATATTAGTCTTAATAACTTTTTTGGTAACCCTTGGGTAAAAGTATGTAGTTGTACTTTCTGTACTGTTTCGTCATTTCCGCCTTTCTCTAATTGTAAGCATACGGATCTACAAATTTTGTCTGCATATTCCCTGATACTAGTTGAGGTATTGAATGTCACTACCTCTGTTCTTAGCCTCTCGGATATGCTTTTCTCTATGAATCTTGTTTTAAAAGATTCAATTAGAGTACTGATGTCCTTGGGCTCTTTTTCCTTAATTGCCTCAAAATGTTTAAGGGCGCTTCCCTTTAATCTGGCTGCAACGCATTGCTCTTTGACCTTATCCTCAAACGATTCAGTTAGTTCGTCAAAAATTTTTATTTTTTCGATAAACTCATCTACATCTGAATTTCCCGCGTATTCTGGTATAATTTTTGAAATTTCAAGTACTGTTGATAGGGAAGTCATTTTTTCCTCTGGTATAGCCATTTTTTTTCAATCTACTATTTTTATCTAGCCCTCTCGACCCAGTTTTTCAAGCGGCCACCAGTTGTTGCATCCCACCGCTGCCACCAGTTGTTGTAAGGCGTTATTTATGGTATTTAAGTGGTGTAGTCTTAGATGCCTTTATTTCTCCCTTTATAGGGGAGGTAAACTCTGGCCCTAAGGTAATTCAACTTTGGTAGCGTGCCTTAGGCTATGACCAAACTAATGAGGCTTACCAGCTGGGTATGTTCGAGGGGCTAAAGGTAGATCGTAGGGAGGCTGGCTATGATGCAATACTTTTATTCAATTAACATATAATAATACTATACATATACTTTCTACTGGGACTAACTGTCCCAAATAGACCACAAGTCTCGAAAAACTACAATAATATATAATAAGACACTTACAATGATCCGACAAGATTCCATGGTATTTCTAAAAACAACGGACCAGAGGTCAGTCCGGCATAAAGTTAGTATCAGTCTACCCTTTCCGATAAAATGCATCTTTTATACATTTTTATCAACCACACCTTCCTTTAACCAACCAACGCAATAGCTAGAAAGTGGTGATATCTCAATTCCCCGTTAAGCAGAAACTTGGCAGGATATATTCCTTATCTTAAAAAAAAGTGGTATTTTTAAACTTTGTATTTGCGTCTTAATATATTTTTACTAAATTCATAATTAACTAAATTAGAAAGATTTACCACATACTTAAACCTAGATCTCGGAAGCTTATTATATTATTTTTTACTATTATTAAGCAATTTCAATCAAATAAACAAGAATATTCAAAGAAAATGAAGACATTTAACTTGAATCTCCTGAAATCTAGATCTCGGAAGCTTATGATGTCATTTTTTATTGTTATTAAGCAATTTCATTCAAATAAATGAGAATATTCAAAGAAAAGGAAGACATTTAACATGAATCTCCTGAAACCTAGATCTCAGAAGCTTACTATGTCATTTTTTGTTGTTATTACGCAATTTCATTCAAATAAACGAGAATATTCAAAGAAAAAGGAGACATTTAACTAAAATCTCCTGAAACCTAGATCTCGGAAGCTTATTCTGTTATTTTTTATTATTATTATTAAGCATTTCAATCAAATAAACGAGAATATTCTAAGAAAAAGATGACATTTAACTTAAATCTCCGGAAACCTAGATCTTGGAAGCTTATTATGTTATTTTGTATTATTATTAAGCAATTTCAATCAAATAAATGAGAATATTCAAAGAAAAAGAAGACATTTAACTGGAATCTCCCGATACCTAGATCTCAGAAGCTTACTATGTTATTTTTTTATTATTATTATTAAGCAATTTCAATCAAATAAACGAGAATATTCAAAGAAAAGGAAGACATTTAACATGAATCTTCTGAAACCTAGATCTCGGAAGCTTATTCTGTTATTTTTTATTATTATTATTATTAAGCAATTTCAATCAAATAAACGAGAATATTCAAAGAAAGAAGAAGACACTTAACTTAAACCTACTGAAACCTAGATCTCGGAATCTTATTATTTTGTTTTTTATTATTGTTAAGCAACTTCAATCAAAAATGAGAATATTCAAGGAAAAAGAAGACATTTAAGTAGAATCTCCTGAAACCAAGATCTCGGAAGTATATTATGTTGTTTTATTTTATTTTTAAGCAATTTTAATCAATTAAACGAGAATATTCAAAGAAAAAGCAGACATTTAACCGGAATCTTCTGAAACCTAGATCTTGGAAGCAGATTATGTTATTTTTTATTATCATTATTGAGCAATTTCAAGCAAACAAATGACAATATTCAAAGAAAAAGAAGACATATAACTTAAATCTCCTGAAACCTAGATCTAAAAAGCTTATTATGTTATTTTCTATTATTACTAAGCCATTTCAATCAACTAAAAGAGAATATTCAAAGAAAACGATGACATTTAACTTAAATCATCTGAAACATAGATCTCGGAAGTTTATTGTGTTTTTTTATTATTATTCAGCAATTTCAGTCAAATAAACGAGAATATTCAAAGAAGAAGAAGACATTTAACTGGGTGATCCTGAAACTTAGATCTCGGAAGCTTATTAAGTTATTTTTTATAATTATTAAACAATTTCAATCAAATAAACAAGGAATGAAAAAGAAGACATTTAACTCTTATCTCCTGAAACCTTGATCGCAGAAGCTTTGTTAATTTTCTATTATTATTAAGCAATTTCAATCAAATAAATGAGAATATTCAAAGAAAAAGAAGTCCTTTAAGTGGAATCCCCTGAAGCCTAGATCTCGGAAGCTTATTATGTTATTTTTTTTAATTTAAGCAATTTCAATCAAATAAACGAGAATATTCAAAGAAAAAGAAGACATTCAAGTGGAATCTTTTGAAACCTAGATTTCGGAAGCTAATTATGTTATTTTTTTTATTATTATTAAGCAATTTCAATCAAATAAACGAGAATATTCAAAAAAGAACACAATTAACATAAATCTATTGAAACCTAGATCTCAGAAGCATATTATGTTATTCTTATTATAGTTAAGCAATTTCAATCAAATAAACGAGAACATTCAAAGCAAAAGAAGACATTTAACTTAAATCTACTGAAACCTTGATCTCGGAAGCTTAATATGTTATTTTTATTATTATTAGCCAATTTCAATAAAATAAACGAGAATATTCAAAGAAAAAGAAGACATTTGACTTAAATCTCCTGAAACCTAGATCTCGGAAGCTTATTATTTTATTTTGTATTATTATTAAGCAATTTCAATCAATTAAAGGAGAATATTCAAAGAAAAGGAAGATATTTAACATGATTCTTCTGAAACCCAGATCTCGGAAGCTTATTATGTTATTTTTTTATTGTTATTAAGCTATTTCATTCAAATAAACGAGAATATTCAAAGAAAACAGAGACATTTAACTAAAATCTCTTGAAACCTAGATCTCGGAAGCTTATTGTGTTATTTTTTATTATTGTTATTAAGCAATTTCAATCAAATAAACGAGAATATTCAAAGAAAAAGATAATATTTAACTTAAATCTTCTGAAACCTAGATCTCGGAAGCTTATTATGTTATTTTTTATTATTATTAAGCCGTTTCAATCAAATAAACGAGAATATTCAAAGAAAAAGAAGACATTTAACTGGAATCTCCAGAGACCTAGATCTCGGAAGCTTATTATGTTATTTTTTTATTGTTATTAAGCTACTTAAATCAAATAAACGAGAATATTCAAAGAAAAAACAAGACATTTAACTTAAATCTACTGAAACATAGATCTCGGAAGCTTAATAAGTTATGTTTTATTATTGTTAAGCAATTTTAATCAAACGAACGAGAATATTTTAAGACATTTAAGTGGAATCTCCTGAAACCTAGATCTTGGAAGCTTATTTTGTTATTTTTTACTATTATTATTAAACAATTTCGATCAAATAAACGGACATTTAACTGGAATATCCTGAAACCTAGATCTCGGAAGCTTATTGTGTTATTTTTATTATTATCTAACAATTTCACTCAAATAAACGAGAATATTAAAAGAAAAATGGAAGATATTTAACTTAAATTTATTGAAACCTATATCTCGGAATCTTATTATGTTATTATCTATTATTATTAAGCAATTTCAATCAAATAAACGAGAATATTCAAAGAAAAAATTGACATTTAACTTGAATCTCCTGAAACCTAGATCTCGGAAGCTTATTATGTTATTTTTTATTATTATTAAGCAATTTCAATCAAATAAACGAGAAGATTCAAAGAAATAAAAGACATTTAAGTAGAATCTCCTGAAACCTAGATCTCAGAAGCTTATTTTGTTATTTTTTTTTATAATTATTAAACAATTTCAATCAAATAAATGAGAATATTCAAAGATAAAGTAGACCTTTAAGTGGAATCTCCTGAAACCTGGATCTCTGAAGCTTATTATGTTATTTTCTATCACTATTAAGTAATTTCAATCAAACAAACGAGAATATTCAAAAAGAAGAAGCCATTTAACTTGAATCTCCTGAAACCTAGATCTCGGAAGCTTATTGTGTGATTTTGTATTATTATTAAGCAGTTTCAGTAAAATAAACGAGAATATACAAAGAAAAAGAAGACATTTAACTGGAATCTCCTGAAACCTAGATCTCAGAAGCTTATTATCTTAATTTTTATTATTATTAAGCAATTTCAATCAAATAAATGAGAATATTCATAGAAAAAGAAGACCTTTAAGTGGAATCTCCTGAAACCGGGATCTCTGAAGCTTATTATGTTATTTTCTATCACTATTAAGTAATTTCAATCAAATAAACCAGAATATTCAAAGAAAAAAAGACATTTAATTTAAATCTACTGAAACCTAGATCTCGGAAGCTTATTATTTTATTTTTTATTATTATTAACCAATTTCAATCAAATAAACGAGAATATTCAAAAACAAGAAGACATTTAACTGGAATCTCCTGAAACCTAGATCTCGGAATCTTATTATGTTATTTTTATTATTATTAAGCAATTTCAATCGAATAAACGAGAATATTCAAAGAAAAAGAAGACATTTAACTGGAATATCCTAAAACCCAGATCTCGGAAGCTTATTGTGTTATTTTTTATTATTATTATTAAACAATTTCAATCAAATAAACGAGAATATTCAAAAACAAATGGAAGATATATAACTTAAATCTACTGAAACCTAGATCTCGGAATCTTATTATGTTATTTTTATTATTATTAAGCAATTTCAAACAAATAAACGTGAATATTCAAAGAAAAAGAATACATTTAACTTAAATCTACTGAAACCTAGATCTCGGAAGCTTATCATGTTATTTTTATTATTATTAACCAATTTCAATAAAATATGCGAGAATATTAAAAGAAAAAGAAGACATTTAACTGGAATCTCCTGATACCTAGATCTCGGAAGCTTATTATGTAATTTTTTTATTATTATTAAGCAATTTCAATCAAATAAACGAGAATATTCAAAGAAAAAGAAGACATTTAAGTAGAATCTCCTGAAACCAAGATCTCGGAATTATATTATGTTATTTTATATTTGTTTTAAGCAATTTCAATCAAATAAACTAGAATATTCAAAGAAACAGAAGACATTTAACTGGAATCTCCTAAAACCTAGATCTCGGAAGCTTATTGTGTTATTTTTATTATTATTAAGCAATTTCAGTTAAATAAACGAGAATATTCAAAGAAAAAGAAGCCATTTAATTGGAATACCTGAAACCAAGATCTCGGAAGCTTATTATGTTACTTTTATATTATTAAAAAATTTCGAATAAACGAGAATATTCAATAAAAAAGAAGACATTTAACTGGAATCTCCTGAAACCTAGATCTAGAAAGCTTATTATGTTAATTTTTTTATTATTATTAAGCAATTTCAATCAAATAAATGAGAATATTCAAAGAAAAAGAAGACCTTTAAGTGGAATCTTCTGAAACCTAGATCTCGGAAGCTTATTATGTTATTTTTTATTATTATTAAGAAATTTCAATCAAATAAACGAAAATATTCAAAGAAAAAGAAGACATTTAACTTAAATCTACTGAAACCTAGATCTCGGAAGCTTATTATGTTATTTTTTATTATTATTAACCAATTTCAATCAAATAAACGAGAATATTCAAAAAGAAGAAGACATTTAACTGGAATCTCCTGAAACTCAGATCTCGGGAGCTTATTATGTTATTTTATATTATTTTTAAGCAATTTCAATCAAATAAACTAGAATATTCAAAGAAAAAGAAAACATTTAACTGGAATCTCCTAAAAACTAGATCTGTGAAGCTTATTATGTTTTATTTATTACTATTATTAACCAATTTCAATCAAATAAACGACAATATTCAAAGGAAAAGAAGACATTTAACTTAAATCTACTGAAACATAGATCTCGGAAGCTTAATATGTTATGTTTTATTATTGTTAAGCAATTTTAATCAAACGAACGAGAATATTTTAAGACATTTAAGTAGAATCTCCTGAAACCTAGATCTCAGAAGCTTATTTTGTTATTTTTTTATTATTATTAAACAATTTCGATCAAATAACCGGAAATTTAACTGGAATATCCTGAAACCTAGATCTCGGAAGCTTATTGTGTTATTATTATTATTATCTAAAAATTTCAATCAGATAAACGAGATATATTAAAAGAAAAATGGAAGATATTTAACTTAAATTTATTGAAACCTATGTCTCGGAATCTTATTATGTTATTATTTATTATTATTAAGCAATTTCAATCAAATAAACGAGAATATTCAGAGAAAAAAAGACATTTAACTTGAATCTCCTTAAACCTAGATCTCGGAAGCTTATTATGTTATTTTATATTATTATTAAGCAATTTCAATCAAATAAACGAGAAGATTCAAAGAAAAAGAAGACATTTAACTGGAATCTCCTGAAACCTAGATCTCAGAAGCTTATTTTGTTATTTTTTTATAATTATTAAACAATTTCAATCAAATAAATGAGAATATTCAAAGAAAAAGAAGACCTTTAAGTGGAATCTCCTGAAACCTGGATCTCTGAGGCTTATTATGTTATTTTTTATTATTATTAAGCAATTTCAATCAAACAAACGAGAATATTCAAAAAGAAGAAGACATTTAACTTGAATCTCCTGAAACCTAGATCTCGGAAGCTTATTGTGTGATTTTGTATTATTATTAAGCAGTTTCAGTAAAATAAACGAGAATATTCAAAGAAAAAGAAGACATTTAACTGGAATCTCCTGAAACCTAGATCTCAGAAGCTTATTATCTTAATTTTTATTATTATTAAGCAATTTCAATCAAATAAACGAGAATATTCAAAGAAAAAGAAGACCTTTAAGTGGATTCTCCTGAAACCTGGATCTCTGAAGCTTATTATGTTATTTTCTATCACTATTAAGCAATTTCAATCAAATAAACGAGCATATTCAAAGAAAAAAAGACATTTAACTTAAATCTACTGAAACCTAGATCTTGGAAGCTTAATATGTTATTTTTTATTATCATTAACCAATTTCAATCAAATAAACGAGAATATTCAAAAACAAGAAGACATTTAACTGGAATCTCCTGAAACTTAGATCTCGGGATCTTATTATGTTATTTTTTATTATTATTAAGCAATTTCAATCGAATAAACGAGAATATTCAAAGAAAAAGAAGACATTTAACTGGAATATCCTGAAACCCAGATCTCGGAAGCTTATTGTATTATTTTTTATTATTATTATTAAACAATTTCAATCAAATAAACGAGAATATTCAAAAACAAATGGAAGATATATAACTTAAATCTACTGAAACCTAGATCTCGGAATCTTATTATGTTATTTTTATTATTATTAAGCAATTTCAATCAAATAAACGTGAATAATCAAAGAAAAAGAATACATTTAACTTAAATCTACTGAAACGTAGATCTCGGAAGCTTATCATGTTATTTTTATTATTATTAACCAATTTCAATAAAATATGCGAGAATATTAAAAGAAAAAGAAGACATTTAACTGGAATCTCCTGATACCTAGATCTCGGAAGCTTATTATGTAATTTTTTTATTATTATTAAGCAATTTCAATCAAATAAACGAGAATATTCAAAGAAAAAGAAGACATTTAAGTAAAATCTCCTGAAACCAAGATCTCGGAATTATATTATGTTATTTTATATTTGTTTTAAGCAATTTCAATCAAATAAACTAGAATATTCAAAGAAACAGAAGACATTTAATTGGAATATCCTGAAACCTAGATCTCGGAAGCTTATTATGTTACTTTTATAATTATTAAAAAATTTCGATCAAATAAACGAGAATATTCAAAGAAAAAGAAGACATTTAACTGGAATCTCCTGAAACCTAGATCTTGGAAGCTTATTATGTTAATTTTTTTTATTATTATTAAGCAATTTAAATCAAATAAATGAGAATATTCAAAGAAAAAGAAGACCTTTAAGTGGAATCTCCTGAAACCTAGATCTTGGAAGCTTGTTGTGTTATTTTTATTATTATTAAGCAATTTCAGTTAAGTAAACGAGAATATTCAAAGAAAAAGAAGCCATTTAATTGGAATATCCTGAAACCTAGATCTCGGAAGCTTATTATGTTACTTTTATAATTATTAAAAAATTTCGATCAAATAAACGAGAATATTCAAAGAAAAAGAAGACATTTAACTGGAATCTCCTGAAACCTAGATCTTGGAAGCTTATTATGTTAATTTTTTTTATTATTATTAAGCAATTTAAATCGAATAAATGAGAATATTCAAAGAAAAAGAAGACCTTTAAGTGGAATCTCCTGACACCTAGATCTCGGAAGCTTATTATGTTATTTTTTATTATTATTAAGAAATTTCAATCAAATAAACGAAAATATTCAAAGAAAAAAATACATTTAACTTAAATCTACTGAAACCTAGATCTCGGAAGCTTATTATGTTATTTTTATTATTATTAACCAATTTCAATCAAATAAACGAGAATATTCAAAAAGAAGAAGACATTTAACTGGAATCTCCTGAAACTCAGATCTCGGGAGCTTATTATGTTATTATTTGAAAAAACTACGTTTTCTAAAGAGTTAAAGAGGCTGAGTTACAAGGTCGAACCTTAAAACGTACAGGGATTAGGAGGCACAGTTGGGGGGCTGCCGCCCCCCAAACCCCCCGCTTTCGCAGCCTGTAAATAAAACAAAAAAAGTTTTTTAAAGTGAAAGTAAGGAGCGACATTAAATCTTAAAACGATCAGAAATTATTCCGTATATGAAAGGGGCTGTGCCCTCCTCAACGCCTCGCTCTTTACGCTAAAGTTTGACTTTCTCACAACTCTTTTTTTAAACAATAAAAACTTTAGCGTAAAGAGCGAGGCGTTGAGGAGGGCACAGCCCCTTTCATATACGGAATAATTTCTGATCGTTTTAAGATTTAATGTCGCTCCTTACTTTCACTTTAAAAAAACTTTTTTTTGTATTTACAGGCTGCAAAAGCGGGGGGTTTGGGGGGCGGCAGCCCCCCAACTGTGCCTCCTAATCCCTGTACGTTTTAAGGTTCGACCTTGTAACTCAGCCTCTTTAACTCTTTAGAAAACGTAATTTTTTTCAAATAATTTAACTCTTTAGAAAATGTAGTTTTTTTTCAAATAATTTCTGCACGTTTTTGTACATTTTATTACTTATTATTGCTTGACTAACTGTTAGATGATTGTGTATTTTTCTTTTCTTTCTCGACAGGGTGTTTTAAGGGTCGACCTTGTAACTCATCCTCTTTAACTCTTTAGAAAACGTAATTTTTTTCAAATAATTTAAAAAAGAAACTGAGTTTCTTTTTTTTTAAATTTAAATTCAGTATATAAAAAATTTTATCTAATGGTGAATCGAACCCGGGTTTACCGCCTGACAGCCAGGAGTCTCAACCGCTGCACTAAAGAGACATAATTGTAACTGTTTTTTAGTAAGGGGAATCTTTTTGACGCAAGCAAAACTTGATATTTGGTTTTTGGAAAACAGGGAAGAAGTGATCAGATTGAGCTGAAATTTCGAGGATAAGCTCCCAGGCCCCAGGAAAGCTCATCCTCTAAATTTCAGCCCGATCAAACAACGTTAAAGGGGGGTTGTGGTGGAAAAAATTAACATGGGCTATTATAGGAAAACGAGGTTTTTCGTAAATGTAAATTCGGGGGATAATTTTTTCGGTCTGAAAATATCAAAAGGCCCTAACAGGTCGAATTCTGCTTCGAATGAGTCCTCATTCACCCGGATCCGTTGCCAACTGTGGCCTGTAGGCGTGGCTAAGAAAAAAAAAGAAATGAATTGTAAGGGGCTATATTTGGTTTTTTGAAAACAGGAAAGGAGTGATCGGATTGAGCTGAAATTTCGAGGATAAGCTCTCGGGCCCTAGGAATGCTAAACCTCTAAATTTCAGCCCAATCGGACAACGTTAAAGGGGGGCTGTGGTGGGAGGGTCGAAACTTCCGGCCCAGTTTACCCCATGAAGATAAAGTCGGAGGAGGATGAAATTTTGCAAGTTTCTTAGTTTGAGCTTGGGCTACAAAATGCGATCACCGCCGTCTCTCTGCGGCCTCTAGGACCTGAAATCGCTTAACATTGTGGTGGGTCGCCTCTTTATAGAGGCACAAGTGTGCCTCCTTGATAAAGTCGGAGGGGGTGAAATTTTGCACGTTTCTTAGTTTGAGCTTGGGCTACAAAATGCGATTACCGCTGTCTCTCTGCGACCGCTAGGACCGGAAATAGCTTGCGGGCTCTTATAGGAAAACGAGCCCGCGTCTTCGCGGGCTAGCCCGCTTATAGCGGGTTCTTATAGGAAAACGAGGTTTTTCGTAAATGTAAATTCGGGGGATAATTTTTTCGGTCTGAAAATATCAAAAGGCCCTAACAGGTCGAATTCTGCTTCGAATGAGTCCTCATTCACCCGGATCAGTTGCCAACTGTGGCCTGTAGGCGTGGCTAAGAAAAAAAAATGATGAATTTTAAGTGGCTATATTTGGTTTTTTGAAAACAGGGAAGGAGTGATCAGATTGAGCTGAAATTTCGAGGATAAGCTCCCGGGCCCTAGGAAAGCTTAACCTCTAAATTTCAGCCCAATCGGACAACGTTAAAGGGGGGCTGTGGTGGGAGGGTCGAAACTTCCGGCCCAGTTTACCCCATGAAGATAAAGTCGGAGGAGGATGAAATTTTGCAAGTTTCTTAGTTTGAGCTTGGGCTACAAAATGCGATTACCGCCGTCTCTCTGCGACCTCTAGGACCTGAAATCGCTTAACATTGTGGTGGGTCGCCTCTTTATAGAGGCACAAGTGTGCCTCCTTGATTTTTTATTATTATTAAGCAATTTCAATCATATAAACGAGAATATTCAAAGAAAAAGAAGACATTTAACTGGAATCTCCTGAAACCTAGATCTCGGAAGCTTATTATGTTATTTTTTATTATTATTAAGCAATTTCAAACAAATAAACGAGAATATTCAAAGAAAAAGAAGACATTTAACTGGAATCTCCTGAAACCTAGATCTCGAAAGCTTATTATGTTAATTTTTTATTATTATTAAGCAATTTCAATCAAATAAATGAGAATTTTCAAAAAAAGAAGACCTTTAAGTGGAGTCTCCTGAAACCTAGATCTCGGAAGCTTATTATGTTATTTTTTATTATTATTAAGCAATTTCAATCAAACAAACGAGAATATTCAAAAAGAAGAAGACATTTAACTGGAATCTCCTGAAACTTAGATCTTGGGAGGTTGTTATGTTATTTTTTATTATTATTAAGCAATTTCAATCAAATAAACGAGAATATTCAAAGAAAAAGAAGCCATTTAACTGGGATATCCTGGAACCTAGATCTCGGAAGCTTATTATGTTATTTTTTATAATTATTAAACAATTTCAATCAAATAAACGAGAATATTCAAAGAAAAAGAAGACATTTAACTGGAATCTCCTGAAACCTAGATCTCGAAAGCTTAATATGTTAATTTTTTTATTATTATTAAGCAATTTCAATCAAATAAATGAGAACATTCAAAGAAAAAGAAGACCTTTAAGTGGAGTCTCCTGAAACCTAGATCTCGGAAGCTTATTATGTTATTTTTTTATTATTATTAAGCAATTTCAATCAAACAAACGAGAATATTCAAAAAGAAGAAGACATTTAACTGGAATCTCCTGAAACTTAGATCTTGGGAGGTTGTTATGTTATTTTTTATTATTATTAAGCAATTTCAATCAAATAAACGAGAATATTCAAAGAAAAAGAAGCCATTTAACTGGGATATCCTGGAACCTAGATCTCGGAAGCTTATTATGTTATTTTTTATAATTATTAAACAATTTCAATCAAATAAACGAGAATATTCAAAGAAAAAGAAGACATTTAACTGGAATCTCCTGAAACCTAGATCTCGAAAGCTTAATATGTTAATTTTTTTATTATTATTAAGCAATTTCAATCAAATAAATGAGAACATTCAAAGAAAAAGAAGACCTTTAAGTGGAGTCTCCTGAAACCTAGATCTCGGAAGCTTATTATGTTATTTTTTATTATTATTAAGCAATTTCAATCAAATAAACGAGAATATTCAAAGAAAAAAGACATTTAACTTAAATCTACTGAAACCTAGATCTCGGAAGCTTATTATGGTATTTTTTATTATTATTAACCAATTTCAATCAAATAAACGAGAATATTCAAAAAGAAGAAGACATTTAACTGGAATCTTCTGAAACTTAGATCTCGGGAGCTTATTATGTTATTTTTTATTATTACTAACCAATTTCAATAAAATATACGAGAATATTAAAAGAAAAAGAAGACATTTAACTGGAATCTCCTGATACCTAGATCTCGGAAGCTTATTATGTAATTTTTTTTATTATTATTAAGCAATTTCAATCAAATAAACGAGAATATTCAAAGAAACAGAAGATATTTATTAAGTGGAATCTCCTGAAACCAAGATCTCGGAAGCATATTATGTTATTTTATATTATTTTTAAGCAATTTCAATCAAATAAACTAGAATATTCAAAGAAAAAGAAAACATTTAACTGGAATCTCCTAAAAACTAGATCTGTGAAGCTTATTATGTTTTTTTTATTACTATTATTAACCAATTTCAATCAAATAAACGACAATATTCAAAGGAAAAGAAGACATTTAACTTAAATCTCCTTAAACCTAGATCTCAAAAGCTTATTATGTTATTTTTATTATTATTAAGCAATTTCAATCAAATAAACGAGAATATTCAAAGAAAACGATGAAATTTAACTTGAATCTCTTGAAACCTAGATCTCGGAAGCTTATTGTGTTACTTTTATTATTATTAAGCAATTTCAGTCGTATGTTTCAATCAAATAAATGAGAATATTCAAAGAAAAAGAAGGTATTTAACTTACATCTCCTGAAATCTAGATCTCGGAATCTTATTATGTTATTTTTTATTATTATTAAGCAGTTTCAATCAAATAAACGAGAATATTCAAAGAAAAAGAAGCCATTTAACTGGGATATCCTGGAACCTAGATCTCGGAAGCTTATTGTGTTATTTTTTATAATTATTAAACAATTTCAATCAAATAAACGAGAATATTCAAAGAAAAAGAAGACATTTAACTGGAATCTCCTGAAACCTAGATCTAGAAAGCTTATTATGTTAATTTTTTTATTATTATTAAGCAATTTCAATCAAATAAATGAGAATATTCAAAAAAAAGAAGACCTTTAAGTGGAGTCTCCTGAAACCTAGATCTCGGAAGCTTATTATGTTATTTTTTATTATTACTAACCAATTTCAATCAAATAAACGAGAATATTCAAAAAGAAGAAGATATTTAACTGGAATCTTCTGAAACTTAGATCTCGGGAGCTTATTATGTTATTTTTTATTATTACTAACCAATTTCAATAAAATATACGAGAATATTAAAAGAAAAAGAAGACATTTAACTGGAATCTCCTGATACCTAGATCTCGGAAGCTTATTATGTAATTTTTTTATTATTATTAAGCAATTTCAATCAAATAAACAAGAATATTCAAAGAAACAGAAGATATTTATTAAGTGGAATCTCCTGAAACCAAGATCTCGGAAGCATATTATGTTATTTTATATTATTTTTAAGCAATTTCAATCAAACAAACTAGAACATTCAAAGAAAAAAAAAACATTTAACTGGAATCTCCTAAAAACTAGATCTGTGAAGCTTATTATGTTTTTTTTTATTACTATTATTAACCAATTTCAATCAAATAAACAACAGTATTCAAAGGAAAAGAAGACATTTAACTTAAATCTCCTCAAACCTAGATCTCAAAAGCTTATTATGTTATTTTTATTATTATTAAGCAATTTCAATCAAATAAACGAGAATATTCAAAGAAAACGATGAAATTTAACTTGAATCTCTTGAAACCTAGATCTCGGAAGCTTATTGTGTTATTTTTATTATTATTAAGCAATTTCAGTCGTATGTTTTAATCAAATAAACGAGAATATTCAAAGAAAAGAAGATATTTAACTTAAATCCCCTGAAACCTAGATCTCGGAATCTTATTATGTTATTTTTTATTATTATTAAGCAATTTCAATCAAATAAACGAGAATATTCAAAGAAAAAGAAGACATTTAACTTAAATCTACTGAAACCTTGATCTCGGAAGCTTATTATGTTATTTCTTATTATTATTAACAATTTCAATCAAATGAACGAGAATATTCGAAGAAAAAGAAGACAATTAACTGGAATCCCCTGAAACCTAGATCTCGGAAGCTAATTATGTTATGTTTTATTATTATTAAGCAATTTCGATCAAATAAACGAGAACATTCAAAGAAAAAGAAGACATTTAACTTGAATCTCTTGAAACCTAGATCTCGGAAGCTTATTATTTTATTTTTTATTCGAATAACATTATAACACAATTATTTTTTCATTTTTTATTAAAGAATGGAGTTCTTTACTTTTCTTTGAAAAACTTTTTTTGTAGAAAAAGTTTTTTTTAATTAACACTCTTTAAGAGCCATGGTCTGACTCATACTCTTGGAAAAAAGTAAGCTAGTGCAACATTCCACTGGAAACTGGGTACTTACTTTTGAGTTGCAAATTGGTTATTTTTTTACCAATTTATCTTGTCAAGAATTCAATACAAATAAATAAAGGTAACATGCCTAATTTTTAATCCAAATTTGTTTAAATTTCTTTATGTGACCAACATAATCTCAGAAAATCAATTTGTGAGCATCTGGCTTTTTGCTAGACCTAAGAAAAACGGATGATTTTCGGAAACCAGTAAGACGTTTATTACGATAAGTTAAACAGACACTTACAATATTAGATTCTACGGGAGAGCTAAAATAGATCCGTATTCAATCTTTAGAAGTAACTATATCTGAGAGCAAGAGCTATTACAATGGCCTTGAACATTCTAATTTTATTTCAAAGTCCCATTGTCCTTTCTCTCAGTGTTAATCTTTACGTGTGACGGCATTGTTTTCAGATTACAGGTTTACTGGATGCAATAAACAGTTTCCAAGTAAATAAAATAGGACTTATGCCCTCTTGCACCCTGGGCATGGAATTTCTTTCTTGCCCAAAAAGTAGTCAAATAAACAAATTTTCGGCACTGATGCCTTCTTGGACCGTTCACCAAACAAATGAAAGCAGACAAATTGAGTTCATTTTTTAGAGGAGGGGACTTGCTCTTTTACTAGTTTTTTCAGTGCATAAGAGCCTAGTTATGCCACAAACTTGTCGGCATAAATTCAAAACATACAAATAAAAAATGTTGTCATTGGGTTTCCTCATCCAATGCCAAAAAAATAAATTTTGTTCCTCCTTTGAGTCCTGTTTTAGGGCAGCACCGGTACAAATATTAGGAAAAACAAACAACTCTTTCAGTTTTTCAAAATTTCGGTAACCTTGGTAAAGATCTGTGAGATAACATAAATTTGATCTTCTGCAAGCCCATCCTTCTCAAATAAATCTCGTGCTCTACTTAGGCTAGTAAACAAAACCAAAAATTATGAAACTTTCAAACTAATGCAGAAAGTAAAATTTTTAGCTTATTTTAATATCAGAACGAATTAAAATTCTGAAACTTAACGCATCGAAATGCTGCAGGGTTGACAACCATTTTTTTTTTCAAGAAACAAAAAAAAACTTTTCCCAAGTACTGACAAAAAAAATTTCCAAGTAATTTTAAAACACAACTTTTGGCTCTTTTCAAACATAATTTACGGACAAAACAATGCTTTTCTTTTTATGTGCGGTCTCTTGACCCAAAGATACATAATGCCGAAACCATTAAAAAAGTGGTGCATCTGTGAATGAAATTTATCTTACAGTGTTCTTTTTTCCTTTATTTAAATTGAAACCTGTTCAAACATATGAGTAAGTCAGTGAGGATCGTTTATAAGCAAGAAAAAGAAACACATGAGCCGTAACTTTGTTTTTCTCAATTGTTTCGTGGTTCTCATATCTTTACTCTCATGATTCTTTTCATCGTTTTTTTTCTTTTTGTGGAGCTAAATGAAACAAATGTTTACAAGTTATATCTTGCTGTTTTTGGTAAATTTTCGGTTGCTTAAAAACCATAATTTTTATGAATTTCAGTTTTGGACACCGTAAGCTTCGGTTTCTTTTGAGACTATTCATTTAAGAGGGTTTTTTTTTCAAAAAGAAGGCATTTGTCTTTTTCTGATCTTGTAGTTTCATATTTGTTATTGGACAAAAAGACAAGCTTCACATGCCAAAATAGAGAATTACCAGACAACTATATAAGTATCCGAAGTGTAAATTTAAATATGAGAATAAGCCAACGTGGACCTGATTTAATTCTTCATCAAGTTTTCTTCTTTCAATAAAAACCCTATTGTGCCAGACGGTCTTGTTACATTCTACAAACAGAGAGGCTTCTTTTAGAATAGGTTTTAAGATACTACTTTTTTGCTCAAATTATATTTAAATGGTACCTCACCTGTATGAACTTTTTGGAGTTCATTCTAAAACCTTGTTGTGGACAAGCATTTTTTACATTCATCACATTTGTTACAATCAAGCAAATATGTATTACTACTTTTCACAGGATGATGATGAAACTTGTAAAGAAACTAAACACATGAAAAAACACCTAATTCGATGTACCTTACACTTAAACGGTTTTAACATTACACTTAAACGGTTTCTCAATGGTGTGCATTCTTTGATGAATGTTCAAATCTGATGACTGAGCAAAGGTATTGTCACAAACATCACACTTAAACAGTTTCTCACCCGTATGTGTTCTTTGATGTCTGCTCAAATGTGCTGCTTGAGCAAAGGTTTTGTCACAAACATCACACTTAAATGGTTTTTCACCCGTATGCAATCTTTTATGTCTGTTCAAATTTTGTGCCAGAGAAAAGGTCTTGTCACATTCATCACATTTAAACAATTTCTCAACTATATGCACTGTTTGGTGCCGATTTAAATCGTACATTCGAGGGAAGGTCTTTTGACAAATATCACACGTAAATGGTTGCTCACCCGTATGAATTCTTTGATGAATGTTCAAATCTGATGACTGAGCAAAGGTCTTGTCACAAACATCACACTTAAATGGTTTCTCACCCGTATGAGTTCTTTGATGTTTGTTCAAATGTGATGAATGAGCAAAGGTTTTGTCACAAACATTACACTTAAACGGTTTCTCACCCGTATGTACTCTTTGGTGCTGTTTCAAATTTCCTGCTTGAGCAAAGGTCTTGTGACAAATATCACACGTAAATGGTTGCTCACCCGTATGAATTCTTTGATGAATGTTCAAATCTGATGACTGAGCAAACGTCTTGTCACAAACATCACACTTAAACGGTTTCTCACCCGTATGCGTTCTTTGATGTCTACTCAAATGTGCTGCTTGAGCAAAGGTTTTGTCACAAACATCACACTTAAACGGTTTCTCACCCGTATGCAATCTTTTATGTCTGTTCAAATTTTGTGCCAGAGAAAAGGTCTTGTCACATTCATCACATTTAAACAATTTCTCACTTATATGCACTGTTTGGTGCCGGTTTAAATCGTACATTCGAGGAAAGGTCTTGTCACATACCTTACATTTATGTATATTTTTTTCTGTATTAGTTCTTTGATATCTTTCCAGTTTTCTATAATTTTGAATTTGAAGTCGATTTTTCAAACCTATTTTCTGATTTTCTAAACCTTTTTCTTCAGATTCTGATGCATATGCATTTGAAAAACCACTCGTATATGTATTCTTTGAAAAATCTAGTGACATATTTCCCTGCAAATGTAGTCCAGGCACAGGTGGTGAAAAGTGACCTAAAATTTAAAAATCTACTAAGTGAAAAACAAAAACGAATAACACGAAAATCAAAACTAATCAAAACAAAGAAAAAGATATCTTTTACAAAGTTTTAAAAGTCTTCAGAGTAAAAAACAAAGTCGAATATCTTTCAATAGGTTTTAACAACTAATTTTATTGTCGAGCCCTCTTCTCTCTTTCATGGTGATACTTATATTAGCTTTTAAAATTAGTTATTCTAATGCAACGAATGAGCAAAAATGAAACCTTAAACGATCAAAATGTATACCGTTGTAAAGTATTTGGAACATAAATTCGAGAAGGCTTTTTCTGGTGTCTCGTTTCTTAGAGATTTGGCCATGTATATGTCAACGAGAACAGTCCAGGGAGGGCTTTTGGGACTAAGGCTAGTCGTGGGAAAGGGTCCGTTCCCGGGCATGGTTGAACAACCAATAGCTGGAACTTCCGTTCCAGGAAAGTTATATTCTTGGCTCATTTCTAAAGGCAGTCCATCTTTCGCCTTCGTCGTAGCTAGTTGTTCTTGTGCTACCTTATTTTCTCTATGTGTATTCTCACGTTATTTAATAAAGACCATATACCAACGTTTAAGCATATGCCCCAGGCAAAATAGTAGGCAAAATGGTTGCTGAGTTTGTAAGCGTGGCTCAATTTAAGGATGAAAGGGCCTATCTATTCTATAGAAGGATGCAAAAATTAGGAAGGTCATGTAGGGTGTCCTTAGAAGCCAGGGATGATGGTGTAGTCCTTGGAACATTTTCTCTTAATTTATTCAAGGAGGGGATCAGACCGTCCTACAAACGGTGTTTGTTAGAGAATAGTGCAGAATTTTTTTGTTTAGGTGATGCGTACAAGGTTGCAAAGCAATATGAACAGATAGAAAAGATAGTGGAGAAAGGAGACACATCTTCTTTTTCCGATGAATTTTTTTTCTGCGCTGACGAGGGTGAAATTTGGACTCAATGGTAATGAGAAGGCACTGCGAGATGGTACTGATTCCTCGCAGGGCGGTTTGGCTACCCAGGAAAAGGGAGCTGGTTTTGAGGTCCCGTGGGATGGTACTGATGCCTCACGGGATGTTTTTTTTTTTGTTGCACTGCGAGATGGCACTGATGCCTCGCAGGGCGGTTTGGCTACCCACGGAAAGGAAGCTGGTTTTGAGGTCCCGTGGGATGGTACTGATGCCTCACGGGATGGGTTTTTTTGTTGCATGCCTCGCAGGGCGGTTTGGATACCCAGGAAAAGGGAGCTGGTTTTGAGGTCCCGTGGGATGAGAAAAAAAAAGGTGGAAAAGGGAGCTGGTTTTGAGGTCCCGTGGGATGAGAAAAAAAGGTGAAAAGGGGCTGGTTTTGAGGTCCAGTGGGATGAGGTTGATGCCTCACGGGATGGTTTTAATGCGTAGCGCTAATAGTTATGTAGAGATATCAACAGTAGTACTGCCATTTGTCGAACCACAAGTTAGTAGAGCAAAACCAAATAGGTCAAAACCGAGGCGTTCCATAGCCATAAAACCCCAAGGATTTTATTGGTAATAATATCTTGACGTCATTGCAGCATGGTAGGCCAATCAAACTGCAATGGTTGACATATCTATTCCATTATTTATAAGTTTATGCAATTTCATTTATTTGTCGCCGGTATCGCCGGTATTTTCAGGATTAATTAGCCTTTCTCGGTCATTCCTTTTGCCCTAATCCGAAGTTTATACATAATCCCAACTTTCCTTGTCCTCATCAAATTCAAGGGTATGGGGAACAAGTCTATTTTAAAGTATAGAGAGAAAAATGAAGTGTTAAAATATCCAGTTTCCGACTACTGTTATTAGTGTGGTTCGTTTATACTATGTAAGTTCTTACTTATGCAAGTATTGTGTAGTGTTTATATTATGTAATTCTTTACTAGTTTATGCTGAAGAATGTTAGTAGGTGAGAAGTGAATAATTTGGGAAGGGTATTGAATGTTTTGAATTCAATTAAAGTTTGAGGGTTTAATGAGAAGAGGATAAGCCAAATTTGGGAAATTTAACTTAAAACAGGGGGGAGAATCTGTAAAGTATTTGGAACATAAATTCGAGAAGGATTTTTCTGGTGTCTCGTTTCTTAGAGATTTGGCCATGTATTTGTCAACGAGAACAGTCCAGGGGGGGGGGATTTTGGGACTAAGGCTAGTCGTGGGAAAGGGTCCGTTCCCAGGCATGGTTGAACAACCAATAGCTGGAACTTCCGTTCCAGGAAAGTTATATTCTTGGCTGATTTCTAAAGGCAGTCCATCTTTCGCCTTCGTCGTAGCTAGTTGTTCTTGTGCTACCTTATTTTCTCTATGTGTATTCTCACGTTATTTAGTAAAGACCATATATCAACGTTTATCGTCTATCCTTGGAATTTACGTAAACCATTACATCTGCCAATATAAAAAGAGCATATAGAAAGAACTAAACAGAGGTTTACACCGTGATGTAAATAAGACCATAAGTGAAGGAGAGAAAATACTACAACAAATATCAGGAATTATTGCAACATAAAGAGGAGGAGCTAATAAAATGCCCATTATATTTAGAAGTTATCATTTTCGGGGTAGGCGCAAAGCTTTGTACTTAAAAAATGACAAAAGTCACGTTTTCAACAGGTCTTACAAATAATACTTCATTAGGGATAAATCGTTTTAATAGGCAGTGAAAAACAATGACAAAAACAAATCTGGATATTTCGGTCACACATAAAGCGACACCGTCATCAGCAAATACCCGGCATTTTGTTAGTCATCGTTATTCACTTTCCATTAAAAGGATTTATTCCTATTTCAACCGTCATTTTTAAGACCTGAAGAAAATGTGAATTCGTTGTTTTTTTTGTCTTTTTTTAATCAAATGGGACTCGCTATGTACTTCTAGCTATATGTTTAAAACAACTAGTCCCAAAAACAAACAAAAAAACTTTTGACTTTATCTTCACAAAATGAATTCTGTATTCTTGTTTGAATCTAGTTTCCAGTAAATTCATCTTCTACAATTAAAAAGATCTGGTAGGCAGTTCAGATTAAAAAAAAACAATCCTTATTTCAAATTCAACTTGAAATCAAATTAATAGACAGATTTATCTCTTAATTTTATAAGAGAAGTATAAGTTATAATAAAATTGTGCTGGTATGATCGCTTGTATCAACGTTACCATGGTATGACCGATTCTATCAACATAGGATTGTGGATAACAGAAAAAAATATAATAATAATAAATAAATAAATAAATAAAAGAAAATTCAAAAAAGAAAACAAAAAAAAAAATTAAAAAAAGCAAATCCATTATTCAAAATATCAAATATGTTCATCAAAATGTTTTGATAATTGAAACAGAATGAGGAAATGTGTGGTGGTGTTGCTAAAAAATGTATCGTTCCTTGAAACAAGACTGAAATAAGCGTATGCATTATTCAAAATATCAAATGTTTTCTTCAAAATATTTCGTTGCTTGAAATAATCGGAAAAATGTGTGATAATGTTGCATAAAATCTACTGCTTCTTGAAATAAGATGTCAAATGAGCCATTGCATTATAAAAAAATATCAAATATTTTCTTCCAAATGTTTTTTTCTGCTCAAAACAAGATAGAGAAACATGAGATGGTACTGTTTAAAATGTATTGTTCCTTGAAATAAGATGGAAATAAGCAAATACATAAATCAAAATACGAAACATTTTCTACAAAATGTTTTGCTGCGAGGGGACTCATCAGGTGAGACCTATACCAATTTTAACTTGTAATTTGACTACAGTAACCAATCCTTGGGTTTATGCCACTGCTACTGTTGATGCTTGATGTTTTTTGCTGACTGCTTTCTATTCTTCAAATTTCACAATCCCCTGCTTTGGTATTTGAAATTTGTTACTTCATTGTGGACTATATCCTGCCTTATACCCAAACTGTCTTATACCACTGCTTATTCTGTTCCTGTTTTGTTGTTTACTTCAGATAAGAAATGAAAAGTCAACTCAAGCCACCTCGTGAACTAAGGTCTGACAGCTCAATCCAATTCTCTGGATCAGAATCTGTTTCAGAGCAACTACTCATGCTCACTAACCACATAAATAGCATAAAAATCAAACATAAAATGCTAGCAGATTCACTACAACCTGACAACCTTGAATCTTCAGTGAAAGGGTTACTTGATGACCTTGTATTGGCTAAGATCTCTTCCCAGGTGGATGAGGCAGTGGTTAAAATGAAAGAGAAACAGACATTCATGCAACATAATGTCACTATCTCTTCAGATAAGCTGGATGCAATCAAGCAGGAGGTGTATGCTGGCCTCAACCTAGATCTTAGTAATCTAGTGGATAAAACTCTTGAAAGCTATAACAGACGCATATTTTCTGTTGAATCTACATTGGCTACTTTAGAGTCATCCATGATAGACCTTAAAACTCTTTCCAGCCTATCCAGTCCAACCTGGCAAGCTTAAATGACCGTTTTGAACAGCAGGCTTTGAGCAACCAAATTATTGTCTTTGGGGTGAACGAGGAGACCTCCATTGAAAACACTGAAAGTCAATTCCTGTCACTATGTGCTGGGAAATTTCCTGGCATACCAATTATTCAGTCTGATGTTGTATCAGCCAAAAGAATTGGTAAACCATCTGCAAAACCCAGACCCATAGTTGTTGAATTTTGCAACTTACGAGTTCGTCAACTGCTTCTCAGACAAAAGAAGGATTTGAAAGGATCAGGGATTCTATTTTCTGAGACACTTACAAAACCACGCTTACAACTTCTTTCATATGCCAAGTCAAAGCTTGGCTTACGTAATGTTTGGTCCAGTAAAGGTGATATCCTGTATAAAACCCAATCTGGAAGAGTGGTTAAGTTTAATAATCAGAGTGAAATTGATTTATGTGCTGCAAATGTAGAAAAATTAAAGTGATGGATTTAGATTTATTTTCTTATAATATATTCCATTGTTTCTGTAGGGATTTACTTGCTATTCTTAAAATATTCCTCTATTATTCTTTACTGTCCTCACATAATTTAGACTGGTACTATATTACACTTTGTGCCAATAGTTTGGATGATATGTCCCTTCCCACTAATATTTCTTTATGTTTGTTTGTGATTCTGTCACCTTCATGTTGTCTGATTTACATTATATTCTTGTCGTGTCATTATACTTGTAACCCCCATAATATCAACTGGTCACACATTATAGTTTGTGCTAATACTTATAATAATATGTGCCTTCCCACTGATTTTTCTTTATGTTTCTTTATGTTTGTTTATGATCCTTTCACCATCATGTAGCTTGGCTTCTATAATACTTTTGTCATGTCAGCACACTTGCAGCTCATATAACTTTCACTGGTCCTATATTGCATTTTGGGCAAATATTATGAATCATATATGTTATCCCACTGTTATTTTTTTTTTTTTTATGTTTGTTTGTGATCCTATCACCTTTATGCAGGCTGATTTCTTTCATATTTTTGTCATTTCAGCATAGTTGCAGCTCATATAATCTTGACTGGTTCCACATTATACTTGGGGCCAATATTTTGATGAATATGTGCCATGCAACTATTATTTCCTTATCTGGGTTGGTGATCCTATCACCTTCCTTTAACCTGAATTCTATCATATTTTTCTCATGTCAGCACACATGCAACTTGCATAATTTTGACTGGTCCCACATTATATTTTTGGTCAATATTTTGAATAGTATATGCCATCTCATTGATATTTCTTTATCTTATTTTTTGATGCTATCACCCTTGTGTACCCTGAATTCTATCATATTTTTGTCATGTCAGTATATATGCAGCTCTCATAATTTCTTACTACCCATAGTATACTTTGGGCTAATATTTGGAATAATATGTGTCTTTCCATTGATATTCATTTATATTTGTCTGTAATCCTATCACCTTCAGGTAGGCTGACTACTATTATATATATATTTTTTTTTTCATGTCAGTTACAGCTTACATAATTTTCTGGTCCCACATTATAAATTGGGCCAATACTTTGATTCTACTTTCATTCTACTGATATCTCTTTATGCTTTTTGTGATCCTCTCACCTTCATGTAGCCTAACTTCTATTATTTTTTTGTCAGTCCAGCACACTTGCAGCTCATGTAATAGTAACTGGTGTCACATTATACTTTGGTCCAATACTTTGGATAATTTGTGCCATCCCACTTATATTTCTATGTGTATATTTATTATGTGTGATAATTATGGGTGATTTCTCTTTTCTTTGAATTCTTCTATTCTTAATTCGGTTATATTTGATCAACCAATTAGGGCTGGTAAACAAGAGACTCACACGCTTGACCCTCTCCTTGAATCTATGGTTAATTCTAGCTGTAATTATCACACTACCCTTGATTATTGTGATAAAATTATACCCTCACTGTCTTTAAATAGTAGCTTTAATGTATTTTGTTTGAATGTGCGTGGGATAAGAGATAAGTGGGATAGTCTGAAATCGTATTTGTGTTCTGATAATTCTTGCCCTTTTGATGTAATAGGTTTAACAGAAACATGGCTATCTGATGGTGAAAATTTTACAGCCTATGATATGCATGGTTATGTTGCTGTCCATATCCCCAGAATGGTAACAAAGTGCTCAGGAGGTATTTCTTTATTTATAAAGTCTGATATTGAGTTTAGAAGAAGGTCTGACCTTGAATCCTTGTTTACATCAGTAGTGTCAAATAGTAGGACAGTTTATTCTCTTGTTATTGATCTGAAAAGCCAGTTTGCATGTGACACTGTTTGTTTGTTTTATAAGCCCCCTCCTTTTCCAACACATTTGTTCTGTGATTTGCTTGATCAACTTTCTTGTGTGGGGTCTTTCTCTAAAAAACGTATTTGTGTTTTGGGAGATTTTAATTGTAATTTGTTAAATATTGGATCAAGTGATGATTGTGACCATCTCTTTGATGTGCTTTCTTCTGCTGGTCTACTTCCTTCAATTTTTTTCCTTCTCGTGTTGACCCTACTAGAAATTCTGCCACTTTAATAGACAATATTTTCATTTCTCATTCTTCTAATTTGAAGTTTACTTCTGGTCTTGTTTTCACTGATCTTTCTGATCACTTCCCTATTTATGTTTCACTTTTTGTGCCTCAAACTGAGATTGCTGTGGATGAGCAGGGTGAGTCTTCTTTTAGAACTTCCACAGATAAAGAAATTTCTAACTTAATACATAGTCTTCAGAGTAATGATTGGTCTAGTGTTCTTGAAGCTAATGATGTTGATTGTGCAACGAATTTATTTTTGTGTCGTATGGGAGCTCTGTTGGATAAGCATTTTCCTCTTAGAAAGAGGCCAAGGAATTCCATACCTAAATGTCCATGGATGTCTAGAGGTCTGATCAATGCTACACATATGAAGGCGTCTCTGTTCAAGGCTGCATGTAAAAGTAAGACACAGGATGATCTTTTGAAGTATAAACTTTATAAAAATGTGCTTACTTCTTCAGTACGTGCAGCCAAAAAGCTATATTTTTCGCGTCGAACTGATGAGTGTAAGGGGAATTTGCGAAAGGTTTGGACTGTAGTTAATGAAGCTCTTTCCCGCAAGAAACTCAAACAGTCCCCCCCTTGTCGCTACAGGAAAGCTGATGGATCTTTCGTGGACAAAAATTCTTCAGCAAGCGCCTTCAATTCGTATTTCACCTCACTTCCCTCAGTTCCTAATCCACCCTACAGCAGAGTAAGTAGTTTTCCCTTAGCAGAAAAGTCATTTTTCCTTTTTCCATGCAATGATACCGAAATTTCTAACATTATTTCTCAGCTTTCAAGTAGCCGTTCAGTTGATGGTTTTGGTTTGAGCTGTAATGTTCTTAAAAAAATTGGTCAGTTTGTTTCTAACCCCATCTCACACATAACTAACCTCTCTCTTTCTTCTGGTGTTTTTCCTCATTTATTTAAGGTTGCTAATGTTGTACCTTTGTTTAAAAAAGGTGATTCATCTCTAATTTCAAACTGTAGACCTATTTCTCTCCTTCCTGTAATTTCTAAGGTTGTTGAAAAAGTAGTGTATTGTAGACTCTCTTCATTTGTATTTAGTACTAATACGACTGCAGGTAATTCTCTCATAACTAAACATCAGTATGGCTTTCGTCCCAGTTTTTCTACCTTGCATGCACTTTCAGATGCAACAGAGTTTGTGCGTGTTAACCTTGACAAGGGCTTGTGTGTTGGGTCTATTTCTTGACATTTCAAAGGTATTTGATATGGTCGTTCACTTTGTTCTTTTGTCTAAATTATCTTCATTTGGAGTGCATGGAGTCCCACTTGAATGGTTTAGGTCTTACCTCTCAGGGAGATCTCAGTATGTTTCGGTTAATGATACTTCTTCCTCTTCCTTGCCTATTGTGAAAGGTGTCCCACAGGGCTCTGTGCTTGGACCCCTTTTGTTTTTAATTTATATTAATGATCTTGTTGATGGTCTTCATCCCCTTGTGCACCCTATTCTTTTTGCTGATGACAGTAACTTTTTCATTGCTGCAGTGGACCTGCCATCTGCCATTTCCCTAGCTCAAGGTCTTCTTGATAAAGTAAAAGATTGGTGCTGGTCAAATGGTATGACTCTTAACAGCCAAAAAAGTGCCATTGTACACTTTAGAACCCCTTATCGTATGAGAGACGCAAGCGAACCAACCATCCTGACTTATGGGAATGATATTATACCGCAAGCTACTATAGTGAAATTTCTTGGTGTGTATCTTGACTGTTTTCTTTCTTTTAAACCCCATATAACTCATACCCGTTCCCTTGTCCTCCGCCAATCTTCAATGTTATACAGGGTTAACTCATTTCTTCCCCAGATGTTATGCTTTCTCTTTATTATGCTTTTATTTTTCCTTACCTTTCTTATTGCTGTTCTGTCTGGGGTAGTACTAATAAATCTCTTCTCTGCTCACTTCAAAGAGCCCAAAATAGGGCAGTGAAGGCTACTTTTCTTCTACCTCGTTTTTACCCTTCCTCTGACCTTTATTATGATACTGGAATAGCTCCGCTGGATCGTATTGTGGGTAAAAGTTACCTTTATTTAGCACATTCTGCTTTTCTAGGTACACTTCCACCATCTCTGCAGCAGTTTTTCTTTCTGTCAGGCTCAGGTAGGTACTCTTCTTTTTTGCGTAGCTCTTATCGCAGGTTCATTTTACCTAAGCGATCATCGACAGCAGGTCAGAGGTCTCCTGTTTATCAATCTATTTTACTATGGAACTCCATCCCTCCTAATGTCCCTCTATCTCTTTCTGCAAAGGCACTTTCTCACTGGGTATTTCCAGTATAGTATTTTCCCCCTTTTTCTTCTTTTTTTTGCATTCCATCCACGTTTATATGTCTTTTTTTTCATTCAATATATTTCTCTGATTTTTTTTTTTTTATTTAATCCTATTTCCAATCTCTTCTTCGTTTATATATATATATTTTTTTCAGTTATTTGTGAAGTTTCCTGTTAATTCTCTTATTTTCATAAATGTCTCTTATCCAATTTTTTTTTTTTTTTTTTTTTTTTTTTTTTTTTTTTTTTTTTTTTTTTTTTTTTTTTTATGTGCTTTATAATAGTGTCTTACTTGTTTTGTTGGCCCTTTACAAGCTGAGCTTCTTGGGCGTGTATAAATTTTAAGTTTGTAATTGTTTTTTTTTTTAGTTTTAATAAATTGATTGATTGATTGATTGATTGATTGATTTAAGATAAGAAAAACATGTGATGGTGTTTTACAAAATGTGTTATTACTTGAAATTAAGATGGAAATATGCGAATGCATAATTCAAAATACGAAATATTTTCTGTAAAATATTTTACTGCTTGATGTAAGATGAGGAAAACATGTGATAATATTGCTCAAAATGTATTCTTCCTTGAAATAAGATTAGAAATAAGCAAAGCTCGTAAGCGCTTTAATTCAGAGCTTGAAGTTGGTATGAAGAATTCAGTTGACTCAAAAGATATAATTTAAGATCAAAATTAAACATTGCTAAGAACCTCCTGTTGGGGATCACTTTAGTGTTCACCATATCTATAAAAATGGAATACCTTAGCAAATGATATCAATTATCTGTTTTCAGTAAAGTTTCGGGTAGGCAGACATAATTGTCAAATTTGAAGGAAAAGCAATTTGGTGTTTTAGATCAGGGCTTGAATCTGGTAATCAGAATCTAGTTGACTCAAAAGATATTACGTAAGATCAAAATTAAACATTGCTAAGAAACTCCTGTTTGGGATTAGTTTACTTTTTATTTGGAACTCTGCCAGCTAATATTAAGAACTGAATTATTATCCATCGTTCGAAAGAAAAGCAATTTGGTTCTTTCAGATCAGTACCTCAAGCTGTTTTGCGAAATCTAGTTGACTTAAAAAATATTACATAAGATCAATATTAGACGTTGCTAAAAAAAACATCCTGTTTCGAATCAGTTTACTGTTCACGGTCTATGTAAAATTGAGATAGAAATGCTAGAATTTTCTTTGTCCGGTGCAATTTTGGGTCGTCCCCTACTGCTGCCATCGATTCATTTATAGTCATAGAAGGTAACACGTTTTGACTACCGTAAGTGCTGCCATCTATACTACTATAGTTATAGATGACAGAATAACTGATTTTAAGCTGGAGTCAGTTAGCATGAATGATTCCTACGGTAACTGAACCCAAGCAAACCTAACTTTAAAGTAGTAACCCTAATTTAACCTAGCTTAAAATCAGTTATGCTGCCATCTATACCTATAGCAGAATAGATGGCAGTACTTTAGCTAGTCAAGACGTTGCCATCTATGAATTAAAATAAATCGATAGCAGCAGTAGGGGACGAACCAAAAATACACTGGAAAAAAAGACATTGCTATCACATATCAAATTGCTATCATTATTTGGTGGAGTTACAATTAAGGAGTAAACTGATCCCAAACAGAAGTTTCTAAGCAATCTTTAATTTTGATCGATACTTAATATCTTTTGTGTTGACTAAATTCTGTATATCATCTTCAATAGACCAGGAAGCCGCGCCGAAAAGTCGGCGGCGCGCCGCCGAGCTTGCATCAGCGCGCTGACGCCGCCGCTGATTCTATCGGCGGCGGCGTCACTAATACGCCGCCGTTTTTTTCTCTTTTTTGCTTATCGATATCGACCTCCAAACTTCAATCGTCATCCCGGCTAATCTGTTTCTTAAATTGTTTCTCCCGGCTAATCTCGCCATGTATATCGGTTCGTAGGAAGGAGAAGAAGAAATTTTTCTTGAAACAAAAATTCTACCTTCCGCTTTAAAATTCTGTTCATTTTTCTTTCTGATTTTTCGGATGAAAAGAGGTAGGTAAAAGAGCATTAGGCGGTTCAGGATGTTATCATAGGCAGCGCAATCGCGCTGCCTAAGCAAAGAACAAGGTTGGCACAATGTATTTTTTTTCATACCAGGGCAATTCGTGTCAAAGAAGTTGTCGTAGAAACTTCAAAAAGGGCCCATTCGAATGGAAATTGGAATAGCTAGTGCTCTTTTAATAGTCGAAAGTGATTGGAAGGCAGCTAACACCCCTTCCACGCCCACAATTTCCCCAAACACTTCCAATCAAAATTCTAAGATAGCCATTTTGTTCAGAGTAACTGATTTCCAGAGAGAAAGTATGTTTTGAGGAGTTTACTCCCCAACAACCCTTAGGACAAGGGTTTTAAGTTATGTCCTGGGGGTATATAAGAACGATGTTGGCACAATGTATCATTTTTTTTTTCCTTTAGACCAGGGCACTTCGTATCGAAGAAGTTGTCGTAGAAACTTCGAAAAGGGCTCATTCAATTAGAAATTGGAGTGGCTTGTGCCCTTTTTAATAGTCGAAAGTGATTGGAAGGCAGCTAACACCCCTTCCACGCCCACCATTCCCCAAACACATTCAATCAAAATTTTGAGACAGCCATTTGTTTAACGTAGTTGAGAGTTCTGGAAATAAGGTCTTAGAGGATGACAACCACCCTCACAGCCCTTAGGGTAAGCGTTGTAATTTATGCCGTAGGGCATATAAGGTGTTAATAGAAAGCGTTGTCGCAGAAACCCAAAAAGGGATCATTCGATTGGAAATCGAAAGGCCTAGTGCCCTTTTAACAATCGAAAGTGATTGGAAGGCATGACATTTTTATAGTAAAGATAGATGTGGGTATAATGTATCATTTTTGTTGTTGTTGTTGTTGTTTAGACCAGGGCACTTCGTATCGAAGGAGTTGTCGTAGGAACTTCGAAAAGGGCTCATTCGATTGAAAATATAAAGGGCTGATGTCCTTTTTAATAGTCGAAAGTGATTGGAGGGAAACTCATCCCCCTCCCACACCCAACCTCCCATTTGCCTTTATGTTTAAAAAGTTAATGTTGCCTTAAGATTAAATCAAAATGCACTGTGTTAATGTAATTCCCAATAAGGCATCTCAACAGTATCCCAAGAACGACTGAGGGTATTATGTTCAGTCTTTCGGGGCTACTTCTGCTCTTTAAATTTAACCAAATCAAAATAGCGTAAGTGTATCCAAGCTATCAAAGAAAGTAAACAGATTTTTTTGCGAATGGTATCAAGTTTTCCATTTCAGGTCAACTAGATGAGGTATGAAACTAAATTAAACACTACTATTTGTAACCAGATTTTTAAAAGGGTCTGGGTTGTTAAAAATTGCTGAAAATTTTTTCCAGCATACAAATAGGAGGCCAAACTTATAAATTCTTAATAAAACGATAAGATTTAAAGTATTATTTTCCTTCTCCCTGAAAAGACTATCTCAATACAAAACGAACAGAGATTAATTAAAAAAAACTGTTTCCACAAAATAAGTTTTTCAAAGAAAAGTAAAGAACTTCATTAAATAAAAATTAGCAAAAATAAACCAAATAATCTACCAAGGTGAAACTACCACAAATCAGCATCGATAAATAAATGAAACTCAAAACGAACAGAAATTACAATAGATAACCGAGTCAAACTCAAAACGAGCAGAAATTAACATAAGTTGGGCTCAAAACCCCTATGCCTTCCCAAGGCCAGAATATAATTTGCTCTTTACTGAAAAAAATACAAAAGAATGTGCATTGTCAGTTTCATATACATATACTGATATTTAGTAATCAAAATGTTAATATTATTTGATTTATTAAAGTTATAAAAGTAAAAACATTTATATTTTTTTAGTAAAGTGCAAATTATGTTCTGGCCTTGGGAAGGCATATGGTTTTTGAGCCCAACTTATGTTAATTTTGCTCGTTTTGAGTTTGACTCGGTTATTTATTGTAATTTCTGTTCGTTTTGGGTTTCATGTATTTATCGATGCTCAATGGCCCCAGGCAGAGCGAGCAAACTCACTTTTGTTACATCAGTTGTACCTGAAGTGATGTAACCGCTGATTTAAAATAGTTGGTGTTGTTAAGCCATGGTATCTGACTTGTATACAGTGTTTTTTCGATGTTGTTGTTTGTTTTTTTCACTTCCTTTTCGTATGTATTTGATGAACAGGAGATGTTTGAACCTCAAACTTTGAAAGTTATACACACATTAGCCGAAATCATTAACAAGAAGAAAATATCTAAACACAGATGTTAAACATAAACACAACATAGGTTTTCCTGGGTCTAGTGGCTAAAAATGAGGATTCTACTTGGTCTGATCGACGGTGAACATAAACACTTTCCGCACGGCCCAACAAATTCCTGTTTTATCATATTGTTCTTGTATGTTTTTAGCCAACCATTTAAAAATCCTTACTAAAATCAAGTTGAGGTTGAACGTGCTTGGTGAAGTGGAATTTTTATTATTATTTTTAATCAGAAAAATCGGCGCGCCGTGGCGCGCCGCTGGTCAGAAATCGGCGGCGCGCCGCCAAAAAAATTTCGGTGCGCCTGGCGGCGCGCCACCGCCGATATTAAATCACACATCCGCCGCCGTCATGTCGGCGTGGCGCGGCTTCGGGGACTAATCTTCAAGCCCTGATCTAAGGCACCAAATTACGTTTCTTTCAAACATGAAAAGTACGTGTGCCAACCCGAAATTGTATTAGAAACAATAAACTGAACTAAAGCCCCAAATTGCTTTTTAAACAAGACTACTACGTGTGCCTACCTGAAATTGTAATGGAAACAATAAATTGCTATAATTTGCTATAATTCTCCATTTTTAAATAGATATTGAACAATAAACTGATCACCAACAGGATGTTTTTAGCAATGTTTAATTTTAATCTTACCTAATATCTTTTAAGTCAACTAAATTCTGCATACCATCTTCAAGCCCTGATCTAAAGCACCAAACTACTTTTATTTCAAACATGAAAAGTACGTGTAACTACCCGAAATTGTATTGGAAACACTAAACTAAACTAAAGCCCCAAATTGCTTTTCTTTCAAACATGATTATTACGTGTGCCTAACCGAAATTATATTGGAAACAATAAATGACAATCATTTGCTATAGTTCTAAATTTTCACATAGACGGTGAACAATAAACTGATCCCCAACGGAATGTTTTAGCATTGTTTAATTTTGATCTTACCTAATATCTTTTGGGTCAACTAGATTCTGTACACTAACTTCAAGGCCTGAATTAAGGCGCTTAATAGCTTTGGTTATTTCCAATCGTATTTCAAGGAAGAATACATTTGAGCAATACCATTACATACTTTCCTCATCTTATTTCAAGCAGCAAAACACTAGAAAATATTTCGTATTTTGAATAATACATTTACTTATTTCCATCTAATTACAAGAAGCAATGCATTTTGAACAATACTATCGCATTTTTCCCTATGTTATTTTAAGCAGCAAAAAAAACATTTTTGTAGAAATATATTTGATATTTTTAAATAATGCAATTGCTTATTTTCCCTCTTATTTCAAGAAACCTTACATTTTCAGCAACACCATCAATTATTTCCTCATTTTATTTCAAACATCAAAACATTTTGATGAAAATATTTCACATTCTGAAAAAAAAAATTTATTACTTTTTTTCTGTCATCACCAATCCTACGTTGATAGAATCAGTCACGCCATGGCTACATTGATACAAGCGATCTTTCCCAAGATTAAATAAAAAAACAAGTTTTTTAAACTGAAAGTAAGGAGCGACATTAAAACTTAAAAAGAACAGAAATTATTCGGTATATGAAAGGGGCTGTCCCCTCCTAAACGCCTAGCTCTTTACGCTAAAGTTGGACTCTGTCTCACAACTTTATTTTTTAAAACAATAAAAAACTTTAGCGTGAAGAGCGAAGCGTTGAGGAGGGAACAGCCCCTTTCATATACAGAATAATTTCTGTTGGTTTTAAGTTTTAATGTCGCTCCTTACTTTCAGTTTAAAAAACATGTTTTTTTTATTTAATTTCTGATCTTTTTTAGTTAATGCAGCTTTTATTTTGGATCACCGTCGTTGAATAAGTAAACAAAATTTGCATAAAATTTTTACTTTTCTTTTCCTAAATGGCTGTCACTAAATTTGCTTCTGACGTTATTTACAAATTAACTTACGTAACGAACTTCTATATTCGTATATTTTTCTTCTGGCAAAAATACGAAGTTGCAGATTTTTGCAGATAAGAGCTTGAAACCTATGTAATAGGGTTTTCTGATACGCTGAATCTGACGGTGTGATTTTCATTAAAATTCTTTCACTTGTAGGGGATGTTTCCCTCCTCTTTAAAAAATCAGGTAAATTTTCTAAGGCTCGTAGCCTTTGATGAGTAATACTAAACTTAATAAAATTTATATATTTAGAATCAGCAAAGTCCATTCTTTTGATACATTTATTGACATCAAAATTCCGTTTTTAAAAGTTTCGATTACTATTGAGCCGTATCGCTTGTTTTTTTTTATTGTTTTTTTTTGCGTATATGTTATTACGTATATGAGGGGGTTCTCCCCTTAGTCTCTTTATTCCGTATATGAAAGGGGCTGTCCCCTGCTCAACGCCTCGTTCTTTACGCTTAAGTTTGACTTTCTCACAACTCTATTTTTTTTAAACAATAAAAAACTTTAGCGTAAAGAGCGAGGCGTTGAGGAGGGGACAGCCCCTTTCATATACGGAATAATTTCTGTTCGTTTTAAGTTTGTACGTCGTTCCTTACTTTCAGTTAAAAACACTTGTTTATTTATTTAAATGAAAGGGGATGTCCCCTCCTTAACGCCTCGCTCTTTACGCTAAAGTTTTTCACTGTTTAAAAAAAATTGAGTTGTGAGAAAGTCAAACTTTAGCGTAAAGAGCGAGGCATTAAGGAGGGGACAGCCCCTTTCATATACGGAATAATTTCTGTTCGTTTTAAGTTTTAACGTTGTTCCTTACTTTCAGTTAAAAAAACTTGTTTTTATTAATTTAATTTTTGAACGTTTTGAATTAATGAATGTTTTGATTTTGGCTCATCGTACATGAATAATTAAAACAAAATTTGAATACTAATTTTACTTTTATTTGGTTAAGTGGCTTTCTCGAAACATGTTTAATTTTATTTAGGAACGTTTTTATTAGTAATAAATATACGTAACTTACGAATTAACTTACGTAACGACTTTCTATATTCATATATTTTTAATACGTATATTAGAGGGTTCACCCCCTCGTCAATACCTTGCTCTTGAAGCTAAAGTTCGAATTTTTTTCCAATTTTTTTAAAAATGACCCCTTGATCACAAATGTCGTTAATAGAATAAATAGCTCTTATGAAAGTACTAAATAATCTTTGGCTTAAAGAGCGAGGTATTGACTAGGGGGTGTACCCAATCATATACGTAATGTTTTCTGTAGTTTTAAGTTTTGATGTTGCTCCTTACTTTCAGTTGAAAACTTGTTTTTTTTATATATAATTTCTGATCTTTTTTTTAAATAATGCTGGGAAATCCTGCGCCCCCTTCATAGCAATGTCCCTTCCCCCATGAAAACTTCCTTCATGGAAAGATCCTCCCACATAACCCCCGACCCACCCCCCCCCCCCCCTACCCCACTACCAGAAAAAATCTTCCCTGAAAACGTCTGTATACTTCACAATAATTAATACTATAGTAGAGTGTATCTATGGAATTCTATCGCGCCCCTAGGAATTCCCATAGTAGTCTATCGCGCCTCTACCTTTTCAAAGAGAGTCGAACTCCCTCACACAGTTTTTTTTTTAATCGAAAACTAGAGATTGTCAAATTGCGGATTTAGGAATGTTTTTTTAGGGAAAGCTGTCAATCACCCATGTCTTATCCACAGTTCCATTTTTGAAGTCTGTGCTATCAAGAGCGGTTTCTGATTTGTTCTGGACAATTGCCTTTAGCCAACAATAGTTTGATATGAATGTGTTGGTAGATAGGATTTGCGAATTAGATCCTATTAAGGTGGAGACAAAAAAGATAAGGCTTTAGCATTTGCAAATACTTCAATGTGTTGTCAATTTAAAATAGTTTAGAAATAAAAAAAAATTAACAAGAAATGGCTGAAAAGTGTTTAGGGGGGAGATGGGTGGATTGTGTACTGTATAATACACAAGTGATGTTTGGACAGTGTTGTCAATTTAAATTAGTTAAGAAATAAAAAAAATTAACAAGAAATGGCTGAAAAGTGTTTTGGGGGGAGATGGGTTGATTGTGTACTGTATAATACACAAGTGATGTTTGGACAGTGTTGTCAATTTAAAATATACTTCGATGTGTTGTCAATTTAAAATAGTTAAGAAATAAAAAAAATTAACAAAAAATGCCTGAAAAGTGTTTTGGGGGGAGATGGGTGGATTGTGTACTGTATAATACACAAGTGATGTTTGGACAGTGTTGTCAATTTAAAATATACTTCGATGTGTTGTCAATTTAAAATAGTTAAGAAATAAAAAAAAAATTAACAAGAAATGGCTGAAAAGTGTTTTGGGGGGAGATGGGTTGATTGTGTACTGTATAATACACAAGTGATGTTTGGACAGTGTTGTCAATTTAAAATATACTTCGATGTGTTGTCAATTTAAAATAGTTAAGAAATAAAAAAATTTAACAAGAAATGCCTGAAAAGTGTTTTGGGGGGAGATGGGTTGATTGTGTACTGTATAATACATAAGTGATGTTTGGACAGTGTTGTCAATTTAAAATATACTTCGATGTGTTGTTAATTTAAAATAGTTTAGAAATAAAAATATTTAACAAGAAATGGCTGAAAAGTGTTTTGGGGGGAGATGGGTTGATTGTGTACTGTATAATACACAAGTGATGTTTGGACAGTGTTGTCAATTTAAAATAGTTTAACGTTATACTATACGAAGAAGTTGATACTAAAGGGGTGTAGATGACAAGAAAAGAATTGTAATAACGGATAGCTTTACTTCTTCAATGTGTTCCATATAATACATAAGTGGTGGAGTGATGGGAGCGGGGTGTCTTAGAGTACTTATAGTGTGATAGTGGAGGGGGTATTTGCGAGTACCAAATCACATGATAGTTACGCTATTATAGAAAATAATTTCAAAGTACCAAGTCACATGATAGTTACGCTATTGTAGAAAATAATTTCAAAGTACCAAGTCACATGATAGTTATGCTATTGTAGAAAGTAATTTCAAAGTACCAAGTCACATGATAGTTACGCTTTTATGGAAAATAATTTCAAAGTACCAAGTCACATGATAGTTACGCTATTATAGAAAATAATTTCAAAGTACCAAGCCACATGATAGTTACGCTATTGTAGAAAATAATTTCAAAGTGCCAAATCACATGATAGCTACGCTACTGTAGAAAATAATTTCAAAGTACCAAGTCACATGAAAGTTACGCTATTATAGAAAATAATTTCAAAGTACCTTGTCACATAATAGTTACGCTATTGTATAAAATAATTTCAAAGTACCAAGTCACATGATAGTTACGCTATTGCAGAAAATAATTTAAAAGTACCAAGTCACATGATAGTTACGCTATTGTATAAAATAATTTCAAAGAAGACACTTATAGAAAATAAGTTACGCTATTGTAGAAAATAGTCACATGATAGTTACGCTATTGTATAAAATAATTTCAAAGTACCAAGTCACATGATAGTTACGCCATTGTAGAAAATAATTTCAAAGTACCAAGTCAGATGATAGTTACCCTATTGTAGAAAATAATATCAAAGTACCAAGTCACATGATAGTTACGCTATTGTAGAAAATAATTTCAAAGTACCAAGTCACATGAAAGTTACGCTATTATAGAAAATAATTTCAAAGTACCAAGTCACATGATAGTTACGCTATTGTATAAAATAATTTCAAAGTACCAAGTCATATGATAGTTACGCTATTGTAGAAAATAATTTCAAAGTACCATGTCACATGATAGTTACGCTATTGTAGAAAATAATTTCAAAGTACCAAGTCACATGAAAGTTACGCTATTATAGAAAATAATTTCAAAGTACCAAGTCACATGATAGTTACGCTATTGTATAAAATAATTTCAAAGTACCAAGTCACATGATAGTTACGCTATTGTAGAAAATAATTTCAAAGTACCAAGTCACATGATAGTTACGCTATTGTAGAAAATAATATCAAAGTACCAAGTCACATGATAGTTACGCTATTGTAGAAAATAATTTCAAAGTACCAAGTCACATGAAATTTACGCTATTGTAGAAAATAATTTCAAAGTACCAAGTCACATGATAGTTACGCTATTGTAGAAAATAATTTCAAAGTACCAAGCCAAATGATAGTTACGCTATTGTAGAAAATAATTTCAAAGTACCAAGTCACATGATAGTTACGCTATTGTATAAAATAATTTCAAAGTACCAAGTCACATGATAGTTACGCTATTGTAGAAAATAATTTCAAAGTACCAAGTCACATGATAGTTACGCTATTGTAGAAAATAATATCAAAGTACCAAGTCACATGATAGTTACGCTATTGTAGAAAATAATTTCAAAGTACCAAGTCACATGAAAGTTACGCTATTATAGAAAATAATTTCAAAGTACGAAGTCACATGATAGTTACGCTATTGTATAAAATAATTTCAAAGTACCAAGTCACATGATAGTTACGCTATTGTAGAAAATAATTTCAAAGTACCATGTCACATGATAGTTACGCTATTGTATAAAATAATTTCAAAGTACCAAGTCACATGATAGTTACGCTATTGTAGAAAATAATTTCAAAGTACCAAGTCACATGATAGTTACGCTATTATAGAAAATAGTTTCAAAGTACCAAGTCACATGATAGTTACGCTATTGTAGAAAATAATTTCAAAATACCAAGTCACATGATAGTTACGCTATTGTAAAAAATAATTTCAAAGTACCAACTCACATGATAGTTACGCTATTGTAGAAAATAATTTCAAAGTACCAAGTCACATGATAGTTACGCTATTGTAGAAAATAATTTCAAAGTACCAAGTCACATGATAGTTACGCTTTTGTAGAAAATAATTTCAAAGTGCCAAGTCACATGATAGTTACGCTATTATAGAAAATAATTTCAAAGTACCAAGTCACATGATAGTTACGCTATTATAGAAAATAATTTCAAAGAACCAAGTCACATGATAGTTACGCCATTGTAGAAAATAATTTCAAACACAAAGAGACGACACACGAACAGAGACGACACACACACACACAGAGCCAACTCACGCACAGAGAGGACAAACACACAGAGACGACAGACACAAAGAGACGACTCACACGCAGAGAGGACAATCACACAGAAACGACACACACAGAGAGACGACACACACACACACACAGCCAACTCACGCACAGAGAGGACACACACACACAGACGACAAACATACAGAGAAGACACAATAAAAAAACAGAGACGACACACCCACAGAGATGACACACACATTGAGACGACACACGTACAGACACGACACACAAACAGAGTCATAGTGAGAGAGATATACAAAAAGTTGGGTTGATCTAGGTTCACTTAGAGTGGCGTGCCACTCTAAGTGTCTTCTCTGTATTTGTCAACTCTTTTTTGTGTCTTCTCTGTATGTTTGTCGTCTCTGTGTGTGTGTCGTCTCTGTGTATGTGTCGTCTCTGTGTGTGTGTGTCGTCTCTATGTGTGTTTCGTATCTGTGTGTGTGTCGTCTCTTTGTGTGTGTCGTCTCTGTGTGTGTTTGTCATTTCTGTGTGTGTGTGTCATCTCTCTATGTGTGTCGTCTCTGTGTGTTTGTCGTCTCTGTGTGTGTGTCGTCTCTATTTGTAAGTCGTCACTTTGAGTGTGTCGTCTGTGTGTGTGTGTCGTCTCTCTGTGTGTGTGTCGTCTTTGTGTGGGTGTTGTCTCTCTGTGTGTGTTGTCTCTATGCGTGTGCCGTCTCTATGTGTGTTTCGTATCTGTGTGTGTGTCGTCTCTTTGTGTGTGTCGTCTCTGTGTGTGTTTGTCATTTCTGTGTGTGTGTCTCGTCTCTCTGTGTGTGTTGACTCTGTGTGTGTATCGTCTCTGTGCGTGTGTCGTCTCTATGGGTGTTTCGTCTCTGTATGTGTGTATCATCTCTCTGTGTGTGTGTCGTCTGTGTGTGTGTGTGTGTCGTCTCTGTGCGTGTGTCGTCTCTCTGTGTGTGTGTCGTCTCTGTGTGTGTGTCGTCTCTATGCGTGTGTCGTCGCTATGTGCGTATCGTCTGTGTGTGTGTGTGTGTTGTTCCTGTGTGCGTGTGTCTTCTCTCTGTGTGTTGTCGTCTGTGTGTGTGTGTGTGTGTGTATGTGTCGTCTCTGTGCGTGTTTCGTCGCTATGTGTGTGTCGTCTCTGTGTCTGTGTGTGTGTTGTCTCTCTGTGAGTGTTGTCTCTGTGCTTGTTGTCTTTGTGTGTGTGTGTGTCGTCTCTATGCATGTGTGGTCTCTGTGCGTGTGTTGTCTCTGCGTTTGTTGTCTTTGTGTGTGTGTGTGTGTGTTGTCTCTATGTGAGTGTGTCGTCTCTATTTTTGTGTCTTCTCTGTATGTTTGTCGTCTCTATGTGTGTGTCGCCTCTGTGTATGTGTCGTCTCTGTGTGTGTGTTTCGTCTCTGTGTGTGTGTCGTCTCTGTGTCTGTGTTGTCTCTATGTGTGTGTGTATCATCTCTCTGTGTGTCGTTTCTGTGTGTTTGTCCTCTCTGCGTGTGAGTCGTCTCTTTGTGTCTGTCGTCTCTGTGTGTTTGTCCTCTCTGTGCGTGAGTTGGCTCTGTGTGTGTCGTCTCTCTGTGTGTGTCGTTTCTGTGTGATTGTCCTCTCTGCGTGTGAGTCGTCTCTTTGTGTCTGTCGTCTCTGTGTGTTTGTCCTCTCTGTGCGTGAGTTGGCTCTGTGTGTGCGTGTGTTTCGTCTCTGTGCGTGTGTCGTCTCTTTGTGTTTGAAATTATTTTCTACAATGGCGTAACTATCATGTGACTTGGTTCTTTGAAATTATTTTCGATAATAGCATAACTATCATGTGACTTGGTACTTTGAAATTATTTTCTATAATAGCGTAACTATCATGTGACTTGGTACTTTGAAATTATTTTCTACAAAAGCGTAACTATCATGTGACTTGGTACTTTGAAATTATTTTCTACAATAGCGTAACGATCATGTGACTTGGTACTTTGAAATTATTTTCTACAATAGCGTAACTATCATGTGACATGGTACTTTGAAATTATTTTCTACAATAGCGTAACTATCATGTGACTAGGTACTTTGAAATTATTTTCTATAATAGCGTAACTATCATGTGACTTGGTACTTTGAAATTATTTTCTACAATAGCGTAACTATCATGTGACTTGGTACTTTGAAATTATTTTCTACAATAGCGTAATATCATGTGACTTGGTACTTTGAAATTATTTTATACAATAGCGTAACTATCATGTGACTTGGTACTTTGAAATTATTTTCTATAATAGCGTAACTTTCATGTGACTTGGTACTTTGAAATTATTTTCTACAATAGCGTAACTATCATGTGACTTGGTACTTTGATATTATTTTCTACAATAGCGTAACTATCATGTGACTTGGTACTTTGAAATTATTTTCTACAATAGCGTAACTATCATGTGACTTGGTACTTTGAAATTATTTTATACAATAGCGTAACTATCATGTGACTTGGTACTTTGAAATTATTTTCTACAATAGCGTAACTATTATGTGGCTTGGTACTTTAAAATTATTTTCTACAATAGCGTAACTATCATGTGACTTGGTACTTTGAAATTATTTTCTACAATAGCGTAACTTTCATGTGCCTTGGTACTTTGAAATTATTTTCTACAATAGCGTAACTATCATGTGACTTGGTACTTTGATATTATTTTCTAAAATAGCGTAACTATCATGTGACTTGGTACTTTGAAATTATTTTCTACAATAGTGTAACTATCATGTGACTTGGTACTTTGAAATTATTTCATACAATAGCGTAACTATCATGTGACTTGGTACTTTGAAATTATTTTCTATAATAGCGTAACTTTCATGTGACTTGGTACTTTGAAATTATTTTCTACAATAGCGTAACTATCATGTTACATGGTACTTTGAAATTATTTTCTACAATAGCGTAACTATCATGTGACTTGATACTTTATAATTATTTTATACAATAGCGTAACTATCATGTGACTTGGTACTTTGAAATTATTTTCTATAATAGCGTAACTTCATGTGACTTGGTACTTTGAAATTATTTTCTACAATAGCGTAACTATCATGTGACTTGGTACTTTGATATTATTTTCTACAATAGCGTAACTATCATGTGACTTGGTACTTTGAAATTATTTTCTACAATAGCGTAACTATCATGTGACTTGGTACTTTGAAATTATTTTATACAATAGCGTAACTATCATGTGACTTGGTACTTTGAAATTATTTTCTACAATAGCGTAACTATCATCTGACTTGGTACTTTGAAATTTTTTTCTATAATAGCGTAACTATCATGTGACTTGGTACTTTGAAATTATTTTATACAATAGCGTAACTATCATGTGACATGGTACTTTGAAATTATTTTCTACAATAGCGTAACTATCATGTGACTTGGTACTTTGAAATTATTTTCTATAATAGCGTAACTTTCATGTGACTTGGTACTTTGAAATTATTTTCTACAATAGCGTAACTATCATGTGACTTGGTACTTTGAAATTATTTTCTACAATAGCGTAACTATCATGTGACTTGGTACTTTGAAATTATTTTCTACAATAGCGTAACTATCATGTGGCTTGGTACTTTGAAATTATTTTCTACAATAGCGTAACTATCATGTGGCTTGGTACTTTGAAATTATTTTATACAATAGCGTAACTATCATGTGACTTGGTACTTTGAAATTATTTTCTATAATAGCGTAACTTTCATGTGACTTGGTACTTTGAAATTATTTTCTACAATAGCGTAACTATCATGTGACTTGGTACTTTGAAATTATTTTCTACAATAGCGTAACTTTCATGTGACTTGGTACTTTGAAATTATTTTCTACAATAGCGTAACTATCATGTGACTTGGTACTTTGATATTATTTTCTACGATAGCGTAACTATTATGTGACTTGGTACCTTGAAATTATTTTCTACAATAGCGTAACTATCATGTGACTTGGTACTTTGAAATTATTTTATACAATAGCGTAACTATCATGTGACTTGGTACTTTGAAATTATTTTCCATAATAGCGTAACTTTCATGTGACTTGGTACTTCGAAATTATTTTCTACAATAGCGTAACTATCATGTGACTTGGTACTTTGAAATTATTTTATACAATAGCATAACTATCATGTGACTTGGTACTTTGAAATTATTTTCTACAATAGCGCATGTGACTTGGTACTTTGAAATTATTTTCTACAATAGCGTAACTATCATGTGACTTGGTACGTTTGAAATTATTTTCTACAATAGCGTAACTATCATGTAACTTGGTACTTTGAAATTATTTTATACAATAGCGTAACTATCATGTGACTTGGCACTTTGAAATTATTTTCTACAATAGCGTAACTATCATGTGGCTAGGTACTTTGAAATTATTTTCTACAATAGCGTAACTATCATGTGACTTGGTACTTTGAAATTATTTTATACAATAGCGTAACTATCATGTGACTTGGTACTTTGAAATTATTTTCTACAATAGCGTAACTAACATGTGACTTGGTACTTTGAAATTATTTTATACAATAGCGTAACTATCATGTGAATTGGTACTTTGAAATTATTTTCTATAATAGCGTAACTTTCATGTGACTTGGTACTTTGAAATTATTTTCTACAATAGCGTAACTATCATGTAACTTGGTACTTTGAAATTATTTTATACAATAGCGTAACTATCATGTGACTTGGCACTTTGAAATTATTTTCTACAATAGCGTAACTATCATGTGGCTTGGTACTTTGAAATTATTTTCTACAATAGCGCATGTGACTTGGTACTTTGAAATTATTTTCTACAATAGCGTAACTATCATGTGACTTGGTACTTTGAAATTATTTTCTACAATAGCGTAACTATCATGTAACTTGGTACTTTGAAATTATTTTATACAATAGCGTAACTATCATGTGACTTGGCACTTTGAAATTATTTTCTACAATAGCGTAGCTATCATGTGACTTGGTACTTTGAAATTATTTTATACAATAGCGTAACTATCATGTGACTTGGTACTTTGAAATTATTTTCTACAATAGCGTAACTAACATGTGACTTGGTACTTTGAAATTATTTTATACAATAGCGTAACTATCATGTGACTTGGTACTTTGAAATTATTTTCTATAATAGCGTAACTTTCATGTGACTTGGTACTTTGAAATTATTTTCTACAATAGCGTAACTATCATGTAACTTGGTACTTTGAAATTATTTTATACAATAGCATGACTATCATGTGACTTGGCACTTTTAAATTATTTTCTACAAGAGCGTAACTATCATGTGGCTAGGTACTTTGAAATTATTTTCTACAATAGCGCATGTGACTTGGTACTTTGAAAATATTTTCCACAATAGCGTAACTATCATGTGACTTGGTACTTTGAAATTATTTTATACAATAGCGTAACTATCATGTGACTTGGCACTTTGAAATTATTTTCTACAATAGCGTAACTATCATGTGGCTTGGTACTTTGAAATTATTTTCTACAATAGCGTAACTATCATGTGACTTGGTACTTTGAAATTATTTTCTACAATAGCCTAACTATCATGTGACTTGGTACTTTGAAATTATTTTCTACAATAGCGTAACTATCATGTGACTTGGTACTTTGAAATTATTTTCTATAATAGCGTAACTATCATGTGACTTGGTACTTTGAAATTATTTTCTATAAAAGCGTAACTATCATGTGACTTGGTACTTTGAAATTATTTTCTACAATAGCGTAACTATCATGTGACTTGGTACTTTGAAATTATTTTCTACAATAGCGTAACTATCATGTGACTTGGTACTTTGAAATTATTTTCTATAATAGCGTAACTATCATGTGACTTGGTACTTTGAAATTATTTTCTATAATAGCGTAACTATCATGTGACTTGGTACTTTGAAATTATTTTCTATAATAGCGTAACTATCATGTGACTTGGTACTTTGAAATTATTTTCTATAATAGCATAACTATCATGTGACTTGGTACTTTGAAATTATTTTCTATAATAGCGTAACTATCATGTGACTTGGTACTTTGAAATTATTTTATACAATAGCGTAACTATCATGTGACTTGGTACTCGCAACTCCCCCCTCCACTATCACACTATAAGTACTCTAAAACACCCCGCTCCCATCACTCCACCACTTATGTATTATATGGAACACATTGAAGAAGTAAAGCTATCCGTTATTACAATTCTTTTCTTGTCATCTACACCCCTTTAGTATCAACTTCTTCGTATAGTATAACGTTAAACTATTTTAAATTGACAACACTGTCCAAACATCACTTGTGTATTATACAGTACACAATCAACCCATCTCCCTCCAAAATACTTTTCAGGCATTTCTTGTTAAATTTTTTTATTTCTTAACTATTTTAAATTGACAACACATCGAAGTATATTTTAAATTGACAACACTGTCCAAACATCACTTGTGTATTATACAGTACACAATCAACCCATCTCCCCCAAAAACACTTTTCAGGCATTTCTTGTTAAATTTTTTTATTTCTTAACTATTTTAAATTGACAACACATCGACGTATATTTTAAATTGACAACACTGTCCAAACATCACTTGTGTATTATACAGTACACAATCAACCCATCTCCCCCCAAAACACTTTTCAGGCATTTCTTGTTAAATTTTTTTATTTATTAACTATTTTAAATTGACAACACATCGAAGTATATTTTAACTTGACAACACTGTCCAAACATCACTTGTGTATTATACAGTACGCAATCAACCCATCTCCCCCCAAAACACTTTTCAGCCATTTCTTGTAAAATTTTTTTATATCTTAACTATTTTAAATTGACAACACATCGAAGTATATTTTAAATTGACAACACTGTCCAAACATCACTTGTGTATTATACAATACACAATCAACCCGTCTCCCCCCAAAACACTTTTCAGCCATTTCTTGTTAAATTTTTTTATTTCTTAACTATTTTAAATTGACAACACATCGAAGTATATTTTAAATTGACAACACTGTCCAAACATCACTTGTGTATTATACAGTACACAATCAACCCATCTCCCCCAAAACACTTTTCAGGCATTTCTTGTTAAATTTTTTTATTTCTTAACTATTTTAAATTGACAACACTGTCCAAACATCACTTGTGTATATACAGTACACAATCACCCCCCGTCCCCCAAAACACTTTTCAGCCATTTCTTGTTAAATTTTTTTATTTCTAAACTATTTTAAATTGACAACACATCGAAGTATTTGCAAATGCTAAATCCCTTTTCTTTTTTTCTCCACCTTAATAGGATCAAATTCGCAAATCCTATCTACCGACACATTCATATCAAACTATTGTTGGCTAAAGGCAATTGTCCAGAACAAATCAGAAACCGCTCTTGATAGCACAGACTTCAAAAATGGAACTGTGGATAACACATGGGTGATTGACAGCTTTCCCTAAAAAACCATTCCTAAATACGCAATTTGACAATCTCTAGTTTTCGATTAAAAAAAAAAAAAAAAACTGTGTGAGGGAGTTCTGACTCTTTGAAAAGGTGTAGAGGCGCGATAGAATACTATGGGAATTCCTAGGGGCGCGATAGAATTCCATAGATACACTCTACTTACTATATGTTAACATTGGGTAAAGTTCATAACTTTCAGCCCTCCCCCCAGGGACTTCGGGGGATTAAATCATCCTAAAAGACATAGTTATCATATTTTCGACCATGCTGAACAAAATGGCTATCTTAAAATTTTGATCGGGTGACTTTGGGAAAAAAATGAGCGTGGGAGGGGGCCTAGTTGCCCTCAATTTTTTTTGGTCACTTAAAAAGGGCACTAGAACTTTTAATTTCCGTTTGAATGAGCCCTCCCACGATATTCTAGAACCACTGGGTCGATACGATCACCCCTGGAAAAAAAAAAACAAATAAACACGCATCCGTGATCTTTCTTCTGGCAAAAAATACAAAATTCCACATTTTTGTAGATAGGAGCTTGAAACCTCTACAGTAGGGTTTTCTGATACGCTGAATATGATGGTGTGATTTTCATTGAGGTTCTATAATTTTTAGGGGGTATTTCCCCCTTTTTTAGAAAATCAGCCAAATATTCTCAGGCGCGTAACTTTTGATGGTTAAGATTAAACTTGATAAAACTTATATATTTGAAATCAGAATTAAAATTTGATTCTTTTGATGTATCTATTGGTATCAAATTTCCGTTTTTTAGAGTTTCGGTTACCATTGAGCCGGGTCGCTCCTTACTTACAGTTCGTTACCACGATCTGTTTGATAATGTAGATACAAGCGATTACATAATGCCTAAGTGGTCAAGTAAAGATACAAGATATAAGTGGTCAAGTAAAGTTCAACAGTATATCATAAATTCTAATGGCCCATTTGAATTCAAATAAACCGGTTGATCAAAAATGAGCTGCGGAGAAGCTTTGAAACCTTACATTTTCAGAAACACCATCACATTTCCTCATCTTATTTCAAACATCAAAACATTTTGATGAAAATATTTCATATTCTGAACAATTTCCTTCTTTTTTTTACTTTTTTTATTACTATTTTTTTCTTTCATCACGAATCCTACGTTGATAGAATCAGTCACCCCATGGCTACATTGATACAAGCGATCTTTCCCAAAATAAATTTAAAAAAAAAATCCAAAAAATAAGTTTTTCAAAGAAAAGTAAAGAACTCCATTAAACCAAAAATGAGGAAAAATAAAATCAAATAAACTACCAAGCTTGAAACTACCAAAAATCAGCATCGAAAAGTAAATGAAACCCAAAACAAACAGAAATTACAATAAATAACCGAGTCAAACTCAAAACGAGCAGAAATTAACATGAGTAGGGCTCAAAACCCCTATGCCTTCCCAAGGCCAGAACATAATTTGCCCTTTACTGAAAAAATATAAATGATTTTACTTTTATAACTTTAATAAATCAAATAATATTATTATTTTGATTACTAAATATCAGTATATGTATATAAAACTGACAATGCATATTCATTTGTATTTTTGCAAATTATGTTCTGGCCTTGGGAAGGCAAAGGGGTTTTCAGCCCTACTCATGTTAATTTCTGCTCGTTTTGAGTTTGACTCGGCTATTTATTCGTTTTATACTGACATGGTCATTTCAGGGAAAAAGACAATAATACTTTAAATCTTTTCGTTTTTTAGGACTTTATAGTTTGGCCTGCTATTTGTATGCTGGAGAAAAATTTTCAGCAGTTTTTAACAAAATATACCCTTTAAAAAATCTGGACACAAATAGTAGTGATTAATTTAGTTTCATAACTCCTCTAGTTGACCTGAAACTTTATACCATTTGCAAAAAAAATCTGTTTACTCTCTTTGATAGCTTGTATACACTTACGCTATTTTGATTTGAGTAAATTGTAAGAGCCGAAGTAGCCCAGAGATTTTGAAGATAATACCCTCAGTCGTTCTTGGGATACTGCTGAGATGCCTTTTTGGGAATTAGCATTAACACAGTGCATTGTGATTAAATCTTAAGGCAACATTTAGTTTTTAAACATACCGGGCAAATGAGAGGGTGGGCGTGGGAGGGGGCCTAGTTACCCTCAAATCACTTTCGACTATTAAAAAGGGCATTAGCCCTTTCTATTTTCAATCGAATGAGTTCCTAAGACATCGAATGAGTTCCTAAGTTCCTTTTCGAAGTTCCTAAGACAACTCCTTCGATACGAAGTGCCCTGGTCTAAGCAAATAAAAAAGAAAATAATAATAATAAATTGTGCCCACATTGATCTATACTATAAAAGGTCAAGCCTTCCGATCACTTTCGGCTATTAAAAAGGGCACTAGCCCTTTCAATTTCCAATCGAATGAGCCCTTTTTGAGTTTCTATGACAACGCCTTCTATAAACACCTTACAAGTCCAAAGGGCATGAATTAAAATCCTTGCCCTGAGGGCTGTGGGGGGTTGTCATCCTCAAAGACCTAATTTCCAGAACTTTGAACTACGTTAAACAAAATGGCTATCTCAAAATTTTGATTGCTTGTGTTTGGGGAAATGGTGGACGGGAGAGGGGTGTTAGTTGCTCTACAATCCCTTTCAATTATTAAAAAAAGACACTAGCCTTTTCAATTTCCAATTAAATGAGTCCTTTTGAAGTTTCTACAACAACACTTTCAATAAAAACCTTATATGCCCCCAGGGCATAACTTACAACCCTTACCCTGAGGGTTGGGGGGGGGGGGGGGGTTGTCATCCTCAAAGACCTAATTTCCAGAACTGTCAACTATGTTGAAGGAAATTGATATCTCAAAATTTTGATTGGATATGTTTGGGAAAATGGTGGGCGTGAGAGGGGGGTTAGTTGCCCTCCAATCACTTCCGACTATCAAAAAGGGCACTAGACCTTTCAATTTCCAATCGAATGATACCTTTTTGAAGTTTCTATGACAACACTTTATATAAAAACCTTATATGTTCCAGGGCATAACCTAAAACCCTTGACCTGAGGGCTGTGAGGGGGTTGTCATCCTCAAAAACATAATTTCCGGACCTTTCAACTACGTTGAACAAAATGGCTATCTCAAAATTTTGAATGGATACGTTTGGGGAAATGGTGGGCGTGAGAGGGGGGTTAATTGTCATCCAACCAGTTTCAACTATTAAAAAGGGGACTAGCCGTTTCAATTTCCAATCGAATGAATCCTTTTTGAAGTTTCTACGACAGCGCTTTCTATAAAAAAAACCTTATATGACCCCAGGGCATAACTTACAACCCTTGCCCTGAGGGCTCTGGAAGGAGTGTCATCCTCAAAAACTTAATTTCCAGACTTTTTAACTACGTTGAACAAAATAGCTATCTCAAAATTTAGATTGGATGTGTTTGGGGAAATGGTGGGTGTGAGAGGGGTGTTAGTTATCCTCCAATCACTTTCGACAATTAAAAGGGGCACAATACCTTAGATATTCCCAATCGAATGAGTCCTTTTTGAAGTTTCTACAACATCACTATCTATAAAAACCTTATATGCCCCCAGGGCATAACTTAAAACCCTTACTCTGAGGGCTGTGGGGGGAGTGTCATCCTCTTAGATATAATTTCCGGACCTTTCAACTACTTTGAACAAAATGGCTATCTCAAAATTTTGATTGGATGAGCTTGGATAAATGGTGAGCGTGGAAGGGGTGTTAGTTGCCTTCCAATCACTTTCAACTATTAGAAAGGCACTAGCCACTTCAATTTCCAGTCAAATGAGCCCTTTTTGAAGTTTCTACGACAACGCTTCTATAAAAAACCTTATATGCCCCCAGGGCATAATTTACAACCCGTGCCCTGAGGCTGTGAGGGGGTTGTCATCCTCAAAGATCTAATTTCCAGAACTTTCAACTACGTTGAACAAAATGGCTATCTTAAAATTTTTATTGGATGTGTTTGGGGAAAAGGTGAGCGTGAGAGGGGGGTAAGTTGCCTCCAATCACTTTCGACTATTCAAAAGGGCATTAGCCCTTTGAATTTAAAATCGAATGAGCCCTTTTTTAAATTTTTACGACAAAGCTTTCAATAAAAACCTTATATATTTCGTCTATTGAATTTCCAATCGAACAAGCCTTTTTTGAAGTTTCTACGACAACGCTTAAGACTATAAAAACCTTATATGCTCCCAGGGCATAACTTACAACCCTTGCCCTGAGGGCTGTGGGGGAGTGTCCTCCTCAAAAACATAATTTCTATCTGGAAATCAACTACGCTGAACAAAGTTGCCATCTAAAATTTTGATT